>JASCIP010000075.1:5294688-5306425 GCA_034783695.1 Sardinella gibbosa | reverse complement strand
AAAGCCCACACAAGCCCTTACAAAAAAATAACTTTTTGGAGATCACATTCACACACACACACACACACACACACACAAAGACACAGAGACACCCACAAAAGAAGTCAAGATCCCCCAGATTGACCAGGTTCTGCAGAGTGAGGCATATTCACACATTTAAACTATCACTTCACATACTTAGTTTGGGACGACTTTAAATGATATATATATATAGGCCATGTATATATTAGCTACTGATACTGACATCTGTGTATATGCTTGGTGACCAGATTCCAGATGAGGCCTTTACTAAGCTGCACCAGATACAATAAGGAGAAGAATCATTGTGATTCTAAGGCCTTCCAGCTGTCAGTTGAGTGATGGGAAATTAAGATGGACTAGGCCTACTGCTTAAGGTAATGGACCTGAAAGGTATTCAGTAGATTTTCCCTTGATTTTAATTCAAAACCTCAAGCATCACTAAAGTATCACAGCACACTTGGAGGCCTTGTGTGAAAATAAATAGAGTTACTCCTTATGACTGAATGAATGAATGAATGAATGAAGTGATACTAGGAATGTACCTCTTCCATGAAGAAACAGCTGCATTTGTTTTTCTTTTTACTCAGTAATGCACACATGTGAATTAACTGCTTAGATTGTGTCCCTCTACAGAAGCAATGGTGACAGGTGTTAGTCTGTTAATCTCTTCAAAACTTGAGTCAGTCAAACAGCCGTCTCCTCTCTTCTCCATCTCTCCATCATCATCCTTGTAACCGCCTCTGCGCTCTCTGTCATGTTCGTCCGTGTTCCCGTCGTTCCCGTCGTTCACTGGGGGCTCAGAAGATGGTGCTCCAGCGTTTTGGGGGGGAGCGAGACCGACTCTCTCCCTGCAGGTGAGATGACATAGTCTCACTCATGGTGAAAAAATGGTGTGTGAGGGAGTGCAATGATGTCTTTTAAGGCACCTAAATAAGCACTTAGGGGTAACTCATGTAATTCATTCCACGGTTGAATTTCCACTTAGTCCAGAATAAAGAGCGAGAGAGAGAGAGAGAAAAAGAGAGAAAGAGAGAGAGCATAAAGGCAACCTCTGAGATAAGGGGAAAGGAAAATTGTAAGTTTAACTCTATTAGGATTGTCTTGTGGTCAGTTCTGAGGGGTGTTTTAGTTATTGCCATTGCTCAAGGTCTAATTCTTCAAGATATTTTCTATGTGAGACTGTTCACTCAATCCATAGGATATTTGTGGAAGAAAACAGATAATTGTGAGAGTATGTCCATATAGGCCTAATGTTGCAATACCTGTAAATGTAGAAATAGGTTAAGAAAGCACTGTTGATTTGAAGCAGCAGAGGAAATGAAAGCAATCCCAATAATGGTATTAGGTGAAGAATAAAATGCCATCAAGGTGTAGAAATTTATAACAGTACGCTATAGTTTCAACAATAGGTACGAACATGAAATGAACATAGAGATGTCTGTGACAATGATATCTTTGGTGTGGGATTAGACAGATTGGGTTACATACACTATATGTATATATACTAATATACTTTTACTTATATAAACTTTTTGTAAACCATTATTTATATGCCATTTCTGAAGTAGAACAATTCAGTTCTGTGGTGTTACTTGTGTACATGGTTTATAAAATTATGCATGTAAGTCAATGCCGATCACCACAGCCAAGACTCGGGTATAGACTAGCAGAGAATACCAGATGGCCAGCAGTGTGAACTAAGGGCAGGGCTTTGGGGTCCCATGGCATGACAGCCTGTAAGTCTCACCAGGTTGAAGATTCGGGAGAGTGTGTTGGTCTGGTCTCTGCGTCTTCTGCGGGGCGATCGCAGGCTCTCTGCAGCACGCGACGTCGAGGACTTAGCGTCCCCCTGAAGAAATAGTCCCCTCATCAGAACCCAAGCTGTGTGTGTGTGTGTGTGTGTGTGTGTGTGTGTACACTGGAATAGGTGTGTGAACTATTTTGAGAGAGAAAATCAAAATGAAGTTCTTCTGGACGATTTGTCTTTTACCTTGGGTTGAAGTTTGGGGTGAAATTACGGTACATGCAATAGCATGTATAAGTAGATGCCACACACACCCAACTATTTAACCCAAGTAAATTTAACAAGTGCAAGACAACAATAGGTGTGTACTATTATGACCAAGGTAGTGCAATACTGATATAAATATTCTGTTCAATCAGCAACTGAAATAAAGAAATGTTTCCTTTTATACTTCATATTTTTCCCAACCCACAAACATCTGAACGTCATAGCCTAGTTCATTAAAAGAAATGTCTAATTCCACGAAATCCTCTGGACTCATATTGGTGATGTTTTACTAATGTATTGTATGATCATGTATTGTATTATCATGTATTTCTCATTGATATGAAAATGACAGCATAGGCAGATCACAATCAAGGCAGGAGTACAGAGGGATGGGGAGAAAGACTTGCCCACCAATGATATCAGTATTGCATGCAGGTGAAACTGACCAACAGGTTGTGTAGCTTAAGGGCAACTATTTATAGCCACAAAAGGATGATAACGATTAGGACAAAGAGACATAAAAAACATTAAGGACTCCATTTCAACAGCACTCACACATCACATCAGTTGGTCATCCGAATCATTTCAACATAGGCCTTCCACATGTATCAATGTAGCCTATTCCTGTTTCCAGAATATCATCAAATGATTCTACAGCTCATTTATGATGGTCACATGAAATATTAAACTTTCATTTGAGCTTGCAGCCTGTCTTAATGTTTGTATATTATTTTTCTCACTAGCACCCTTGACCACTTTCAGAGTGGGATGTATGGTCTTACTGTTGAAACGAAGTCTCAGACAGACCAAGTAGAAGAGGAGGCTTGGGTTAGGGTGTAGGGTGTAGGGTGTAGGGTGTAGGGAGAGAGTTGGGAAGGGACAGAGGATTCTGGAACCCTGAGAGAGAAAATGCTTTACCGGGTGCGGTGCATAAAAAGTCCCGCTGTGTCAAACCCATCCAGAAGCACACAGTCGTTCTGGATCGCCGTGTCAGAGAAAAAGACAGACAACTGTTCTGGTTTCATAGAAACAGGGCTTCATTTCCAGGGGCAAAGTCTTAGCTATGGCTGTGAGGACAAAGCAGTGAGCTTCAAAGGGGATGTCTGCCATCTATATCTTAAACGAGTACAACTTTTTGGAGGAAACGCTAAAGACTTAGGGGTGGTGAAAGGCTACATCCTGCTATAAATATTCTGACATTCCTAAAGGACTGGGATTTTTGACATACACATATTATTTTCCAATAGTCTCAGTATGTGTGAAATGTTTGAAAAATGAATCAAAAAAAAGTTTTAATCATGAGATGTCTCATGTTGAGAAAATGCATGAGACTCGCCTTCTGTAGGCCATATTCTATATATTTTGTAAAAGTATACATTTTGTATACTGACATCTATATCAGAGTACTACTTAGTTCCCAATATCTACTACATGGCATGGAAATGTGTAACAGTTTCCCTGGTTTGGTCGAGAAGAACCAATATAAGATCAGATGGAGAAGGCACACAGGCAGAGAATCAGAGAGGGGGGGAAGCAACAGGTCATTAAAGGAGAAGACAGCACCATTAGAGACAAGACTATAGGAGGTTGTTGAGGGGGGTCTTGTCAGAAACTTGTCACACTCAGGGCTGTGAATGGAATGAGGTTTTTTAGTCCGTAGCACACTTGACATACCAAACCCAGGAGCTCTCTCCACTGAGGACAAAAGAGATAAAGTGTGATGAGTTTCTATGTGGGTCACCCTCAGCAATGAAGACCAGAGCAACGCAGCCTCTTGAGTCCTGCTAAGTAAGGCCTATGGGAGGTGATTTACCCACAAATGGCCATTAAGTTTAACAAACAAGTTCACAGGATTATGTGCAATTACACTTATAAAGTGTCTTCTGACAAGTTGGTTAAATTGGCACTTCAACATCTACAATAATAGAACTGTTCCTTTATGTGAGAGCCAGCCTGCATGGACAGTGGACTTTCTAATTTTTTTTCCTAGCCAGACTCACTAATCTATTTGAGATTTTTTAACTTTTCCCTTCTGTCCATAAGTCTGGCAAGTGGCAGCCATTCTGTTCACACCACCATCACTGTGGTGCAAAAAAAAATTCATCCACAAATTGAGGTTTGAGAAATGATCAGATAAAAAGTGATGCTGTTTATAGGCTGGCTTGATCATTCTAGAGATCTGATTGGTGTTCATGTTAAAGAAATAAAAAGGTGCTGTTGTTTAGCGGTTTGGGGATACATTTCAGAATGTCCATGGGGACATTCTAAAGAAAAATGGAATGATTATCCAGTATTACTGTACATCTTATGTTCTAATATTTTTCTTGCAATAATTTACATCTTGCAAAACATGCACAACAAGATGAATAGAACATCTATCCTGAGATTTCAATCCAGCCCTCTCAGATATCAGTGTTGAAAGTGTGGAGGAAAAGACATTTATATTTTGAATTCATTGATTAAAAATACACAAACCGCACCTGCCAAGTCTATGATGTTATCTTTTCTCATACTTGGAAATTGGGTACTTTTCAGCTTATGAGAAATTTTCGGGGACACACTAGTGTACTTACCCTTGACCTTGGACGGGGTGACGAGGACACCTACAAAAAGAGGGAAAAGTTCATTAAATCTCAATCTGTCGGCATCATACAGTAATAATCTTCACCTTCTCACTAATCATTTTGTCTATTGAACAGAAATGATTATTATCCGAGCTTGAGAGCAGAGAACATGCTGAAAATAGACCTGAAAACATAAAAGCTATACAGACATTCTAAAGCTATTTCTATCGTGTTCAGAACTGAATATGACTTGTTCGTTGAAGTCCATTGATATTGAGTTATTACATAACTCAGCAAGGACAGAAATCATTGCATTTATTTTGTAGAATACATGATGGTATAGGAGTTCACTCACAAAGCTCCTGAAGAAGTGGACCACCACGTTGTCGTCTCCACGGCGACGAGATGAGGAGTGTTGAGGCCTCTGGGGTGAGGATGACAGGTGACCACGGAAGGACCCCTTAAAGCAAAATAGTATCACTTAAAACCCCCAAAGGGAAGATTGTCAAGCGTGTGGATACCTAAAAGATACAGCATGCCAAACTCAGACACTGTTATTGCAACACATATACATGTTAGTGCGTAGAATCACCGTAACTTAGTTACACACGTAATGGGCACTAGGAACATTTTAATGTGATACACTGTATGTCCAGTTATTGTGCACATCTTTTTCCTCTATTAACTCCTTATTTTAATGAAAAAAGCTCCACCCCCACCTTGCCCACCCTAAAAATAGTTAAAGTTAATTTAAAACACACTTTGTGCTTTAAGAATCAAACCTTAAAGTAAACCTTCTGAACAGAGTTTGAAATGTAAGACAGTCAGTCTTTGTGCATCAGATTCTAGCTGAAGGACCACTAACATTAATGCTGCCCCCTGGTGCCCATGCCACTGACTGTCCCGGTCAGAGCCAGAGGTAAGGAGGGCAAGATCTTTGAGTGGGAGGCTGGATGTAGGGTTCATGGGTGGGGTTCTTCTGCAGACAGAAGACTTATTCGGAAGCTGCAACTCCCACTTGCATTTTTGCAGACAAACTCAGCACCCACACCAGGGCAGATAATGACAACATCTGTTGCATTGTATCTGGTGTCTTTCTGCAAAGCATTCTGAGATTTTTTTTTTATTTATCACAAATATATTAAGGTAGACATGTTTATGCTTGCAAATATGATCCTGAAATTCCGGTGGTATATTGATATGGAAAGACGTTTTGAAATGGTCATTCTCTCAATGTACACTAAAATAATATATAAAAAAGCATTAACATGATTTCGTACATATTGACCATCAATATAAAACCAGCTTGCTGTTATTACAGCAACAGTTTTTATTTGCTCCCTGTTTGAGCATTTCTTCTATCCAGAAATCGGAATTCCTTCAACAGAATCAAACCCAAACTCCAAGTAATTCTATATATATTGCACCACTTAGTGGACAATAACTTTTGTTAAAAAGGTACAAATTCACGAATCTAGCCCACAAATGCACCCTGGACACACACTGAACCAGTGCACAGACTATGGCGGAGTTACATTAGTCATTCTCCAGTCCTCACCCAAACCCCTGTGCCCTGTGGCAACAGGTTGGGCAGTGGCCAAGCCCTGCAGGATGAGGCTCTCCCCATGCTGTCATTGCTAACCCCAGAGGGGACCCTCCCAACGCCTCAGATGTCCGCTACACCCGTCTTATGCTCCTCATGGACACCAATGTCAGCAGCCATGCCAGATATGACCTCCAACTTGAGCACAGGCCAAGTGACGCCAACAGCATTAGCTCTGTTTGCCTTTCTAACATCCCAAAATAATCCTTTGAATCTAGACAACAATGGGACTGTGTGGAAGTAAAGGTATGTGCTGCTACATTTTGGACACACCCTGACCCCTGCATGCGACGTTAGCGGGTTTCAGGGGCTCACTCAAAGATTGCTAATATTGGTAGTTCACAAAAGATGCATAAACTGGGATGTTGTTGACTTAGCTCACATGAATTAAGTACACTACACCTCTCTCTCTTTCTTTCTCTCTCTCTCTCTCTCTCGTGAGATATTTTAAAGTGAACAAGAAATATTTACTATATTAAGATAACTATGCTGAATATTTGGATTATAGGCTATCAAATCTGAAAATAAAACAATGAAGCAATGAATATATTCTGTTTCTGTCACTGACACATGATTCATATTTGTGGTCATTGCAGTTCTCCACTCTCTGATGCATAACTTTCCTCCCACATGACAAAACATTTTTGCACATGACACACTGGCCCCACCAACCAAGAAATAATGTCTTGTTAGTGTACTCCCACAGCATACAAGCATTATCATGTACACACAGACACAGACACACACAGACACACACACACACACACACACACACACACACACACACAGTACATACAGCTACATCTACATCTCGACTTTTGGATACATTAGCCACTATTTTTCATGCACTACCAATAGCTTTAGGAGTTATACATTGTTTTGCTTTATACATTGTTTGTTTGTTTGCTTGTTTCAATGAGGAAAAAATATCCAGAATCTTCGTAAGTTTACATCAAAAGTGGGGTTTCCCTATGATGGATACTCTAATGAATACTTGTCCGATAAATCTGGTGCAGTTCATTAAGTTAATAAAGCGTTGTGCGAATATTCTTTCATTTGAATTTCTGTTTGTATTTACAACATACTATATTTAGTATGTAAATGTTCATGAATTATAGACAAACAGAGCTTGTCTTTTTCCTCTAGTTTGGGCAAATCCAGATCACCAGAGTCCCACATTAACCATGTCCTCATTTCATGTCCTTGTCTGTACATTTTGATGAAGTCACTAAAACGAGTGTCCTCATCCACTTTGGACACACTGGTAGGACACATTCTGCTGATGACGTTTAAAAGAGGTTAGCTCATCTATTTTGACTGCGACATGAACTCATGGTTGGTGTACAATAGCTTTTCTGCCATGTCTGCATTACCACACTCGGGCCAATTAGGGCACAGCCATCTACTGTATCAAACAGACATGCATGTGGCTCTTATAAGGCATGTCTCTTCTCATGTTGTACAAATAAAGGACAGCAGTTATTCTTTTTATACAATATGAGGCTTGGTTATGAACTCTTCTGATGTCCCATTCAGCCAATTTAAAAAAATCAGATTTTGTCTCATCTGAGTCCTTCTCATAATTCTGATGAAATATGATAATAATACTTTCACTGCATAGCTAGAAATGAATGCATTGGTAGATGCAATATATATGGTAGCATTTGAAAGCCATCCTCTCAACATAACCAAGAACCCTTGAGACTTACCTTGCCTCTCTTCTTCTTATCTATTCCAAAGAATTTGCCAATCTGGTCCAGGAGTCCAGGGGCCTTCTTTCTCCTGCCCAGTCCGAAGGGACTCTGACCTGAGGTGCTTGCAGTGGCCATGCTGTCTGTGCTGGTTCTCTGGCTTGGCTGGCTACAGCTCTGCTAAACAGCTGGAGTGACTTGGAGCCCTTGGAGTCCCGTTGCACACTGCCACACCAATGCCAGCCTATAAATCCCCACAGTCTGTTCTGTTGCCGTCTTCAACTCACCCTGGGATGAGAGTTGGTCTTTGAAGATATGCCCCCCCTCCCCAATACACATGTACGTACACACACACATACACACTCATACAGACACACACACCCTACAGTGGCAATGCACCATGGGAGATGAGGTGGGTCCACAGGGCTACATCAGTGGTAGGAGTGGCCCTGTTGTGCCAAGCAGTCTTTGGACCCTCCGTGCCTGTGACCTCTCGAGTCTGTCACTGCCGTTCAGTTGAGGGGAAGCCATTGTTCGAGAGGTCCGCATCTGCTTCAAATAAACAAGGCCTGTCTATGAGCAAGAACCTGGCCACAATGCAAAACAGCCCCCGGGGCACAAAAGAGTCTTTGTTTACAGATGATTTCTACCTATTTCACAAAGAGATTACATTTTGATAGGACTTATAGATGTGGGATGCTATAAAACCAATTCAAAGTGAACTACTCTGAATTTAAAGGGATAATACTGATCTATGCGGTACGTGCCATTTGATGCACTGAATACTGAAGGGTTCGGTCATGGGGGTGTCCAAAAATGACAATGGCAGAGGTCCTTCAAGGTCACACTCGATTTAATTAATAAATTAATTTAGAATTGAGACAAAACCATACACTTACAGCAATTGTTATTAATCCTACTATTACTCTTGCGTCTGACAGCGTCCTCAGATACAGTGATCTATGCCACTGAAAGAAAACTGTGATGTTTAAAAATGAATGAGATGGCTTTTTGAAAGGGGGCCAGTGGGAACGTAGAACAAAGTGGCTTCTGTGGTGTGTGACAGAAGCCTAATAGTTTAGCATACAAATATTTTAACACAGTTGGCTGTTGTAATTTGGTTTTTTTGGCCTATTGGTGGAAAAATTAACTGTTTGCTTGGAAAAAAAAGATTACATTTGGCAAAAACAAATCTGGGACCAAAAATCAGTCATCTGGCTTATTTCTAGAGCATCTGCAGTTGGAATTTAAGTTCAAAGAATAACACTAGAAAACAGCGCATTTTCATTTCAGTTACCATCAAGAATATAAAGCATTAAGCCCTGGCATTATAATAATATAATACTTTTGTAAGACTTGCTAATTTTTAGTTATATAGTTATTCATTTTCAGCCTTGTTTACTTTTCTTTGATTTCAAGTGCACTTGTTTGATTTTAATGAGACTACATGTGTAAGGCATTGCCTCCTGGAAGACTGGTGACCTTTAGGGGCAAGTCAGGTAACACAGCCATTACTACAGTAGAAACGTAGAAATCCTCCAGTGCATGGAAGCAGAGGACATCCTAAAATATTGGTCTCCGCAGGTCAGAGGTAGAGAGAATATTATTCCGTCTCAATGGTCACTCGAGGAAGAAATAAAATTACATTTTAAATTATTGAAAAATCCAGCATTGTGTTTGTACTAGCTACATTCAGTGTATCCACAAGAGCATAGCCATTCTATTCTTTTCATTTTGCTCTTTGCATGGGGTTTGCCTCAGCAAATATAGGCCTATGTTCATTGCATGAGCTATACCATATGGTCGCATGGGCGATCCCCAACAACTGCGGTTCATTCTGAAGCCGGTTGCTGGAATCCTGGCTGTTGTTTGTCTATCACACCGCATCCACAGAGGCTGGTCTGTCATACCCGCCGCACCGCGCTTCGCCTCGCCTCGCCTCTGGAGCGCGCCCACTGGCAGTGCTCAGATAGCCCGCAGGAATGCAGGGAGTGGGCAGGTCACACTGTTCGTGCCCTTGTGCTTAGAAGACGCGGGGCTTTGTTGTCTTGGCAGGGGTCAAGGAGGAGCACAGCAGAAGACAATGGCAGCCATGGAGCTAAGCTCTGGGGCCCAGTGTTGCCCATAGGCCCCCACTCTGAGAGGCATGCGCCGTTGGGGCCAAATCACCCACGCCACAGCTGAAAGCCATTCTGTGAGGAACTGGAGCAAGAAAGAATAAGAGTGCAAGGTGAAGGCCCATGTTTTTCTGCACGATGGGACAATGTACAAATTTATTTATTTATTTATTTGTGTATTTATATTTATTTATTTTGGCTGGCGTGACCTCTCCATTGCCTTCCTTCTCAAAAAGAAAGAGTACTTCCAAATAGATGTCCATTCATTGATAAAAAAAATTTGGGGTGACCTATTTTTTTTTTCTTTTTGAAGATCATCTATTTCCAAAATTACTAATTACTAAAACACTAATAATAGGACTTCAGTGCATCTTTTTTTTCTTAAAAAAAAAAAACAGAAAATGCTATTTTACAGCTTCAGCTTTTTTATTGTTTTTTTTCCAGATAATTTGATGCTTTTGATATGAATCACTGACATTGATAAGGAACCGTATACGATGCTATTGATATTTAAATCAAACCGCATAGATGGCCAAGATAACAGCAGCGTATTTTCATTCTGTGTGAAAAGCACATTGTTGCAGCTCATGAAAAAGCTACATTCTGCTGCCACTGTAAACATTCCATTGTAAATATCGATCATACTTGACATCATAAAAATTCTTCGCCTATAGATGACCGAAGCCGGGGGAGGGATATTGTTGTAAATCAAAACAAACGGTCGTATTATATGTTATCACTAGAGGAGGAAAAAGTTTTGCCAAGTGTTGATGGAATCATTGGCTTGCTACCATGGTGGAATTAGCATAGATTTGTTTGTCCGCCAAAGAGGACATTATAAGGACAGGCCTTTGGCTCACTGAGCTCACGGGCCACAAAAGCTCTGTGTGTGGCCTTGCTAAAAAGGCGGGTGATCTGTTAGTAGATTTGTTTTGCGAGAGGCTACTTTGTTGTTTTTCAACCTACTTTTCAATACCTTACAATGAATTCACATGCTAATGATTAGATTAGCATTGGGTTAAGCATGATGATATGTTCTTGCATGTGGACAAATGCATCCATGATGCCCCACACAAACACTTGGCACACACTGTGTGAGCACCATAAAGAAGACTTTGGTGAATTTAGTCACTATGCACACATAATGCACTGGCACACAGTCAAGGGAATGGCCATACTAATCATTTTTGCAACACTTATTCTGTAGATTTATGTATTTTTTTTATAGAATTAAAAGCCAATATCCTCAGGGTTCATCTCCATTCTTGGATTCTCGGAGACGGTTTCTGGTTTAGTGCATAAGATCACTAAGGTCAAGGGATAATTAACCCATAGAATGTACACAGGGTTTGCAGTAATGGGTCTCTGTGCTTATAGAATAAGGTTGTGGTGAAAGAAATGCAATGTTGTTTCTATTTAAGCTCTGAGTGGTGAGCCTAATTGGTCACTTCTGTGAGGCAAAGACACAAGAGATTTGTGAGATGTCTTTGAATCAACAGGGGATTGAAGACATTTTATCATTTAATTTTTATGTTGCTTTATCTAGGGATACATTAACAGGGAAGCTTCTGCTTTTCAGCAATGCTTATGGTGCGCGCACACACACACACACACACACACACACACACAAAGACTCACACTCACTCTCTCTCTCTCTCTCTCTCTCACACACACACACACACACACAAACACACATTCAGCTCCCATGCATGTTTGCAGAAAACAACCTC
>JASCIP010000075.1:4794135-4805729 GCA_034783695.1 Sardinella gibbosa | reverse complement strand
GGAGAGGGGAGAGATTGGCGCAGAGGAAGAGGGTGCTTCCTGGGTCGGCCTCTGCGCTTCCTGAAAGAGGGAGGGAGAGAGAATATATGCGTCACTTCATACTGAACCTTATTTTCTGTTTATAGCATTTCACGTCTATTGCTTTACACCCTAGAGAAGCTTAGCACATCAAAAGTTAAGGAAAGCACTTCAAGAGATCTTTAGATGTAAACTACTTGCATATTGGCACTCAGAATAAGGGCAGATCCACAGGGTAATGTTACTGGAATGCCTCGACAAAACAACACTGAATACTTTGGTGTTTTTCAAATGTGTAAACTGTGACTGGGCCTGTTCCACCACATCTAAAAAAAAATGTCCTTCACTGAGTCATTAGACTAATGCGATTAGTTGCATCAGCTATGACTTCGGAGTAAACAGCCCTAAGGCTGGACTGGAGTTTCGTTCAGATTTAAGGATAAATAGAAATAGGTATGCATGTATTCACCACAGTGACGACTCACCCTGTAGTGACATGGAAGCGGGGGAACTGGTTCCTCTCCCTGCCTCCTCTGGCCACCCTCAGGGAGGGCGAGGCCAGGTTGTAGTTCTCTCCTCCCACCACCAGGGGGGAGTACATGGGTGAAGGTGCAGACCGCCTACGTCCCCGGGTTGCTGAGGAGAGGCCCTTTGGTTCGCGCTGGCGGTACACCGGGGCAGCCCTGCCCCCGTTGCCACGGTTATAGATTGGCTCAGCGCTGCTGCGTCGCATGTGCACGTTGGCGACGATGTGCTGGCTGATCCCCATCCTCATTTCTGTGTGATTGTGATGGTGATGGTGATGGTGATGGTAAGAGTGATTGTTATAGGTGGTGATGTTGATGTGAGGCCGGGGAGGAACAGGTCTGGGCTCTGGCTTGGCCAGCGGTGGCTGGAAGACCTCGGACTCGGATTTGTAGAGGCGCCGCCTCTTGCGGCCACGCAGCCTGGCCTCGCTGACCGTCACCACGTTCCCCTGTTCGTCCGTGCTGTCGTCCTCCAGGAGCACCGTGTGCGCCGACTTGCGGCGGCTCTTCGCCGACGTGCTGCAGGAGGTGGCAGGCGGAGCGGGCGGGGGCGGAGGCGTGGAGGGGGGCACGAGGGAAATGGGCGTGGGGCTGCTGACCCGGCTGGATGTCGGCGTGGGGGTGTTGTCGGCACGGCTGAAGGTCCAGCAGCTGCCATTCATCTTGCTCAGGCTGCCGATGGAGTTGAGGATGACGGTTGCACGCTTGATGGATAGGCGGCTGAGGTCCAGCTGTGGATCCACCTTGCGCTCCTGATTGGTCCTGATACGGTTCTGGAGGTCGGAGGAAAAGGAACCGGCCTTCGGGAGGGTGATGGCGTCAAAGTCAAGCGGGCGCACGCAGACTTTCTGGAACAGGAAATAGAAGTCTGGGCTCCCTTGTTCTGACTGCCCACCAAATGCAAGGGTGTCACCATCTGAGAGCTCCCATTGGACACCAGGCTCCAAAAGTGCATCATTGACCCAGGTGCCTACAAATAAGTGCATTAACATTAGGCTGGTGATAAACAAAACATGAGACTCAGTACAGGAGACTAGAGTGTATTTAACGGGATGTCTGACAAAGGGACCCAGACTTAATAAGACTGGCATTAAGCCAAACACTACTGTAATTGAATGCCAGTGCATATCAAGGCTCACCATTGCTGCTTCGATCCTTGACTCTCACGTTCCAACCCTCCTCTCCATTTAAAGTTGTCTCCTTTTCAGCGTGCAGCTCTGCGTGGATGCGAGACACGTTGGTGGCATCCAGGGTCACATCGCACACCTCTGCTGCACGGCCGAGCCTAAACACCGAATGTGTCAGTGCAGGCCGAAAGGTGTACAGGTCCCGAGATGAATCCGGTAGAGCGCCGCCGTTGGAGGACGAAGAGCCGATTCTTAGCAGCTGAAAGCAGGGCTGGACTTCGGACAGCATCGCGACTCCCAACAGCCCCTCCCGCAACCGACCAAGATCGCCAGAATAAAGCCCTGACTCTTGCTCAACAAGATATGCGATTGATTTTATGCATCAGCCATTTTCATCGACAATATAGAAATCTTCGCGGATGATTACTGATAAAATTAAGTTTAAAAAGCGAGTACAACTTCGTGAGTGTACATGTCTACAAAAATGACAAAAATTAGTTTAAAACGGCAGACTGCCTAATGTTAGGTAGCTTTTCACAAAGTTGTTTTGTTGTACATATTTTTTTTAATGTCTGTAGATTGACAGTCTGCTTGTTATGAAGTCTTCCTAGGTGACGTTCCTGCACCTAAGAAAAACAGAAGAAGAGAATAAAATGCCGTTAGGGGGAGTTGATCTAATGCAAATCCATGAAAGCAGTGATGTTTTCCTTCTGACATTAGTTTTTATACAGTTGGCACGATGCTTTGTTTAAAGCGGATTGAAAAGTGTCAGTCTGACAAACCGGACTCATCTTTCAACAGCTACCGTCATATTAACGTTAACACTTCAAACACTATGGAAGACGGGCCGTCGTTGTAAAGGACTCACTAGGTCCGTGTACTCATACATTGCATTTCATTAACTAAGTGTTTTCTTGCACATAATGTGGTGACTATAACATAGCCTGTAAGTTAAAGTTATGTAACTAATATAGTTAACTTCCTAACTACCTACCGTCCTCTGCACGTATCAGATGACTATCGCAAGTAAGCAACGCTAACGTTGGTCATTTATGACAATAAGCAAAGCCACCCAAGAACAGTAAACGAAATTGATGCATACAGGATGATGACAATTGCAAATGAAAATCGTTTTCATGCTATTTATATGTAGATCGCATGCACTGAAGCACATTACGAAACAACGTTAGCGAGTTAACCACATGAATACGGAAACCGCACTAAAGAAAAAGTGCTTAGCATTGCTCGCTAGCCAATATTGAAGCCAGCTAGTGCTGCTGGTGAAGCTTTCGGTCGGCACAAAAAGCGACTTACATAACCACACAAATTATCAATTAAATTACAGTTTTTGTCACATATATCCTAATCACACATGATGTAGAAGTCCCAACATACCCCTTTATCGAGAAAATTCAATCGCAAATTGGAGGATTTAGTCTTTATTTAATCGCTGTTGTTCCTCCTTTCGCGTCCTTTTCCCAGGAAGTCCTTTGAAATTTGGCGCGCCAGAAAGGCTTCCTTGCGCGAGAATCACGCCACTTCCGTCTCTGTTGACGTTCCGCGAAATTTCTGGAGGTTAAAATGGTCAAGTGTTAAAATGACTTCATGCGACCTAGGTGGACTGTAACAATACAGACAAATTATTCAAGCATTAATTTTGATGCATTCTATTCCGTATCTTACATCAGATACAGCAAAACTAAAATTCAGTCTTATTTTCAGATAAGTTAGGCCTACAAGTCACTCTGATTAAAGCTTTACGCCCAGTAGCCAATTTATGTGCAAACAAACAAGCATAGACCACAAAACAAACACATAGGCCTATTCCTGTTCATGTACCTGTAGAAAACACAGCAAATTTAATAGTTGTCAAAATTATTTTTATTATAATCAGAATTCATTCATAAAAGAAAAAAAAACATTTTACAAAACTGTGCATGTTAAGCCTAGTATATTTTAAAGAGGCGTTTTTATAAACTGAATCAGCTCACATCAGGAAATTAAAACAAGCATATTGAAGGTAACTATACATGGCTGAGAAGGGCTGTTGAGTCAATGATACCATAGTTTATTTTTTCTGAATTCATAGCCTATAGGCTACTTGTAACCTAGGCTACAGTATTCAAAGGGAATTCTAATTGACATGTCAAACTAAATTAACAAATAGGATCGTCTGAAAGGTAAAGAAAATAGCCTGACAGCATTTCTTGAATTTGTGTATTTAGAGGCATGCCTATTGATTTTCAGACTCAATACTCCTTACCTCAATTAAGACATCGACTGTGAATATATTTTTTTGCTAAGTATTTGGTATCATTTCAAACCAGGTTTACATCAGGCTGTTAAAGACAGTGACCAGTTCATCAGTACAATCATCACAAATAGGCCTAAACATGTTCAGATGCGATCATTGTTAACTATTATCAGCCACTGAAAAGAATGGGCATTAGGGTGAATGCATGAAATGTGAGACTGTAAAGCTAAATAAATGCTTGCATATGGCCTGCAAGAGAGGAAAAAAAACAATTTCACACATAGCTTGTGAAATCAAGTCAAACCTGAGGGGAGCGTATGCCTCAGAACATCCTCCCATAGGGCATAGAAGCAGTGTAAAATTGCATAGCCTTGCAAAGTAGCCTACACACAATGTTGCTAAACCCATTGAACCATTAGCCTAAATGTTGTTGCATCTTGTCATTGCATAAAACCTGAATAATGGACTTGATCAGTTATTGTTTTTTTTTGGCTGAAATCCAAATGGAAAGGCATATTTTTCAAGCCCTCTCTGCGTTTTACACTCTTGTATACCTTTTTAATTGCATCTTCTGCGAGAGTTTACAAACTGCCGACCCAATTCTGTGTGAATGTATAGGCTTACAGTATTTGGACAGATTGTGTTTAATGTCAATGAATATTTGTCAGGTGAAAAATAGTAGCAATACACTTTTGACTGGTCTGACATAGGACATAAAAGGGTGCATTTTTGCCCACTACACAGTATAGTACCATTGACACTGAAGCAACCTTCCCAGTATGCATGGACAGAAACCAGTAGTATCCTACAGTGCAATGCATGGTGCCTGCTGTCTATCAGGCAAACTACAATTCAGCATGCTGGATTAAGTCTTTAGTATATGTTAGAGCTATAGGACAGCATTTCAAAGGAGAATAACAGAGTAAAAGTCATAGCTGCAATACTTAGTTATGGTGTTTGTATTTCTTTGTCTGGTAATTAAAAAAAAAAAAAAACATTCCCTTGCTGAAGTTAGGAGATGTTGTTGATGATTGTTGTTGTGGATGTTGTTGAGATGTTTTCAACTTTGAATATGTGTAAAGATATGTGTAGCCTATATTTAGGCTAGGGGTGAGATGAAGAGCAAAACGGACAAAACGGGAGTGACAATGAAAGAAAAGTAGACATTGGAGAGATACTGCACTTTCTCATTCTGTCTTTGGGGTCTCTAGGAATGCCTCCTTCTCCACTGGTGTCAGATGGACTAACTCAGGAAAATGCATCGTAGAATAGGGGGAAAAAAACATTTTGCATTAGCCTTGCATTAACAAAAGACTATTAGGCCTACTACTACTAGCATGCACTGTTTCTATTTACACGACTGCGTGGGCAAAGGCGGTGGAAAACATAGTGGTGTTGTGGATGTACCCTAATTGTGCTTCACTAATTGAGGCTATAGGCTACCCTGTGTAGGTTGCATGTCACTGAATTCTGCACTATTGCTAATAAAGTCCACTCAAATCGAGTTAGTCTCCTCCATACACATATAAGCTAGTATACTGCACAAAAAAAAGAGAAAAAGAAAGGAGAGATCGGATTGGATGTTGGACTAGTTAGGCACTGATATCTGGGTGTGTTTCTCATGTAGCCTTTTGGAATATAAACTACTGTACCATTCAACGTGATCCTTCTTGAAAATATTACCACAAATCGCTTAGAAAACGAGATACAAGCAAATAAGTACAGTTGATCATTCATTTACTTGATGTTAGTACTATACCTGCTAGATTTTTCAAGTTAGATACTTAATGCCCAGGGTTGATTAATAAATAGCTAATTAGGAACTAGTCATACTTTTTGCACTTATTTACACTAGCTGCTACATCAGTTCAAAAATTGGTAGTTTTGAGAAAAAAAGGCTACTCTTCATTCTATTTGTGCTTTTTTCCCATTGAGACGACCTCTCACATGCAGTCCAGGTGCTCTCTCTCTCTCTGTCTCTCTCTCTGTTAGATCTCCTCCACAGACATCAGATAGGTTATGAGGTAGCAATATTCCCCACAGATCTTGCAAGTCCTTTAGCAGTAGTGCACTTGGCTGTCTGATCCAAGTCTGCCACTATCGCTTTCTCTTTTTATAGAGACCCACCTCTCTCTCCATCTCAGTCACCAGTGGTTGTGGCCTCCATCTGCAAACAACACCTTATATTTGTCCTCTCTGATAGAGCAGATGTGGTGATGTGGGGAAGAGAATAAGGAGGGAGGGGGGAGTGAGGGAATTCAACAAGAGAGACTGAGAATGACTTTGGCCCTGGGCTAGCAAGTGGTTCATTTGCTGCCTAGTGGAATCTCGTCTGTCAGGCCTATGCTGCCATGGTGGATGGAGGAGAGGCTGTTCTTCTCTGGAGCTGCTACCAGATAAAACGGAGCTGATGGGGATGGCGTGTGACTGTGTGAGATGGCACACTCTGATGTGACAATCCGGGGTTGAGGAACACATGCATTTATCAACCAAAAATAGAGAATGCGTTTGTCAACCTTCGTGAATAATTTCAGGCCACTGGGGACATTCTTGACTGTGAAGTGAGAGGAAGATGCAACTGGCAAGAGAAACCAAACTGACAAGTAGAAAAAAAATGGGGTCTGAGGATTAAAATGTAGCTGTCATACGAATATTGTGAGGTTTTATCAGCTACATGCTGATCCTGAAGTGATTATTTTTGACAGAAATTGACACCAACCCAGTCTGCTTTTGAAAGGGCAGTCCTGTATTTACACAAATACAGATGTTCCTCAGCGTGTGGTGTTAAATGCAGCACACTCTACCACACAATGCATGCTATGGGGATTGTAAAAAAAAAAAAGAGTAAAATGCAATTCATGTATGTGCCAATAATTCAAATATTATGCTACCCACTGCTGGTGTGTACAAGCATTGATTTATGAGCATGCCCTCTCCTTTAGTGACATTCAGTTGTTACACAAGTCTCCACATACATTCATCACTCTCCACAAGAGGAGGGAAATCTGACAGGCAACTGTCTTCTACAGGCAGCAAAAAACTGCAGTGGCACGAGAGTGTGGACTGATGGACAGACAGATTACCTTGGTGGGGTCCGCCTTAAACCGGGTGGACAACTTGTCAGTCACTTGTCAAGTGTGCCGGTCAGCCTTCACTAGTTCAAGTCCTCCAGACCAGCATGAAGGAGTCCGCAAGCAAAGACATCCATCCAGGCTTCTACTGACACTCGTGCTGTTCTCTCTCTCTCTCTCTCTCTCTCACTGCTGTGAATGTTGTGGGAGTGTGTCCGGAGCTAAGGTGATGTTCTTTGGCCCTCTCACCTGGCCCCCATGCCGCATCTCCGAATGTGGTGAGCCAGGCGGGGCGGATGAGGTGACTGATGATATGTCCAGGGGGATCGCTTCAAAGAGTGGGTGCCATGGTGATGGATGAGCATGAATGCGTGTGAAACAGAGCGAGCAGAAGCAGAAGATGAACGGTCAGAACTAAAGGGAAAGTTGCCAGGCCTACCTCACTCTCTGCCTCGTTTTTTTCTTCTTTCTTTCTCCTTTTCTCTCTCTCTCTCTCTCTGTCGTTCTCTCATACATGCTTGTCAGCCCTGGGATAAAGTGCTTAGACTAGCGCAGCCTCCAGTATCCCTGCACACAGGTACCAAAGGAGGTGCTGTTGACCATTCACAGAACCGTAACCTCATAGACAGAACAGGCTACGCTCCCAACGCATTCATCTCCTGTTGTGGGAAACCATTCATTATTGATGAACTCCCAGGTGCAGCAAAGGGAAGCTTGGGCATTTCTCTGGGATAGGTAGAAAGACAGCTTCCTGGCCACTTCATTCCAGAACATTTCACATGAGTATTGCTCTTATTTGATTTTAGTTTTGTTTTTGTTCTTTTTCTAAATAGGCCTTATAATGTCAAAATGGTCGACTCAGATGGTTTAAGGTGTCTTAATGTTGTTAAATGAATACTATTGTACTCAAAAATAAGATTTGAGTCTATTGTGGTTACTATGGTATAATGGGATTTTTTTACATGATTTATTTGGTCTTTTTAATTAAAGGGAATGGGTTTTATGCAATCATGTTGGGTAACCCCTGATTTTTTAATGTATTTTAGGTATACCATCAACGTTAGTTATTTATACATATTTATACAAAACTTTCAAGTTTGTGACTGTTTGTCCAAGAGACTTGCATGCACTACAGTCATTCCAAACTATCCTTTTGCTCTTGGTCAGCTGAGACATCTTGGCTGAATCTAATTCAAACGCATGCATTGTGCAAAGACACGTTTAACACTTGTGTTTCTTAGAAGTCAGGTGAGTTGGAATTGTTTTTGTTTTTTTTTAAGTTGTTCCTCTGGGTTAAGTTAGCTCAGACGTTAGGGCTAAGCATTCATTAGATTGAAATGTGTCCAAATAAGAAAAGTAACAATGGATGGGTCATATGCCTCCAGCAAAACAAGCAGTGATGACTATATAGTTGCATGTTAGAAGTGTTTGAGTAGAGATTGTCAAGGTGTTAAGTGGTTAGTGGCTATGTAGATACATTTCTATGTTTTTTTTTTCCTCTTTCTCTCTGTGGCATTTTTGCTGTATAAAGTTGCTTCTCAAGTTGTAGCATTCTCAGTAGCACCAGATGCTGTGGAGGCGGCTTCGCCTGCGGGCGCTGCGTCCTTGCTGGGCTCTTTAGCAGGACTACCCACAGGGGCCGGGTCCACGATGCCATCCATCTCAGGGCCCTTGAGTGGCGAATCAGGGGTGGTGACCCCCATGAGGTCACCGTCGGGCTGCCCATTGGCCTTGGGCAGGCTGGCGGGGCTGGCACTCAGGATGGAGTCGGGGGTGCGCGAGTTGCTCTAGGTGCCCTCGGCGATGGTGGGCTGCGCGGTCACGAAGCCATCGGAGTGGACCGAGTCGAGGAGCGGCTTGTGGGAGGCGTAGGTCAGGGGCACGTCCGTGTCGCTGTCGAGCGGGAGCGCCGAGGAGGTGAACTCCACGCCAGAATCGCTCATCTCCAAGAAGTTCTTGTCGGATGGAAGGGTTTGATAGCGGCCGGCCTTGGACACTTCAAGACCCTGACCAGAGAGAGAGGGTGGTGACAGACAGAGCAATATGAGATTGTTGGAGACAACAAGCATGCTGACTAAGATGTAAAACATTTCTGTGCCAGTAGAAATGCTCTGGTAAACTATTGTTTAGTCTTTAGTCTATTGACGTCGGTAAATCTGTACTTTGTGACACACTGCAATATATTAAACCAATAATAAAAATGTGCATAGATCTCTATTAATCATTAAAAAGTTGTGGGTGAACAATTACGTTACAAAGTATCATAATCATCTTTGCAAGATTAATAGATTACTTTAATCTGCTTATTCAGGATAGCTACAAGGCGTTATAATCCACTTGATATCACTTGACGGAAACAAAAGCACAACCATCTTGTGGTTCGTAAAGTTAATTGCACTCCATGTGGCTCACCTTGATTTCAACTTCGGTGTTGTCTGTGTTTGGGTCCCACTGCGACTGGGTAGTGACTGAGTCCTCAGTGAATCTTGTGTATGCCTCATGAACCACCTGTAACATGACAAGATGACCATAAACGTGTGTATACCAAATCAAGTCACTGTGGTTCCAAAGCCATGAAACTGCCACCATGTCACGGCTGTCAGGTCATGTGAGGGCTGACCAAAAGAAGCACGCACAAGAAGCACGATACAATTACCGCACACCGAGCTCCTTCGGGCTACTGATAACCTTATGGAGGAGATATATATTGCAACACTGTGGTTTTCAGAAACCACTGAGAACATTAGTGACTTGTGAGGTCAGATAGGCCTAGAACCCTGAGTCATCTGAAGGGGTCATTGTTGCAGAACTAGGAGGAGGAAGTGGGTTAGTAGTGGGTATGGCATAATGGAATCTTTCACAGCAGATTGAGTGTTTTTGGGGCTCTGGAGCAAGGGCTCCATAAATAGCTCCTCAAATTCCTCTTCTGGGACACTTTCCATTTTGTACCGAATTGACCATGTTGTGATACTATTCTTACCAACTAATAACTACAGTATGATGACCATATTTGCACAGCGTTGAATAGATGGGTATACTACGCTAGAACCAACAGACATTACAGTGTATATAATGTATAGCCTATTGCACAAAACACTGTTGTCCCAAGTAGGCCCCATTCAGAGACATGGTCAAACACCTAACTCTCCCTAAATATGAAAGTGCTTTCAAGGAAACTTACTTGAGTTCGTGCAAGCACTGGTGACAGCCTCAGAGATCCTCACACTGTCACAATATATATGCACATACACACCAAGAATCCACACAAAATTCCAAACACAGGACAAATTCAAACAAAGACACATAGTAACACACAGACACAGACAAGGACAGTCACTCTTGTGGCTGATGAACGATCATAAATTCTCCTTTTATTAGTGCTAGGCTATTAGTTCAATTGTTTTGTTGTTGTTTTCAGCATATGTTTGTTTATCACTCAGTCAGTGATAAAGCAGATGTCTTTCTGGGAGGTTTATATATTAAGCTGATTATCTGTCAGCCTTTAATTAAATGATTCTCACTCCTGTCTGTCAGGTTTATTAACAACATCATTGGCTGTTGGAATGTTTGCAATTAGGTGCGGGAAGGTTAGAGGAATTGTCAGAAAGCAGAGTTCTGTCTTGTTTATTCATGAAGGCAGACTGTGATTTGAGCAGTCAATTAATTGTGAAAAGAAGCATTAAACTATCAATAAATCTCTGCTGCTGTCTTTGAGTGGGTGGTGTTCCGAGACAGTAAAAATGAGAATTTTAAAGTAGTCGTTATCAGCCTCTTTTAGACACCCCTGAAGACACACATAATTACAGACACTAACACACACAGATACACACACACACACACACATAGATAAACATACTCTCAGACAACACACTTGTTCTCTCAGGAACACGCACACAGTGCAGAGCTTAAAACACAAGCCAATAAACACAAATTGGCACACATATATGCATACAAAACACACATACACATAGTGAATATTTACCGCTTTGTCTGCAATATATCAGCAGGTCATATGTGCATGTGTGTTTGCAAAGGGAACGGAACCTTAAGGGACTAAACGCATCTGTATGCCTATTTGTACCATAGCTTCAACTGCAGGGGTTGCTGACGAGAAACACCTGCAGTTCACCGTATGCCGCATTTAGTCAATTTTCATTTTGGTACTGGAGGTAATCGAGCTTCAAGAGAAGCCAGGAGATGAAATGAACAGAGAAGGAACAGATGAACAGATGGATGGCACAGACTATAAGAACCACTGATGAAGAGGAAGGGGGGGGGGGTTGTTGGCAGAGTGAGTGGGAAAGGCAGAGGTATACGCAACAAGAGCAACTTCACATTTACAAAGGGAACCCCATGATAAGAGCATTAGTACAAACACCGAATACAGATTTATGGGACTTAGCAGCACTATGGGGAAAGAGAGACAGCCGCACGCAAGGACTCTCACCGGACGGAGGCTCCACCAGCCGCGCCTTTAAGAGGGGAGAGATGCAACGCAAGGCAAACCATTAACTAGCTTCCTGCCGCAGAGAGAGCTGCTGAGTGAGGTCATTTGACAAGCAAGCACACACACACACACACACACACACACACACAC
>JASCIP010000075.1:4492401-4505305 GCA_034783695.1 Sardinella gibbosa | reverse complement strand
GTCTGCCTTTTAGAGGCTGCCTCAGACTCTCTGTGTGTGTGTGTGTGTGTGTGTGTGTGTGTGTGTGTGTGTGTGTGGAGAGTTGGGGGGGGGGCTATTGAAATGTGCCACCCCGGGCCTGTTTTCATGACGCATAACATTTCATCACGACATCTATGTCCATCGTGGGAACAACATAGAGTGG
The DNA here is from genome assembly GCA_034783695.1 of Sardinella gibbosa. NCBI lineage: Eukaryota > Metazoa > Chordata > Actinopteri > Clupeiformes > Clupeidae > Sardinella > Sardinella gibbosa. The sequence continues at coordinate 4,505,121 of JASCIP010000075.1, read as the reverse complement.
CAAGTATGCCTGATTCTCCCCATGTCGTTCTGCCAGCGCGCGTGACGTTCCAACACTGAGCGAATGCCTCTGAGAGGGTCGTCCAGACAGTCGGAGCACGGAGCCTGTGTTCGTTAGTTCGTACATCAGCCCGCTGGTTGACAGGAGTGCGCATCTAAATGAGGAACGTGCTATCGGAGCGCCATCTCATAAGAGGCCGGTTAAGGACTTTTCAAGGAGCACCAGCCAACTCCACTCTCTCCTTCTGCCTGAGAACATCAGGACTAGGCACAGAGGAGCCAGATAAGACACCTAGATTATAAGACTGTCTGGGAGAAAGAGCCCTTTTTAATATGGGCCTCTACATACTGCTTTAATTAAATCAGTATTCACGCTCTGTTGCTGGGTCCGATAGCTTGTAGCTATTTTGTGAATTCTTTGTCTTTCCAGCTTGCTCTTGTTTTGTTTTTTTTGTTGTTGTTGTTTTAGCTTTTTTTTTTTTTTTTTTTTTTTTTTTTTTTTTTTTTGTTTTTTTTTTTTTTTTTTTTTTTTTTTTTAATATTGATTTATAAAAGCACTGGGCTGCAACTAGCAGACTGGGACTCATGTGGCATATTGTGGCATATATTATTACTCTTTGGATGGGCCCTGTCGCGTGTGCCAGCTGTTGAAACCAGTAGAACCAGTATTATGGTTACATATTTTGGATTTGCCAAATGGCCCATCTTGTGCCACGTCAGAAGGCAGCACTGGTGTACAGTATAGCAACACGAATACACCCCTCCTCCAAAATCTCTCTATCGCTGGTCAGCGGCACCCTCTCTCTCTCTCTTTCCCATTACTTCTCTCTCTCTCTCTCTCTCTCTCTCGCTCGCTCACTCCCCCTCCTACTCCCGCCCTCCCTCGTTCCCTCCCTCCTTCTCTCCCAGTCTCTGTCTCCAACCTCCTCCCACCTCCTCTCCCTTCTCTCCCTGATTCGCCGGTAGGAACTTGCGTCTCTGAACTCTCTGGGAAGTAAGCCATGGGAGTCCACTCGGCAGGGTTCTGTTCCTGCTGGACATCCCCACATGCTGAGCCACAGAGTGGGGTGTATGTGTGTGTGTGTGTGCGCGCGTGCGCGCGTGCGTGCTCACAACGGCAGCTGGGCTACGCATAGATTGATTTAACAGACAGCCCCATGCCTTTAAATGCAGTTCCCTTGGCGTCAGTCAGCACTCGAAGGAACATAATCACTGTGTTTTCACCAGCAGCTAGTAAACTAAGCTTCTCCACTATTAACAACCAGATCACCAACCAGCCTACGGCAGGCTCTGGTCTTTTGTATACTCATTGTGTGTGTGTTTTTTTGAGCGTGTGTGTGTGTGTGTGTGTGTGTGTGTACTGTATCTGTGTAAGTCTGTGTGTGTTTCTGAGCATGTGTATGTATGTGTGTGTATATCTGTGTGACTGTGTGTGTGTGTGTACGTACTGAGGTTATATTTTTCCTCTGTATAAAATTCCTCAGGTTTGTTATTTTAGCCTTTCTTCTCCGGTCAGTGGCGGTCAGTGCAGCGCCTGTCTCTCTCCTCGTCTCTGCCATTGTTTAGCCCCGCCGCCATGAGCCACGCTCACCACAATGTAAATGGATCAATGCTCTCTTTGTCTGCTGGGGTGTGAGGCGGGAAAGCTTGAAAAAAAAAAATTGGCATTTTCCAAATCGGAGCTTAAACAAGCAGCACAGGATGTGCAGCCAAACAATTTCCTAGCTTGGCCGGCGTCAGCAAGTAAACGTCTTTAATGTGTGGAGAGGTTTTATTTATTTTTTTATTTTTTTTCAAATCAGACAAGATGGAGTCAAGACTGGACACTGGTCTTACTGGTTTGCTCTCCCTTTCCTACCCAGCCCCATTCACAGGTTGGGTGGGTGTGAGGTGCCAGTGGTTTCAGACCCCCTTTTCCTCTCATATTTTAAGGCTAAATTTCTAAGAAGGTTTAGTCCATGTTTGGGGCTCGAGAGCCCTTTGTACGGTGAGAGGCTTTGCTGTTTCAAAGCAAAACTTTCTCTAAGCGTTTCCTTTTTACACAATGCCATCAGACAAGGGGAAACTGTGACAGCCATGTTTGATGAGCTTCTTTTTTTGTTGTTTTTGTTTTGTTTGTTTTTAATCTCTCTCTTTTCTATCCTGACACCAAATTGCTGTTGCGCAGTGTTTGTGGTGCTGTGGAGTTAGAGGTAATTCGCTGTTTTGAGAGGCACTTTCTACACACCCCGACTCTGAGAGACCTGAGGGAGGCGAGCATTTGCCATCAAAGCACCTGAGAGGAAACGTAACAAATTGTACCTGTCATGTGGCTGTTGCCACGGCAACTCGTTTTGCGCTGCACGCGGCTCCGTTGGCGTGCGTCGTTTTTCTCCTCAGGAGCTCAGACCCAAATCTGCCATTAAGTTTGAAATTGCCTTAATGGAAACTGATTTCTGAGGTGTTGCAAACCTGAGGGAGGCCTTAACAGCTCATCAGTGAATTGCCATGAAATCTACACACCGTTTCCTTCTCTCCACCCGCACCCCCCACCCGCACCCACCACCCACCACCATCACCACCACCACCCACCTCCAGCTATGCACAAAACCAACACTGGGTAGCCAACCGTATTATTTTAGTTCGCCCACCCCCAACAAACCCTCATATCCATATACTGGGCCGCTCTCCTTTACCGCTTTAGAGGGGATTGGAGGAACTCGTCATGGAGTGGCCAACGACAACATCCCGTTGCATAGCTCCCCCGTCTCCCGTCTTCTCCCATAGAAGGTAACAGGAGCAGCCCTTCTCTCTCCCCTCGGTGCCTTGAGCCACAGAGCCTCACCAAACACCAAAGACGGCCTTAATGCGATTACGGCCCGTTGTCTCCGTGCAGAACAGATAAGGTATTAGAGGGTGGTTTGATGAGATTTAAATTAATTCTGCACTCATTCAAATTCAGCCGTCCCTATTGAGACCGAGCGCTTTATTATTTGGAGGTGGGGTAAAAAAGAGATTGGGCCTCTCTCTCTCTCTCTCTCTCTCTCTCTCTTTCTTTCTCTCTCTCTCTCTTTCCCTCCCTCTGTGTCTTTCTCTCTCTCTCTCTCTCTCTCTCCCTTTCGCGACAGGAGTAGAGCAGCTCGTTAGAAAGCATTTAGGCAAAAGGAAACAAGCTTTATCCGTTTGCCGTGGCCTGTATGCTTACGCTTGAGGAAACCCCTCTGTGGGGTTCAATGCCACAAAGAGCTCTCTGATACTATGCAGTACTCAACACCTTTTGATATGAAAATAACTCCACCGGGAGTGGGGAGACACGTGATCCATTTTTCTGGGAATGCGAACCCTCAATTTAAATCATATTTTTGAATGAGCTCTCTGCCCATTCTGTGGAGACAGAAAACACAAAACCTGTTCGTGTAATTGTAGCTTTGGTTTAGCAAGAGTGGGTTTTCAAAAGGTAGCTGTTTTAGGTGCTTATTCCCTGACCGAATTAGGCTTTTTGGAATCTTGGGCAAGTTGAAAGTTTATCAGCTACGGTGAAAGAATTGCAAAGTAACTGCAGTGAGAAAGTGACAATGGTATTCCATCGCACGAGGTTTGCACTGAAAGTGTTAAATCGTTCAGTTTGTGTTCGCGTGTCTGTCGTTAATTTGCATAAAGCTAGATTGATGTGTTTGCCGACACATTGCCTCCTCTACCTCGTTATTTCTCCCCGCCCTTCTTTCCCAAATCCTCTTCTTCGGTGTCCCCAGTGCTCGTCTGTCCTGGTATCTTTTTTTTTATCTTACTACCTATTTCTTCCTCTCTTTCTTTTTTTTCTCCTTTCTTTTCCTTTTAATTGTGACTGGATACATTGCTGGCCTTGGCCCTCTGCGTGTGTATGTTTTGTGTGTGTGTGTGTGTGTGTGTGTGTGTGTGTGTGTGTTTTCACTGTATGCGTATGTCCGTGTGAGTCACCAGTGAGTCCCTCTGGGAGCTTTACCCAGTCTCTTCTCTCCGCACAGTACATTGATCATCCAGAGTGATTCATTGTGTTTGTTCCTTCACTTGGCACAGGAGAGGTCCAACGTATCATTTTATAAATTCCTGTTTCAGGTTCTCAGAAGCTCTCCTCCATGTAATGCTGTCCATGTATTTAAATATATAAATTTTCAGCACAGTGTTCTGTGGGCTGTGTAGTGGGTGATCAACCTCCCCCAACAGGATATTTCTCATCGCTGCTCCAGTACAGAAAGAGTAAAAACTTTTTGGCTTTCAAGTGTAGGTTGTGCTTGTCTGACAGGCTTTTTATGTGAAAATGCTCCAACTGCCTTCATTTCATGAATCAGGATGTGTGTGTGTGTGTCTGTGTGTTTGTATTCTCTATTCTTCCTTTTCTTTCTTGTGTGTGGTTGGGACCTGAGGTAGAGAAGCAAACCTATTGCTGCCGCGGCCGCCACTGCTGTGTGATGGATCGCTGCTCTGCACGTGAAGCCGTCTGCGTTTCTCCACCCTCCCCCTCTCTCTCCCTCTCCCCTTCCTCTTGCCGTCCGAACCGGAGCCTGGAGTGAGCTGAGGACACGAGACGGAGGCTCATGCATGTTTTATCAGCCGAGCCCCGCCGCCGCGGCGAGACGAGGCCTGCCCATGCGAGCATTGCGGATCAAGCGGAACGGATCGGTGTGATGGGTCTGCCGATGTCCCCACTGCCACCACCGTCCGCCCAGCGCCACTCGGCTCAACCACCGCCAGCCCTGCCTAATTAGTACCTGCGAGAAGAAATCGTTAATATGCAGCGGCGAGGTAACAGAAGGGCACCTCGCTGTCTCTGCTGTTGCCATAACAACAGCATGGAAATGAAGCTCAGCTTAATTTTTTTTTTTTGTCTACATTTTTAATAAGGCAAATCTGTTTAATTTAATGGAGGGTGTGCCTGAAGAGATCGATATTAAAACTGTTTGTCATTTTTTTTTTTTTTTCTTTCCCCGTCTTCTTAGGCAGCTGCAAATGCCATTCAATATGTAGACAGGATTTCAGCTTCTTCAAAGGGCGTTTCAGTCACTTCACCTCATTAGGGACATATTCTCCGCAGTTCCTCTCTGATAAAACCCATCTGTGTGCAGGGAATACTTGTCAAGATGCCGGGCTAGTTGCTGGCCAGACGCAAACTGATTTTACAAGAGATTTTGACTTGCATTAAAATGTGAGACGGTACACCAGGACGGTTACCTGAAGGAGAATGTGGTTCTTTCTCTCTCTTCTTTCAGCCTTTGTGAGAGAAGAGAGTACTGGTCTTTGCCTGCCGGGGGTCATGACAGGCAAGTGTAATGGTACGTGATCTAGTCCCATAAAGAAACGGATAAGCCTCAACACCACTGCGCTCTCCGAGGAGGTGTAGCATCAGTGTTGTCTGACACTTTGGTCTACTCGTACTTCGTGCTTGTCTCACTTTAACAAGAAAAAAATCAGGGAGTCTGCACAGTCATTCTCTGCAGTTGATTTGTATTCTTTTTCTCTCTTTTGTTCCTCCTCTTTTTCTTTTTTTTTTCTCCTCTTTTTCTTTCCTCCTCTGCTTTTTACTCTTTTCAATTTCATTCTTTTAGACATGCAGTCTCTGTCTCCCTCTTCTTGATTCCATTTTGTTCTTAATTCAAAATCAAGCTATGCACCTTGTTGATAAATCTTCGGTCTTCTGCTGAGTTGCATTGGCCAGCACGATGGAATGTTTGCACTCTCTTCCAACAAACTCAACGACCTCTCAGTCTCTGTAATAGTGAACACAATGGTAACACCATTCCCGCTTTAAGGGGCAAAACTCGAGCTCATGCAGTCTACATATGGTTTTGTCTACAAGCTCTGCTAGTGAACAGTCTTACAAATGTTTTCACTGTAAAACTGACATTTAAAACCATTATAAAGTAATCCTGTTATTCCTGTTATACCTATGACTAAAAGTGGCCTCTCTCTCTCTCTCTCTCTCTTTTTGTCATCTCTCTCTCCTCAGGTCATCGCTGTCTGTAATGAAGTCTCATGAAGTCCCCTGTTGCAGCTGACGTTCCCAGTCAGCAGGAGATTCCAGTGCCGACTGAGGACAACAGAGGAGTGAGGGTCCTGCTCACAGCCAGGACTTCACTTCCAAGATCCCACCTGGATACGCTCCACGCCCCTCCCCTCTGTCAGGCTGTGTCCTGATCAGCCACAGCAGCAGCAACACCAGCAGCAATGTCCAGCCGAAGGAAGTCTTCCACACCTTGCATGATACGCGTGAGCGACACCATCGAGGAGGACGGTGCGACAGCCATCGAGGCCCCAACAGATGACCTTGTGGAGTGTACATCTTCCCAGCTGCTTCCCGAGAAGGATTGGAGGCTGCCTCCAAATGCCCCTGTGGAGGAGCAGAGCACCCTGGCCCAGGAGAAAGAGTGTGTGGAGGCAGAGGAGGTGGACGCGGAGGCGCTGCTGAGGGAAGCCGAACAAAAGCCCCAACAGAAACAGCACGGGGGCTACGAGTGCAAATATTGTCCTTTCTCGACCCAGAACCTGAGTGATTTTAAAGAGCACGTGGACACGACTCACCCCAATGTGATACTCAACCCGCTGTACTTATGTGCCGTATGCAACTTCAGCACAAAGAAATTTGACTCCCTCACGGAGCACAACGAGACGTACCACCCCGGCCAGAGCAACTTTAAGTTTAAAAGAATCAAACTCAACAACCAGACAGTCCTTGAACAGACAATCGAAGGTGTACACAGTTCCATTGACCTTGACAACGAGGACACAGAAAGTGCGAGTGGCGTTCCAGATTTCACTCTCAGCAAATCAACCACAGTGAAAGTTGCGAAGCCAAAAGCAGAGGAGAAGCACATTTTTGGCCAAGGCAATGAGTTGCAGAAGCATTTAGAAAACCTAATCTCAAAGGATCAGATCACTGCTGTAAACGTGAACGGCACTGTAATAATTCCTGACCCGACAATACTGCAAGGACTCTCACATGTTATGCCTTTGCTTCAGAGGCCTCCCAACTTAAACTCTGTACCAAAAATCGCCGTTCCTCTGAACACCACCAAATACAATCCCTTGCTGGACAATAATGCCATTCTCATCACATCCTTCAATAAGTTCCCATATCCTACTCATGCTGAACTCTCTTGGTTAACTGCTGCCTCCAAGCACCCAGAGGAGCAAATCAAAGTGTGGTTCACCACCCAGAGATTAAAACAAGGAATCACCTGGTCACCAGAGGAAGTGGAGGAGGCTCGTAAAAAGATGTTCAACGGCTCCATCCCACCTGTGCATCACACCTTCACAGTTTTGCCTGGCTCGATCACAGAGCCGGGGAGAAGCATCCAGTCCCACATTCAAACACTCTCTGGCAGTGCACTCGGACATGCGGGCCAGCTCCTGACGACCACTGCTAGCCGAACATCCCTCACGTCTGCTTCTGTTACTGTGACAACTGTGACTCATGTGCCGTCTCTCAAAAGACCTTTGGCTGCTCCTTCCTTGCCCACTGAAGTAAAACGGGCTATGCTACCCCCTGCGGATGACCCCAAAGAGAAATTACCCATGGCTCCCCCTCCTCCTCCCCCGAAAGAAAGGCTGCCTATGGCACCACCCCCTGTGCCTCCAGAGATCAAGAGACCTCTGTCTTCGCCGTTTTTTGCTCCCGAAATTAAGAGGTCCATTGCTGCCCCCATCGTCTCCCTGAAAGGGAAACCACCTGTGGCACTTCCTCTCGTGGCCTCTAAAGAGAGGCTGCCTATGCCCCCTCCTCTGATGCTGCCCAAAGAGAGAGTTGCCATGTCACCTGCATTCTCCACTGAAATAAAAAGATTGGCTGTTGCCCCCCACATAAAAAATCACACACCCTCCCTTCCGATAATCCCCAAAGATAAATTCTTGCCGTCTACTTTTTTGCCTTCTGATGCGAAGCTACCAATGGCACCTCCCCTGGCAGTGCCTCAAATGAAAAGACCAACAATCATTCAGACCGCACGAGGTCCTAGTAAGACACTACCGCTGGCCCCTACATTTTCACTGGAGAGCAGGCCGCCGAAAGAACAGCCTGCCGAGCCCAAGGGGGAAAGCAGACACTCAGACATTAAGGAAGCTAATGGCGTCTCTCGGAGCGAGGTGAAGAGCTGGCTCCGCGACCAGGGCTGTCTCAATGGCTCTTTGCACATGAAGAATGACTTTGTGCCGAAGGAGAGGCCGAAGCCTGTCCCCACTCAGTTTCCTCTGCTGGAGAGAGTGAAGGGGAAGACCACTGAGCAGCTCAAGATCCTGGAGGAGAGCTTTCAGAGGAACAGCTTCCCCTCTCACGGCGAAGTAGACAGCCTGGCGACAGTCACCAGGCTCTCCAGAGAGGAGATTGACAGCTGGTTTCTCGAACGCAGAGCCTTGCGGGACAACCTCGAACAGGCCCTGCTCAACTCCATGGGAGCGAAGAGGCTGGATGGTCTGGAGAAGAGGCAGCAGCAGCAGCAGCAGCAGCATCAACAAAAACAGAATGCGGTCCTTAACGGAGCTCATAAGCCGGGAGGCCTGCCCCTGAGCCCCCTCCGTCCAATTGTTGCACCCCCGAGTTCCCCCTTGCACCTGGATGGCAAATCTCTCGGTCTCCTCAAAGACGTCTTTGTCCAGACCCAGTGGCCATCACCTGAGGAATACAACATGCTGGAAAGCCAGACTGGCTTGGCTCGTACAGACATTGTCCGCTGGTTCAAAGACAGCCGGTCAGATCTCCGCAACGGAACTCTGGACTGGCCAGAGTTGAGCCATAAGTCTCACAGTAGCGGACAGAATGGCCAGGGCTTGCCTTTGATTGCTGATCATAGCGGGAGCAAGGTCATTCAGCGTTGTCAAGAAGCGAAGACAACTGGGCCAGACGACTCCGCGGGGCTAAGGGATTGTGCCAAATTCAACAGCCAAGAGATCAAGGAATGGTTTGCCAACACACTGGGCCATGGCATGCCAGACCTAGGTAGAAACGGCGGTCAAAATGGCGGAGGGAGAGGGGACTGTGGAAGCTGGGTGCAAGATCCCAAGAGGAGAAATGCTGGAGGAGTGACTCAAGAGCTGGTCTCAGACACTGATTAGGTGCCGAAGGAATCCTCGGAAGAGAAGAGAATTTAAAGAGGTAAGTGTGCAGATCCCAAAATTGGCATCCGACCTTGTAAGAAAGGAGGCCACCTTGCTCCTGTTTTGTCGTAAAAGACATGGTTAATGTGGAATTGTAGACCTGTGCAGGCTTCCAATGTTCTCGTTGGCTCTTTAGTGATGGTACTTGACCGTGATTGCTTTAGTGAATGGAACAGCTGGGTTGGTCAATTATGTGATGAAACATAAAATGATCCACTGTTAATGTAAAAGGCGCTTGATTGTTCCCAGATTACATAACAAGTACAGGTCAAGAGTACATTTGTCATTACAGATTACTGGTAAAGATTACTGCCAATATAAATGAATACTGGCATAAGGGCTGGACTTTTTTTTTTTTTAATGAACAAAAGTGTGAAGTGATGAATAGATTCACAGATTCATGTGTACAATGCATTTCCAAAATAGACTTTAAAATAAGGAAGTTTGTGCTCGTGGGCATAGGGAGACAGCTGCAGATGAAAGCATTCTGCTGCATTAAAGTGTAGTGCTCTTGTGCTCTTGTGCAAAACAACTGAATAACCCTGATCTTTTGGTGTCCAGGCATCATGCTAAATAAAAAAGGCTCATAGATGCACTCGTTACATTTTTAACAATTGCTCATTTTAACTCAAGTAAATGTTATTAAAAATCTTTTAGTTACAGTGTTGCTTCTTTAACCCTTTAATCAGTGTGTTAGCAATCGTCCAATCACTTCATGATCTGCCCTAGTAACCAGGCGGGGCTTGAAACAGTCTGAGAGTTATTGGCACAGGAAAAGCCGTTTCATTCCCTTTTGGGATTATCAGGGCACTTGTGAATGTGTGTTCCCAACTGTGAAAATTTTAATGATGGCACTATTTCTTCTCCCATGCAGGTGACGATTGTTGCCGCTGTCATTTGCACAGAAGAGGGAGGAAGGAGGAACGAAGGAGAGAGAGAAAGAAAGAGAGGTTGAATATTAAATATTGTATTTTTGGAACCAATGATTTCACTCTTGCACTCTCACCATCTTAGCCTGCGCGTAATGTTTCCAGGATGCTGTAGGAATGTTGCAAGTATTGTTGGGCGTTGTGTGTAATTTTTTTTTTTTTTTTTTTTTTTTCTAAAGAAAAAAAAAAAAGTAAAACAAAACAAAACACTGATTTGGGATGAAAGCGGAGCTACAGAAAATGCACTAAAAGTGCATCTGAAGCACTGACCAGGTAGTGATTCGTTGAGTGCCAAAGTTGGGTCTGCTGCGTTATTACTTTTAAAAAAAGGGTTCTTGTACATATATTTTTCTGTATTGCTACAGATTTGTAAAGTTTTGGGGGAATTTTGTTACATTTTATAATGGGAGGAACTGTCCCCCGCCCCCTCCCCCTCTCCCCTGCCCCACTCTTTTTTGTGCTCCGGCTGGTCTGTACAGTGGCATGTCCTACATTTTTGTAATGAGACTCCGCGAACCACTACAGAACCATTGGCAATACTTCAGTCAGTTTCACCATTCTCAACTTCCGTTGCAGTTTTTTTTTTCCTTTCGTCAGATGGACTTCCTTTGAACCGAATCGCATTATAACTGGACTGAGGTGCTCTTGTGCTCTCTGGACACTTCACCGTTGCTCTTGATGTGATCACGCTTCTGTGACCAAGTGACATTTGTGGATTGTTTGGAAGGAAAGATGGACAGAAAACATTGCTGGTTTAAAAAAAGAAAGAAAAAAGAAAAAAAAAGAATACAGAAAACTACACAATACACACAAACACAGTTATGAACTGGTTAAGAATCACATTATATCTAATCCAGAAACATGTCTACACAATCTCCTAATACTCCTGTTAGTGCATTCACTCTGTCATGCAGATGAACATATACATCAGCAACCGCCTTTATACATAATGGCTTCATAGATGTAGTGCTAGTTCAACTCCGTAGAAACAAAACTTGTCGACAGATACAAAGTCTTTACGTACCGCTCCTGCTATGGTGTCATTGTCAAAACATATACCGAAAAAAAAAAATACTGTACTTATACCAAGGTCCTGCTTACTATTTTCTAAGAAATCATCGATGTCTGCTGTAATCCAATAAAACACAGCCTATTTAAAAAATAATATTTCATGAGTAATTGCTACATTTCTATACGACATTCCTGTATCATGAATGTTTTGTTTTCGGCCGAGTTCTTAGTAAGGTTTCGGGATGCTGATGTTTCTGAGGGGTTGTTGTTTCCTGAGCTACTTAATTTAATGGCTTAACTGGTAGACACTTTGCTGTGGGATAATGAACATGGTGTTCGGGTGGCAGAATTTAAAGCACATTCGAGGTGCTAATGCAGCCATGAGGCAAAGTAGAGTTACACCTCGAAGAGCTTCAAGTTCTGCTGCCTGAACACTATGAAGGCCATTATCCCACTTCTGCAACCATTCTGTTGTGTGATTTGATATAATTGCAACAGACTGTTCTGTGTAATACAATGTCTTTATTGCATACGTCAACTTTTTTATTTAAAGGATTTAAACTTATCATTGCTACAGCCAAAGCAGAGTCATTTGTTCCATCTCTTATTGCCAAATAGCATATCCCAGGATGCTGTTGGGTCTTAGTTTTGTTGGAAAAAAAAAGAAATCACTATTGTCCTTACTTCAGATTCCGTGTAAGAGATCTAAAATCCAACTCAGTCATAAACTAGAGTGTTGCTGTGCTCTGAGTGTCTGTCAGACTGCTAATTTGTAACTCTGTTGCAATGTAAGTACTTCACAACAAGTTTGGCGAATGGACACAAGCATTATGTGGCAGTGGCCCCCCCAAAAAATGGAATAGCTTTACTTCAGAAGTAATTGAGGTTGCAGCAAAGGGCTCAGTGGAATGCCAGTTTGTGGGCAGGGTGATTATACTCTTCATGTTCCTTGTGACATAACGCACTAACAGTGAACAGACAAAGAGAAAAGATAAGGAGAGAGTTGGCTTTGATTTCCAAATGCAGTAAGTTTTCTTCAGTCTCCCAGCATCCCAGCAAGCTCGTTTTGCATGACGATTCACATTGGTGATTTTTTTTTTTTTTTTTTTAGCCAAATGTAACATTAAATAGTATGTTATATGAGAAATTGGTCACAAGTGTGAAAGGTGTCAAAACATGTTGAGTTCAGATACAAAACCCTCTATATCCATCTTCAGAAATATGCAAAAATCAAATTAAATAACCTCCATTAAACTGCAATTTAAATATTATTAAGAACAAACAAATTAAGCCAAAACAATACAAATGTTATTGGACTGATGATCCATTTTATCAAAATTATATGAATATATTTCTATAAATTCAAAGGACTTTTGGGTTTTGCATCTGAACTCTTCGTATGCACTCAAGTCTAAACTCTGCAGAGAAGACAGGCCTGGCTTCTGGCAGAGACCATTTTCATACTAATAAGCGTGATGTCAGCCATTTGTCAATGTTACAGCCTAAGGGGAAAATACAAAGATAGAAAACATTTGTCAAGAAATAAAATGATGTCAATAATGTCATGAAATGGAGATCATGGATAGCCTGGCTTTCGCGACCATCAAAGCTCATACGAGCTTCGTCTGGCCAATCTCACATACTAGCCGCCTTCTCAAAGGCAGAATCAATGTTAAACT
>JASCIP010000075.1:2419523-2429603 GCA_034783695.1 Sardinella gibbosa | reverse complement strand
ACACACACACCACTGCCACCACCCCTCACTTATCATCTCACCCTCCACCACCACCTACCCCCCATCTCAAACTCACAGCAGTTTAATCAAAGGCTCACTGTCATCTCTGTCTGCAAGTGTGTGTGTGTGTGTGTGTGTGTGTGTGTGTGTGTGTGTGTGTGTGTGCGTGTGTGGGTGCATACATGCGTGCAGGGTATAAACATATTTATCTCTCTGAGTTGCATGTCTACTACAAAAATATCGGCAGCATCATAAAAACATTTGGGCTTACATTACAATATACCTGGTTAGTGGCCCTCTGCACACAGACTACTAATTAGGCACTAGGCACATCCAAGAGAGGGTTGAACACTATAAAACATTTTGTAAAAAATAGCAGGTGTATGGTAGCCTACACATGTATCTCCATAATATCAAACCAGAAAGAATAAGAGTCAGGAGAATCTATTGCAACACATGCCCACACACCAGACACAACAGAAATACTGGGCGATGAAAGGGTTACTAGGCTGTGGGACTCAGTGTTCTTACTCACACTCAAAAAGGTTGCTCAACAGTTAAGAGCAACAGGGACATGAGTGAAGGTTATGAATGATGACACCACCCCCCCTCCGCAGTTCTTTAGAAGCCGAGGCAAAGTGCTTGGTGGTGCAGCGGGTTGGCCCTCTTGGCCTCTCCATGCGCTATCGGTAATGACTCATCCGAACGGAGCACAGTGCAACGTCCGCAGTGCGACCGCTCACTCACCAAAATCCGAGCACAACCTTCCCAACGCTCTCCGACTTCAGTTTAACTGACATCCCAATTCTTTTCAACGCATGCCGCGAGCAAGAAGTTCACATCTAGTTTTGTTTACATTTTCTGTTGCTTAATAAGTTAGTCGCTGACGGGTTAGGAGAGTCAGTTCCTCCCTAATTTCTGCACGACCTTGACTATAAAAAAGCAGCACGAGGCCGTAATTGGCAATGATTTGAGTGGGAGATGCATGTAAATGTATGCTATGTCTCTGATATAAATGAGTGTCGGCTGGTGTGTTGTGTAAGAGCGAAGCATCCACATTAGCTAGCCAGTAATGAACCTGTTGTTTTCCCTGCAGTCGGCGGGAGAGGCTTTGAAGCGGGTTTAAAGCTGCTGATAACGGTTCTGCTGGGACCTGGGCGAACCCAGCGGGCGAATTCTCTCCTCTAGTCACAAATGATGCCCAAGGTTAAAGTTGCAGCCCTGTCTCTGCGAGGGAAAAAACCTCGAGACAGCGATTCAACACAGTTCCGTTTCTAAATAATGAGCTATTGACCCTGTCCGTTCGCCTCGCGCCACGCTCAAAGTCACCTGAAGAGCATGGAATAGGATAAGGGGGATCAAAGCATTTCAGAAAGGATGGTGCTTGCTTCATTATATTCAGCACTCGAGTCGTTTTTCGCTGTGGGGACAAAATACATTCAACCGTAACCACTGACGTCAATTACCTAATTACTTTTCGGAGCTTTGTGAAATTGGACCTCCCTGCATGAGCTCTCCTACCTTGTTACAAGGACCATGCAGCTTGCTGTGTCTGGACAGAATAACTTAATGAAAAGAACGGCTAACAGCTTACATGAAGAGGGGGGAAAATGCATTTCAATGCAGTCTTCCAACTCTGAGGAGTGCATTATTTGCAGTCTTCACTGCAGCTCAACTGAGCAACAGTTGGAGGTCCTGCGTCATAGATTCTGCGTACGTCAACATGCACTTGCTCCTTGCTCTGCCAGTAGCCTACAGTCACTGCTGCATTAGGCTTGGCCCGGACAGCAACGGCACTCAACTGCAAGTAGCCTTTTTTTCATATAGCCTGCCACACTAGCTTAAACAGATGGACAACAAAGCGACAGTTGCTTGTTCATTCTTTATTATGAAGTGAGACAAAAATGCCCGGTGTCATTGTGCTTTACATTGTTCAAATACTGGGCAAAAGTCCCAGGGAAGAGAGCTCCTGAAATAAGGATATTTGACTTTGTACAGGTTGTAGAAATAATTGATTCCAAAGGATTATGTACAAGGCGTCTTGCAATAAACAGTAGGTTCCATTTGTTCGAAATACAAAAAGGAAACAGAAGTTAAACTAACACAAGGCCCTTCTACCTGAATCTCTAAGTTTTGTGCTACTATTTTCTTCAAAAAAGTTGGAAATGTTCACAAACAAGTGCTTTTTAAGGATAAATCCGAAGGACTGTCGCGTTGCTGTGATACGGTCACCTCTCCGTGATGAGCAGGCTGACCCCTCGGTGCAGTGCAAGTTCTCTTGGAAGTGACCTTTCAACTTTATCCACTCGGAAAAAAATGGCGATGGGTCGCGCCGATGTTGTGCAGATGTGGAGCGGTGTTCAGAATGGCTTGGAACTGTTCGATCAGCACCACAAGCCTAAGTTCTAAAACTACGTTACATGAGAGGCAGGCAGTGCATAACCATTTACAAAAGGACCCTTACCCCTCCCCCCACCCCAATCGATGTTTCCACTAATACTACACTGGCATGTCCCTGATATTGGATGTCTGTACGACTACTCATAGTACTGGATAAAATCGTGATTAAAAATGTTATAGTTATTACTCATTTATCTTTAAAAATACCATGCATTATTGCTCTATAGTTCTTTATGAGTCTCCCGAGAAATATTGCCGAAGGATGCTATCTAGATTTTGGCAAAAATCCAAAGCTTCATAAATTGGCATAGATTTCATCAGTATTGTTTTTTTGCATGCAACAGATTTATAAAGTGGCAAATAAAAATAAGATATTTCAGAAAGTGGCAAATGCTTTGGCATATTAATGAAGAAGGCTTGGCAAAACAATTTAAAAAAATAAAGTGCAAATAAAGATTTGACACAGTTCGAAGTAATAAATAAATAACAAACCAATAAATAAATTGCCTACATAAATACATAAATAAGTGAATGAATAAATAGTTTTACCTCAACGCTGAACACTTTTGTGGCCACTGGCAGCAGTACAATATTATCCAATACTTAGAAAAGGTTTGACCTTTGAAAGAAATACAGACATTTTCAATGTCCTCTGTTTTGGCAAAACACATGATATTTCGGTTCTAAATGGGTGAACAGCGGGGAAGAAGATACTATAGTCAGAAAAGAAAAGTTAAGGTACATGCGATTAATCCACAATTTCCGTAATTTTGCTGTTGCAGGAAAATGGAGTAAAACTGTGCTGTCATCGGGTTTCCAGGGGCACTCTAAGTTTAAGTGGGAAGTTTGTTAAGTGTTCTTCCTTCAATGTGGAAGTCAGTCTTCGAGAGGACTCAAAGGCGAAAAGGCCCCCTTGAAACACGCCGACTCGTAGTGCTTGTTCAGGTAGGACTTTAGAGCAAAGGTCTTGTTGCATCTTTTGCACTTGTAGTGCTTGAAGGCCGAGTGTGTCTGCATGTGGGCGCGGAGGTTGGAGCGGTCGGCGAAGGCCTTTCCGCAGTGTGCGCATCCGAACGGCTTCTCGCCGGTGTGCGACCGCATGTGTCCCTGCAGTAGCCAAGGTCTGCTGAAGGCCTTGCCGCATATGTCGCACTTGTGCTTGAGGTCGTGGGTCAACAAATGCATGGCCATGGCCGGCATCGAGACGTACACTTTCCCACAGGTGGGGCACTTCTTGGCGAGCTTACTGTCTATGCTGCGGTGCGTCTGCTTGTGTCTGCTCAGGTTGGATGACGTGGCGTAGGTCTTCCCGCACTCGTTGCACGTGTGGCGCTGCAGGGCCCGGGGACTGCTTATGGCTTTCCTCCTCGACCGGCCATCCGTTATGAAGAAGGCATCCACCGAGTAGCCCTCGCTGACCGCGTTGTCCCCGTTGATGTATCCGGAGGAGATTTCCGATTGCGGGCTGTCGGGTTGGTCCGAGTCCGGAGCTCCATAATCCCCGTGTATGCCGTCGTAGATGGGCCCGGGGGAGGGTACTTTGATGCCATTGTCACTCTCGCCATCGTACACCGATGGGGTCATGTAGTCACTGATGTACCCTAGCATTCAAAAGAGCAACAGTTTAATTGAATTGTTTGCGGCCACAGTGGGAAATTGAGAAATGTACACACACACACACACACACACACACACACACGCCAACACACGCACACGCGTGCGCGCGGACACACACACACACACATACAAACACACAGACAGGGACACACAATTTGAGCAGATGCAACAGTCTATTCCTGCCAGCTTCTGCACCGCCTCGGAGCTCCAGCTCAGGAGCCTATTATATCAGTAATTTACAGTACCAGGCAGAGGTGGGTTGAAAGACATTGACTTCTTGTGAAGGTCTTTTTCTACATCACTCCCACGGAAAATCAATAGCTCTCCATTTCAATTAGCGTAGTAACCCATTTAAGGACAAAGGCGCGCAGGGTTGGGGGGTGGGGGGAGGTTACATCGCTTCAGTTATAATTGCATTTGCCGTTCTGACAAAGATCTCTCAGAAATAGGTCGATCTGCAAATGCATACGTACGGTCATGAAACCCACACTACTTACTTCACGGCGATGAGATAAGGACGTACATGAATATTCTATAAATTCACTTCCGGACAGAATGTCTGGTTATGCAAGTATGTGGAGAGCGTAATGTATGTTATGTAGAGCGTAAATAATGGCTTGATACATGATGAAGCGTTCCTTTAATAGGCATTTGTATTTGTGCGTGCGTGTGTGTGTAGCCTGTGTGTGCACGCGTGTTTAATTCCATGACAGTGTTCGAGAAAGAAAAAAAACAAGGTAGGCTACGGTGCATTAACACCGTAACTCTTTGTGCGAACATAGCTCACACTTGTGCGTGGACGTAAGCAACAGACAGTGGCGTGAAAAAATACGTTTGCCCCTACGTGTTGAGTCTCCTTGTAGCCTGTACTGAAAATCCCTACCCCAAAAATGTGCCGACTCGACAGAAACGAGTGACGTGTGACTGCGTCGGACACAATGTGACCGCAGGTCAACGGAGCTAACCTGTACACTGTTTACGCTCAAGCTGATTAAGCAATGTATACAATTAGTGTTAACATTTCAACACATTTTTACACGTAGAACTGGGTGCTCAATAAAGTGTAGGTTTGACCCTTACCTTTCTCATGAAAGCGGAGACTAAGGTCGGCCCTTGATCTGCCATAGGAGCTTTCGAGATCAGCGGATGAGAAATCATCGAGCTTAACCTTTTTGACCAGGAAAGACCTTGGCATGTTTCTGCGTTGAAGAAAATACTCGCCCGCTGTTCAGATCGTTCACTCCTCATGCAACGGTGAGGCAAGTCTGGCTTGTTTTTTATGTTCGATATAATTTTCCTTTCTTCCTCCGCGATGTAATTGCTCCGCTTCGGTTTTAGGGGAGATTCAGATGCCAGCACAGGGCGAAGGCAGACCCTCGCTCGCCTTCTCGTGGAGCTCGTGCTGGTGTTGTGCGACGCCGCGGTCCTCTGGACAGAAATGCAACTTCAGCACTGGATAGTTCCCTTTCAGGGGCGCGCGCATGCATACAGCACTGGACAGCTCCCCCGCAGCGAACGATCCGATTTCCGTCTTTCTCTGCTCTAAAACTCAGCTGTCAAAAAGCCCCGCACTGGCCTCCGATTTCTGACTTAGCGGGAGCAGAGCGGATACCCGTGGTTATCCCCTATCAACAATTCCAACTTGCACAAACACACACAGTTTGTAGGAAAAAAGTGATTTCAGTCCCGTATCCCCTTTCAATTCTTTCGCTGTCTCTCTCTCTCGCTCGCTCGATGCCTCTCGATCTCACTCTCTCTCTCTTCGTCTGCCTCGCTATGTGAAGGCGTTGGGCTTTCTAAAGTCTGTTGATCAGCTGTTGGGATTTATATGCTGCGATCAGGTGGGAGATGGAGATGGAAGTGCTTAATTTAATCCATAAAAAAATCTCTTGGGACCAACATTGAACTAGAATGATTCATTAATGCTGTGTGTCGTCACCGCCCACGCAGTTTCCTCCCCTCCTCTCCTCTACAGAAAAACACCACCTTTGGAGGTGATAAAAGTCTGAATTTTCCTTTATTTTTGTATCCCTTCGAGACATTAACGTACAAGTATATGCTAAAATGAATTAACCTGTTTTCTGTCAATTTTAGCCTGTAAAAAAAGTGAGAAGTGTTTTTCTAGATTGAAATAGGAAACAGTGAACATTATGAAGTTGAAACAAAAAAAAAACATACATTTTCCATACAACATTGAAATTGCCAGCAAAACGCTTATGCATGTTGGTTTGTCATTCAGATATTTTAGTCCATAACTTGTAGGAGAATTATTTTTAGCACCTCCTCTGTTGTGTTAGGAGCTTATTTTCCCGCCCGCCCGGCTCTTTTCCAGCGGAGCCTCGACGTCAACCATAAAATCAAATTCTGGCTGTGGCCCCAGGCTTGCAGGTCACTCTTTTACATCACAGTCTATAAACCAATGGTTTTCTTCTCATGCAAATCGCAAAAACTGGGTACCAGAAGGTCCGTTTCCTCAATGATTCCTCCAGGAGCCATATGTGCGCAATTAACAAAGATCCAGGAGCAATAGTTACCTCGGTTGTTTGACACCGTGTTTTCATTGTTCGTTCCTACAGCGGGACGTCTTTGAGTGTGGACGTCCTACACACAAACACATGCACCACATCCTGAATGTAAAGGATGGCGAGAGCTGGCGTTAGATTCATTAGGGTTCAACTGGCACCCACAAATCACCACCTGGGACGCCAGGATAATAGTCATTAATAGCAAAATAGTAATATAGGGGCACTTTAAAAAGCGGTAATGGAACAGCCAGAAATGAAAAGCCACGTGAGACTAAAATTACAGAAATATAGGCTACAAGGTTTCATTTAAAAATATTAGTCTATAGCCTATCTGCTGCATATTGTGTAGAGAGAACATAACGTGTTATTCCTTTGGGCAGAGTATTTTATTCCTTATTTTAACAAGGCGATACATTCATGCTACATCTTGAGCTATAAGAGTTGGAGTGTAAAACACTGTTGCTCCGCAGATGACATTCTGGAGCGTACCCTGCGGACAGAAGCAAGGCGACCTGACGTGTTTATTAAAAGAGAGGCGCGGGAGCAGGTCCATCCGCCAGAGCGCGGAACATTCTCGGGAAAGTGCTGAGTTCAGCTGAAAAGCAGGAAAATACAGAAGCCAGTCTCATTTACATAATAATAGAGTGTGATCTGCAGCAACACCAGAACGTCTTGTCGGATTTCAAATCAAAAGAAAGTCATTGACATTTCATTCGCACGTACTGAGTTTTCAATGAGATATATTTAAATCAACGTTTTTGTCATCCCCGTGTGTAAACAAGACTCTAAAGGAACAATTTCCAAAGGACAAGGGGAAGGTCAAAGTGGCCGTGTTGAGTTCTTTGTAAATGAATAGATATGCTTGGGTGCGTTCAGAGACGATAGGAATCAGCCTTATTTATCCATAGCAAAGTAACGAGAGGAGACGCAGTATAAATTTGCCTGTTGTCCGTCGTGGTTCCGGTTTAGTTTCGCAAAAGGCTGTTTGAGATCAACAACCAATCATGTTGCATCTCGTATTTCTGATGTTGTTTTGCTTGGATTGTTTATGGCTCGGTCGGAGCCTTTGTGTTTATTTACCACTCACAGAGTTAAAAAGGCCATGCGCAGCAATTCGCTGCATTTGACAAAACGTATTAGGCTTATTAGATATGAATGGCAGTCTAGTCAGTTAAAGTACGCAAAAACGTTAAGAGGCCCTCTGTGCTTGTTGCAGGAATAGTATTGGTTGAGGCAGACGTATTTACACGTAAATGATGCTGTGCTGCAACAGGGCGTTATGAAACTTAAACTACTCAGAATAAACAATATTTCACTTTATCTTTTTTGAGATTTAAAAGGGCTTTGCTTTATATCTTTCATTACTTGAATAAAAGAAAAGGTCATATAAAAAATATATGCTACAGTGACCTCGCTCAGACAATGCACAGCGATGCCATAAACATTTACATCAAAGTGACACCATTAATCTCTTGTGGGTAGGGTATAGCAGACATACACACACACACACACACACACACACACACTCACACACAAATGCACGTGCGCACAAGCACACTCAAACACACACACACACATACGCACTCACGCACTCACACACACACACACACACACACACACACACACGCATACGCACTCACAAACACACACACACACAAACACACACACACACAGCACAGCACATTAGGCAGCTCTGCCCTTGCTCTGTCTCCTGACACAGAGCTGCTGCCCATGCCTGATGTCTGACTGCATGCAGCTGCCATGCCTATGCAATGACTATGCAATGACAGGCAGGCAAGCAGGCAGGCAGGCAGCCGCTCACTCACTTCCAGGCTCCACAGCTGCCATCTCCCCCTGCCCACCACCCCAGCTCCAGGTGGGGAACAGGACCATATGCCGATGGGGGCCATGGAGACCCTTCACTGGTCCTGCCCGAGCCCAACACAGCTAAAGATGGCCAATGCTATTCAGTCTGTTTGTGTGCCACTCGAGGCAAAGAATAACGGTGATGTCTTGAAAATAATGTAAAAGTTGCAGGTTTTTACTTAAAACTGAGCTGACTGACATCCAACCTGTAGTCATGGAAAACTTCCTCACGTGGATGAAAAGTTCCAAGATGGTTCTAAGAAGAAGCTGTTCTCCTGGTCCTGAGTCAGTTGGGAAATTTTATTCATCACCTGATTCATTGATATGGCATACTGCATGTGTGGACATCCTCTCGCTAACAAGCATGAGTATTTCTACATCTTTTTGTGTTTCATTTAAGGAAAATAAATAAGGTACTTTTGAGACTTTGAGAAAAGTGAAAAGAAAACACATCAGCTCTTTATGACTAATTCTGAAGAGAACAAGGCAGACACTGCTGTCAGCAGCACAGTCCCATTAGAGAGCTGTTTGGCCCCTTCACTTTGGCTTGGAAAGGGTTATGCTTTAAAAAGCTAAGGAGAAATCCCAAGGACTGGATTCATTGCAGATAATTGGGCTTAGAGTGTGCTTACCCACTGAAGAAAAAAGGGAAATGGAACAAATCCTCTTATCTTTGTAATGAAGAGTTGAAGTAGATGAAACACTGTACTTCAGGGGATATGTTTACAAAGCAACAATGTTTCCCACTTGATGCCAATAAAGAACTTTCTTCACAAAATTTAAAACGCATACACACACACACACACACACACACACACACACACACACACACACACACATACACATACACATACACACTCATGCATGCCAGAACGGAACTAACACATGATCACATAACTGAATGTTTTTTTTTTTTTTTAGTAATGAGGAGAAGTTTGGGGGAGAAAGTGCCGAGTCATTGAAAAGCATCAGCAGGGCCTGGTTGCCATTTTTCCAGGCGTAACCTGATTATGCTGAAGCAAAGCGGGATGCAACGACTCTCCCACTGTAGCGCTTGAACCATGACACTCGCAGATGAAAAAAAAAAAGAAGAAGAAAGTAGAAAAAGTAATTTTGACAATAAAGAAAGAGCTGCCTACCTTCTCCTCTACCTTTGGCATTGTGCATATTCAGGCTTGCGTCATTGATTTCAAGCCCCCCCCCACACACACACACACTCACACAGATTCCCTGAGAATACACTCCATCATACAGACATATTGTTTGGGTACAGCAATGCAGACCCAGAAGCTTTGTCAGCTCAATCGAGCCATAAAGGGATCAGGGGGTATCATCAAATATGATAAAGGGCGGCGAATTGTCTTTTGTCCTGAAGTGGCACTATACTGGTGAAGCGGCGTTTTCTGCTGAAGCTGGCCGTTTCGGGCGCACAGCACCTCGGGGGCACGTATGCAGATATAGAGGGGTGTGCTGAGAAGGAGGGATTAAGTAGGACCACGATGACCTCAGGAGATAAACAAATCAAAGCCCGTTAGCTAGAGGGAAGGAGGGGGAAAAAACGATTGTGCTTCTTTTTCCCTGAGTCTGGAGACAGTCCTGGAAACAGCCCTGTTGGCTAGTTCTGTGACAGTGACATCATCACAAGCTATACACTCCCCGCTCACTGTGGCCG
>JASCIP010000075.1:1998761-2010623 GCA_034783695.1 Sardinella gibbosa | reverse complement strand
TTTTCATAACTATAGCATTTTATTGATCAAAAGTAGCGACATTAACATAAATATTTCACCTTATTTGCCTCATTATTCTTCTTGAAGGCGGTTACGTAGCTTGCAAAACACTGTTTACTATCCATTTGGCTCACGTAAAAAGACTTTTGGAAGAATTCCTCTATATTGGTAACGTTGAATAATTCCGCCAAGTTTCCGGATGTTGTTATAATACAGCTACGCGATTGGACTACCACGATCACGTGACGACTCGTGCCACCACTCGCGAAGCAAAATCTTATTACGCCATGAAGATTCTAGTTCGGTGTAAAATGCTTCGTATTAAAGAATGGGCAGGATTTTTTGCGACGAACTTTTTGCTGTAAGCTTAACAGATGTCTTTCTTTTTTATGAGCCAAAGAGTGTGTAGTTCGGAGACGTCGGAGCGAGTTGAAACGATAACAGGGTTCACCTTACGGCCTATGCCCAGAGAGTCCATTGTAAGCCCAAAGGCATGGGACTTATTGCAGCAATGGTCTCAATTAAACGTTTGATGTGGGCTGGCCTAGCCTATCCATGCTAGCGCCACCCAGTGCTTCTTCTCAATTGATTGTTGCTCCACCACAACAGCAGGGAGGGAGAAAATCATATGTTGTGTTTGCTCCAGCTCTGAACTGGGCCCGGCCAATCAGAGAACAGAGGTTGAATTCAAACGATGCATTCTAGCACATACAGTGGGTGCGGGTTGAGAATGGCGCTGTCTTTGCTGTATTACGGTTTGGCATTCCTTGGTGGAGCGGACAAGCATTACATTCCCCCGCCCCCAACCCCACACGCAAACACTCGCACGTCTCTTCTCTCTCCCTCTGTTATTTGAAATGAGAAGTGGAGCAGAGGAGGAAGAGGTTTTAATTCACCAGTTGCAAAACAGCAATGTTTATTTCATCACAGTCCGTTGTGCAGCCCGACCCGAGTCCTTCAGTCCTAGGCTACATCTTTTCCTGAGGGGAAAAATTATAAAAGTAGGTCTATAGGCCTAGGCTACAGTATATAATAAATTCAGTTTTAAAATGTTTGCAATTACATTGTGCGCGCTAGTTGTGCCTTGCAAGTCTTGCCATGTGAGAAAGAGAAATGCGCCACATCTAACGACAAACAACAGTGCTTTAAACTTCCCAACGTGCTGAGAGAACGTAACAAATAACAAGTTCCGAACGTTGTACTAACATATTAATAAGGAAATCTGGTTCTTGTACTGTAATTCCCGGGAGAAATGACAAAACGGGTCGATTAGAAGAGCAAAAAAAAGTCACCGAGCAGTTACGTAGCCTAATTATTTTAACATGGTAAATTTGAAGCTCAACTCCTTGTAAACAAAAATATGAGGCTATGAATACTTCTTTTCATAGTTAAAACCAGAGTGTTTAAATATTGCCTAGTTCGACAATCATTTAGCCAAATGTTGGTCGTCTCCCTTATAGCCTGACGTTACTGTATTTGCCTCAAGTCGAGCATGCTTAGATAATTTCCACATGTGACAGTTTAGAAACCATCGATCATAATCTGCATGAAATGCAATAGCTTAGACTGTTTGTTTAATAAAGACCGGTCAAGGTTGCAATGCCACCGTGGCATATCCTCTTGCCACCATCTTTGCTAAGGCTGTGCTGAAAAGACACTTTGCCAAAACTATATCATTATCCTGCGTGATAAAATGAAAATACAATAGGCCTACTTTAATAGGCCTAGATGGCATGATTCACTTCTAACGTTTTTACTGAGGCTGTTGTAAAATGTTTAATAAACAGGTGAAAAGATAAGAGAAATGCATTCATGTAGCCTATACAACGCGATCTACAGTACTGTACGTAGCCTGTTGCCTTTCGCCTCTTCCTGGCGTGACCGTTCTGATCGCGACTTATGGCCTTATATTGCCCCCTTGCGGTTGCAGTTGATGCAGTTAATGCCTTGATACGGCAAATCCCTTATCACAGCAAAAAAGGCGCCACTCTCAGTACATACCCACTGTAAGTGAATGAAGCATAGAAAAGTGAAACTCTAAGCGATTTTCTGTGACCCATTCAATTAGCTGCTGCTTCCATTTTCGGTATATGGATCAAATTTTCTTTTTCGGTAACACTTTATTTTAAGGCTAACATATAGCCACTAATACATACCTAATTCATGCCTGTATTATTGACTTGTAAGGCATGTGTTAGGCAATATCAATCATTTAGGCGTGTATTCACAAATTTCTTGTTCAAGATATATGGGGCCTTTATTCTTGATACAGTCTTAATAATGACCTAGTAAGCCATGATCTCTTCTAACTAATAAGTAATAAGTATAACCTACTAGTATTCTACAACTCGTCTGCCACTATTTGTGATTTATTCAGACAGTACACTAGTAGGTTCTACATATTCTCTTTTGACAAATTTTTCTTTTTCCACCTTAACAACAGGATGTTTTCACACCGGATTTCTCGTTTAAAGGAGAAGTTTGGTGTGAATCAATCCATAGCCCTGTTGTTAGAGGTCACTGAATTCTGTCGCAAAAAGAACGAAAAAAAAGTAAGTCACTATGCTCCATTCACTTCGTGCTAGTTGCCCGGTTCGTTATTCGGCCCATTTTGTATACATTGTTTTTGTTCTTTTTCCTATGAACAGTGTTGAATAATCTAATAATTAATTGAGCCTCAAGCCGCTTTAGTGCTTTTCTACAAATATTATACAAGTGTTCAATATGCTTCAGTATAAACATGTGACAAGTATCAGACTTGAAGTTACAGATCTGCAGTTAGGAGAGAGGAAATGTTAGAATCAAATCAGGATGTGTGTGTATTAAAAAGATGAGAAGTAAAACAAGTGATCGTGTATGTAGGCACATTGTAATCTGTGTACGTGACATTAAGTGTGAAATCAGGAAATTGTTGTGATCAGCTAGTGTAACCTTATAAGGTATTGACTGAGTACGCCCTAGAGAGTATATAATGTGTTGTTAGACAACAGACGGGCCTTCTGCGCTTTTTGGACTTTTCTCTTGACTTTGAGATTTTACACAATTTTTTCCTTCTTATTTTTACTGTTTTTATATCTTTATTTTTAGGACTAATTAGTCCAATATTTTTGTATTGTAATCACTTTTGTAATTTCGCTTTTTTCTGCTAAATAAAACTAGCCCTATCTGTGGTAGGGTCAAAAGGCCTTTGGCCTTAATTTGGCCTTTGGCCTTAATTTTTTTGTGCCCCTCCAAGTGACTGACAGCAGCTCAGAGGTTGGGTGAGTTGGCCACCTGACAAATCTGAGACCGGTATTCTGCATCTGGTGAGTTGACTTATTTTACTGTCTAATACACTTGAGCAAAAAAGTGGGAAGTAGTAAGGCGGAGTAGCGAGCTCGGCTCAAATGGCCTCTAGGTCAGAGGATTTTTGAGTACAAAACGCAACAGTTCCTGTATTTGGTGGCCCCTGGATATGGGCTGCAGTAGGTTCAACACAAGGTGGAACTTCAGAGTGAATTCTAATTTGCTGCTAGGTTTGTCTGGGTTTGCCCAGGCTATGGGTAACATTTCTAACCCGAGCACTAAAATGGGCATAGACTTTGTGTTAATTTTGAAATTACTGGTCCAGTTTAACTAATTACATTAGTCAGAGATTCCCAATTTTACTCCCTACTTTGTCTACCCTTAGTAAACTGTTATGATGTTTGCAGGTATTGCCACAACACCCCTTTACTACGGCCACTTGTGAATTTGACTCTGCAGTCCTCTCTAATAAGTGAGTGACTGGCCCACTGGCTGAGGTAAATATAAGCGTCTTGAGAAGAGCCAGATTAAATGAGATGAAAATGAGCCAGACAGCACCAGTCTGAGACTCTCAATGGTAGAGAAGTCATCCGCTTTAAACCTATTATCTTAATACTGCATATGAAATGCTAGATCGAGAACCAGACATATAAGACTACAAGCTTTACAGATTTTTTTTTTCTTGCAATATTTCCAAAAGTTTATGGGGCTGAATTTAGGACACCCTTTGGTGTCTGTAGAGCTTCAAGTCCTTATTGTCTTCCTCGTATTCAGGGCATGGTTGTTTTATCAGCATGAGGCGGGTGAGGCAAGGCTCCAATGGTGCTGGGGCTGGTGCTGAGGAAGGGGGGAGAGATTGCCAAGTTCACTCTCATTCATTAGTGGGAGAGTAACGCTTGTTTGTCTCGTCTCTGCATACTCATCAGCTAGTGAGTCAGGAGCAGAGGTCGCCCCAAGGATGGATGCTTTCCCTCCTTGAATCATAACCACATTTTTCTTTTTCTCTTTTTTTTTTTTTCTTGGAAAGAACAACGAACGTGCTCGGTCACACTGTACTTATCCATTCACAGACTGCAAAGATTTGATCAGTGATTGTTTTTCCCTCTCTCTCTCTCTCTCTCTCTCTCTCTCTGGAAAAGTTACAGCTGACACAGGAGAAAAAAAACAAGCAAACAAGCAAAAAACTTTTTTTTTTTTCATTGACTCAGACCGTTTGAACAGAGAGCTTATGGGTGTGATTAGAAGTCAAAAGCCTGTGAAACAAGCAGCTTAGAGTAATTGCAACTACCAGATCTCAACAGTCAGTCAGTCAGTCAGTGGTATCAGCCCTTTGGAGGTTACAAGCACTGCGCTTTGGTCCTTCCCACTAAACACAATTCTCGTTCACTGCAAAGCAACTGCCGTTTCTCGCATTAAACAATGCCACCGAAGATTCACAGGGGCTGTGTCAGACTCGGGTGAGAGAAGTACCCTCAAAATCCCTCTTTCATTTACTGAAATAGCAGGGGCCTAAATGTTAATTTTGGCTGTGGCGTGTACAAGCACAATGGTGGAACACTTGGCGCTCACTTCAAAGGCAAAATCCACTGAGAGTGCATCTGAATCCAAGGTTTCTTTTTCTCGCTTTTTTTTCCCCCCTCAACAAGAGCTCTGAATGTCTACCTCGACATTGTGTATGGCTTTCCCAATTGGACGTGAAGGCTGGTTCTTACTCTTGCTGGGTTGAATGGGTCCCTGGTGAAATGGCATGGTCCGAACTTGGCTGCCGAGCCTCTCCTTTCTCTCTGTGGCTTTTGGAAAGGGTGGGGTGTGTATAGCTGTGATTTCTCTCTCTCTGTTTTCTTCCCTCTCTCCCTCTGTCTCTCTCTCTCTCTCTCTCTTTCCCTTCACACAGCCTGCCCCCTACACACACACAAACACACACCCACAAGCCTTTCTCTCTCCTTCTCATTTTCTTGCTTTCTCCCACTTGCCTCTTCTTTCGCATCTCGCAAAAGCAGCCTCTAATTGGACAAAGATTTGATGTAACAGACGGGTCCCGCTGGAGTGATCGTCCTCCTCCCGGTTGCGCTGATTCGATAATCCCATCTTTAAAGTACGTCTGGGGGTCCTCTCTCTCTCATGCACTCACACACACACACACACACACACACACGGCCTTATGACGGGTCTCTGCCAAATTGGCAATGTCTGCTTACAGGTTTATAATCCTCACAGCAAGTTGATTGTGAACACAAACACAGAGCCGTGACGTGCTCCTAATACAAGAGCCGTGTAAACAGGCGATTAAACGTCGGATTCGGTTTTCCCTTTCCGGACAATCCAAGGCTTGGAGACGGCAAGGCCTTGATGGGAAGAGACTGGAGGATTCTTCCATAGGGACTATCAGAAATAATGAGGGTGTTTTCGGCATGCAGCGAGCCAGAGCTTAGCCCCTCGGGACCGAATCCCAGTAGGTTATTGTCGAAGTAACAAAGCGTGGCCTTCTACCGTTGGCTCGCAAGCCCACTGAGACACCTTACAGTATTCACTGCCATGCTGATAGAACAGCAATTTGTCACCGACCGGTCTGTCGCATCCAAGGTTTTTTGTTTTTTTTTTTACTTGTGAGATTCCCAGAGAATTGTAAACTGTCTCATGGCCCCCTAACAACATTGTTTCACCCACAGAAGTATGTATGTTTCACCAGCAAAAGAAATGGAAAATAACCCTTATTGATCTGCCATTTATGACTCAGGGCTGCATGGAATTTCATCCCACCTAAACAACAAATTTATCAGCTGAATTATGTATTACGCAAGGCAGTGGAAGATGAAATTGTTTTGTTCAAGTGCAACCACTAAAAAAGGACTCAGAAAAGGCAGAGCCCTGAAACTTGCCAACTGCAATTCTGTATTTTATTATTAAACATCAATGTCGTTTTGGGATTATTTCAAGATGCTAAAAACATCAAAATCGTCGAATTAATTCATCACTTAAAAGAGATGAATTCATGGTGTGTCTCATTTTCGATTTAGGTGTGATACATCATCACGACTTAATCCCCTAGACATCTCCATCTGATATCTCTTGAACTCTCTATCAGGTCAGCTGAGGACCACTATGGATCGCAGTCATGAGAGGTCACGTCAGTATTGCAAATTGGCTGATAGGATCCTTGGCTGGGATATCTTGTTGATGGCTGATTACAGCTGATTGACTTTCCTCACACACTTTTGCTGGTTCTCTTCATGTTCCGTCCTGTTGTACACAGGAGACATGCAGCCATGCACACAACACAAACTGGAAGGCCCATCCACCAAACCTTTGGCCATTAATCTCTGTATCTCTTTGAACATTTAGAGATGTTTTGATAAAGAAAAAAGGGGGGGTGGGAATGGGGGGGGGGGTTCTACAGACTACAGGGAATAATGCTCGCCGTAGTCATTTGACAGGCCGTAATCCCTTCGCATGGCGTGGTGGGGTGTGTTGGTGAGCTCAACGACCTTGGTTCTCACAGAGAAGGATATAGCCTGAGGGTTGCTGGCTACATGCTGGGAGACATTGATATTTGACGCACACACGCTTTGGCTGGAACCAGGCATGCGCAGTTGGTGCTCACTCAAAAAAAGAGAGACAGAGAGCGAAAAAAAAAACAGAGGCATGTCTCAGGGAGAGAATTACACTAGGATCTGTCTTGTTTTGTCTCTCTTTCGGTCTCTGTCTCTCGGTTGCTTGCTTGCCATGCTGTCTCTGTCACTCTCTCTCTCTCTCTCTCTCTCTCCCAGTCTCTTTCTTCCTCTGTCTGTCTTCCTTCACTTATAGTTATTATCATTCCACATATAAGCCAGGTGTAAGGCTCCTGGCACCTCCTTTGAGTGAGTCTGAAGAAGATATGCAAACCTGCTGGCAATATTCGATCATGGTAGAGACAGAGGAAAAGGGATAGTGAGAGAGAAAGGGAGAGAGACCTTGATTGATCCATATGCAATGCCCTTGTCTCTGAGTAATCTAAATGCAAACCAATATTGTATTCTAAAATGCTATTACCCTGCAGCTATATGGAAGGTGGCCTATCATAGGTGGGAAGCAACAGTGGACCAGGTCGATCTGTTTATTTAACATGCTGGTAGACCTACCAGTAAGACATTCACATTTTCAGTCATCTGAAACATGCAGTGGGGTAACGTGATGCATCAGCCGCTTATTTCACTTTGTTTCTCTTCATTCATAGCCTCTGAGCCCTATCCAGTTGGATCTGGTTGCTTCATGGTGGGCAGATACTTTCTGCTTAAACCCAAACGAAACGTTTGGTCCGGATTTCAACCAATCGCTACTATTTGGCCATGACGTAATGTATGTTACGCACTGGAATGCATCGTTTGAAATCTCTGTTCGCTAATTGGACCGTCACGATTGTGAGACGAAGCAAATAGAAGCGAATCATTAGTTTCCTGACTAAAGTATATGGTGGAGGCAGATGAAATTGGCCGCAAGCATTAGGTGGCAGTAGCTTGGCTAGCTGTGGGGGAAAATTGGCTTTAGTTCTCGATGGACATCCAAAGTCAAGGTAAGCAATGAAATGAATGCAGTGAACATACTGTAAACAGCAATGATGACCAGCTGTGTTTTCAGGATGCGGCAAGAGGTTAGGGTTAGGGCCGAGTGGAGAGAACTCTCCTCAATGGCACTCCAGTCCAGTCACTGAATGGCCGTGATAAAAATATGAGTCTGAAGAGCCTGTTGTGAGCTATAAGCTGCTGCTCGCGAGACTAAGAGACCGCTGTGAGACTGACAGCCATCCACAGCTTCTTGATCCAAGCTGGGATCCAGGGAGAGGGAAAGATTTAATGCGAGCAGATTGCGAGATGCTGTCTGACCACTCTGAGTCCAGTGTCAACCTTTTCTGAGAATCTAAATCCCTGTCAGTTAGCAGGACGGAGAGGCTACAAAGGGGATTGAACGAGCCTGGTCAGCTCAAAGCCTGAGTCAGCTCAGCGGCCGAAGATAACGGGGGATTTTCTGATGGGAGTGTTTGACATTGCTGGATTATGTCAGGCTCCTACTTGTGGGTGACAATCTGATTGAAATAAAAGGAGAAAAAAAATTAAATACATGGTCCATAGGACACCCTCTTCCATGTTTCCACTTCAACACTGTGGTGTAGACTTCAATTTCTCAACAGTGTGTTCTTTACACAGAGTGCCATAAAAGCTGCTCTTTTCATGTGTTGCATGGTCCAAAGGGTGCCAACATTTATCACTTATATCTACCTGTCCTTGCTCAAGAGGCAAGACACAGTAGGAACTCAGGTGAAATGATTTTTTTTCTTTCTTTTGAGGCTTACTATTATTATCAACTCACATCCGTAACCGTAATTTGTCCGTTAGATTGCCTATGTCCTCCACCTGTGGAGTAAAAGGGATGAAACCTTGAGCT
This sequence comes from Sardinella gibbosa, assembly GCA_034783695.1. Classification (NCBI taxonomy): domain Eukaryota; kingdom Metazoa; phylum Chordata; class Actinopteri; order Clupeiformes; family Clupeidae; genus Sardinella; species Sardinella gibbosa. Next base: position 2,001,920 of record JASCIP010000075.1, on the reverse strand, counting down.
TTTTGTAGAGCACTGGACTACGAAAGAAGAGAAACACACATGCACACAGTACATCCACACAGACATCCAGGCTGGTTTTTCAGAGGGGAGAGAAATGTATGTGGGTGAGCTCTGGCATTCATAAATTCCAGGAATCTGACTTTAATATATCAGACTGCTGCTGTATTCTGACAAGACTTGATAGTGGATAGGATACCTGGCCAGTAACAGGCAGCAGGCCTGCTGTTGCAGTAAATGGATTTCAGGAACTTTTCTGGGTTTAATGTAGCCTGGGTAAAAATTTGCAGACCAGCAAATTTGAATTTCTTCATCATTGATGTGAGTTTGATTGCCAGACTAGGCAACATTTCGATATTAAGTAGAATTCTGCAATAATACACAGGAATTTTCGCTATCTGTAGACTGGTGTTGTACTGCATTTGTACCTGAATAAGCTAGTCAAGGGCAGTAGTCCTGATGAATCACTCTGCTAATCAACTCCATCAACTCATTTATGATTCATGAAAGCATGTCTGCACTGCGTTAGATAGGCCTGAGGGTGTAGCCAACCTATCAATTCATGTATGTTTTCAGCATGTTATGTGGGCCTATAGCCACAGTCGTCATGTGGTCAATTATTCATGTGCATCCTGCATTGCAGCTGAATGCTGTTGCAGATGTGAATCATTGCAGGTGCGGGTCTTGACAGAGGGTGACGGAGCGTGTCAAAATTGAATTGTTTCCTCATACATGTAAGTAGTAGCCTATTGTATCACAAAGCATCTAATGAAGGCCTAGCTGTCAGTTGTATTCTAAACAGGCACCCTCTAACATATAATGGTCCTTGATAGGCCTATTAAGGAGAATACTGTACTGTATATTGGTGAATTGCCTATGATCAAGGACATTCTTGGGACAAACAAGGCAAATGAGGGTGGTCAAAGTAAGTTGCGTAGGAAGTAGCCTACCCGCCCTCAGAGCTAACCAGGACGGGTGATGGAGGGGTGCCATACAGTTATGACCAAATGCAAGCCAAGCTTTGTGTCGGTGCATTTTTTAATTTAACCCTGACCAAACTTGTCTTCATTGCGCACGAGTTCAAAAAATGTCATTCCAAAAGATGTTTTTCTATGGACATTTGCATTAATAGCCTACCTATGCAACATTATGTAGGCTTCTGAAATTGTGATAGAAATTATTCACTTGACATGTTACTGGACGCAACTGTAGGACAAACAGTCTGTCCTTTCAGCCTATGGTTTAATGATTTACAGAAAATCGTCCTTTTTAACGAAAGAATAGGCTATGACAATTAAGAGGATGATGTCATTTTAGAACAGGCCACCTTGACAATAACCAATACAATATAGCAGTAGATTATGATATGGGCTATCCCATACTTTATCCTGAACAAGAGGGGCGTCACTCCTCTGTGTCTCCTCAATCCACGTGGCCACGGTGGGACACAGTGGAGCAGAAAGCCGTTTGTAGAGCAGTGGACTCCACTGTTTGATGCAGCGCAAAGCTGCTGAACATTGTGAATCTCCTCTACGGAGCTATCCGTTAATGTGTTTTGACAGGGATGGTGTGTTGTGAAGTAAGGACAATTACTGAATCATTTCAGCGCTTTGACAGCCTTGTCTTTAGGCTTTTTTCTCCTTTTTAAAAGACAGATGTCAAAATAACATATCAAAGCTGTACTGCCAGCCGCTGCCTGAGCGAATCCCCAAGATAACAGTTTTGCGTCCATCCGTATGCGCTCGCCGGAGATTTCCCGTAAGTAAGTACTGTAGCCAAACCTTTTGTACAGTAGACCTTCAACTCGTTGCCTCTCTCGTAGGCTATCTTGTCCTCTGTATGTTTTACGTCAGTCTTGTCTCACCTGTCTTTACTTTAATAGCCTGTGTCAAGCATGTGACTGTCCACTTATACTGTAGTTCGCATGTTACAGAATAACAAGTTCTGACGATTCCTAAAGCACTCTGGCACTAAGGCTCATAATCGAAAACGACATATGCAAGCAAAAAAAGTCAATAACATTGATAAAGCATGTAACCTTTCTGTAATTTTGTGGTGTATTTTACCGAGACTACGCTCCACATAAACCGTTTTTAAAGGTGAAAACAGTGGGACTATGTCTCAGGTGTTTTATAAGAAAACAATAAGTTAACAAGAAACAAAGACTTGTTATGCCTTTGTGTGGATAAGTTAGCCTAACGTTATTGCATTTTCACCACAGGAAATTATCGTGCTGAGCAAACCGACAACACTTAGCCTACTGTCAATAGCAACAGCCTTTCAACTCATTATTTTACTGTTAAGCTTCGCGCTTTGGTTTAGTTTGTGCTCTGGAATAGTCACCGTGGGTCTCTTGTCATTCAGTGGACGAGCGAGACAGGCATCTTGAAAATGCATTACAATGTATTCTAGAGCCTACAAACTACTGACTGGAGCTGAACATGCAGGTCGGTCTGAAAAGACATGTTGCGCAATACAAGAGACAAGGGTTAGTTAATAGCAAAAGCCAATATAAAATGGCGATTTGTTTTAGTGTCTTTTGAGTCTGATGTTGACTATGCACGCAGATAATCTCTCCGTTTATTCATTCCACCAAGACCAGCACACGCCGTCATAAATACTTCATTGCCCACTTAGGCTGTCCAGACATCTGTTGAGTTCTCTTTGATGGCACAGATGTTGCGAGAGGAATGAAAGAAATATCACCTTAGAAATATGTGGTAGGTGTTACAAAGTATGAAAGAACTCCATAATTAGATATTTTCTGTGTAGGCTAACTAGTTCCTATTTCCAACGATACGAAAATTGTATTGGAGGTATGGGTATGAATGATTATTGACTGTTCATGGTGAAAAACTTATGTCATACATGAATGAGATGGAGATGATTTAAAATCCCTTCCTTTTCTCAAATCTAATTTTTCCCGGATAGAAGATGGTATTCTCTTTCTCATTCTTTCTTTGTATAACATAGAAGTTTGTGCATTTGCCCGAGGTGCAAGAAATTCCTGATTTTCACAGTCCGTCCTCAGAAAGATCAAAGAAATGCAGGAAAAAAGAGAGAAGGTGTGTGGTGGTGGTGTATGTGTGTGTGTGTGTGTGTGTGTGTGTGTGTGTGTGTGTGTGTGTGTTGGTGGTGGTGGGGTGGGGTGTGTGTGACATA
>JASCIP010000075.1:1548647-1559646 GCA_034783695.1 Sardinella gibbosa | reverse complement strand
AGTGAGTGTGCGTATAAGTGTGGTTGTGTATGTGTGTGTGTGTATGTGTGTGTGTGTGTGTGTGTGTGTGTATGTGTGTGTGTGTGTGTGTGGTTGAGTGTGTAGGAGGGGGGGGTCTGAATTGACACTGGTAGAGTACAAAGATCAGGCCATGGCAGTGAGGCATGGTTTCTTGGTCAGGGGGGGTTTGTGTTGTGGTCGCACTGGAAGAAGAATGGTGGCCAAGCTGTGTCAGCTGTGGTGTAGTTTTTCATGTGTGAATGCAGGCACCCCCATAATAAATAGCGGAATGTGTTCTTGATATCGAATTTTCTAAGTGCTGCTCACTACTCCGAGTGGGATTTTCTGGAAACAAACCTCACACGATGCTAGCGTGACTACGATTGACAGCGTCATGTCATGCTAAACAAAGACAGACTCTGAGCTGTAGTACAACTAAATCCATCTCAGGCTGTTCTTTCACATTATGATGTCATTGACCTCATCAGGCCGCGCTCCAAAGCACATGTGTGGATTTACGAGGAAGCTTTTGTGTGCTTAGTGTACTTTACTATCAATATGCCCATAAGTATATACTCTGCTCTCGGTGTGCTTTAGGCTACTGGTGTCGTATGGGCCAGATTGTATTGTGCGCCAAGGATTATCTTACAAATTAGCGTATGGGTATTAATTTATTCAGAATATACATGTATGGGTCATTTCTGCAACACTTTCAATGGGGTAAATTACTAATACTAATAACAAATACTCTAATTCAGATCCAGATTCGATCTGAAATGAAACTAAACGTATTAAAACGAAACTCATTCCTTTTCTTTGGCAGTGCTGCAAATCTGACAAGAGGGGCCAATGGTAGGCCAAACGGTTTCAAGAGCACTAGGCAGATGCTTATCATCCACTGGTGAAAAGGATCACGAGGCATCTCTCAGTGCTGACGTCTCTCGACAAATTTTCCTGCTGAGTTTCGAAACCTTCGGCCGCGTGTAACTACACTGCGGCCACTCATGAGTCTGCAATTATGCCCAATTAAAGAGCCATTAGGAAGTGAGCGAGTGGGCTTGTTCTCCCTGCCCCCTATTGTGTCTTAGCATGAGAATGTGTGCCAATGTGCGTCTCCTATTGTTTGGCCTAAACTGGAGACGCCAAGCACCCCCCACCAACCATCCCCCACCCAGCACACCAACTCCTTTGCCTTGTCAGAACAGCAGTAGGTCACTGAGCCGCAGAAGGACAAAAGAGACCAGGAAACACAGCGGCCAAAAGTGTCAACGGCCCTCCATCAAGGCTTGAGAAGAGCTGCTGTGGGGGTCCGCCATGGAAAATGTTCCCATATTCTTGTCAGGATAGTTCTAGAGATGCTCAGTCTGCTTTCCACACAGATGGAACCTCTCAACCTTCAACAACAAAGCCATTAATAAGAAGAATACTACAGTCTTGTCAAGTATGTGCAATAACTGATGTACTGATTTCACGGTTTATATAGCCTACTTATGTTGGGTTTGTCATGGACAAAGACTAGGGGTATCGCTTTTATTCCTGAGAGAAAAAGCTTTTCCCGTTTTCTTAAAAAAAAAAAGAGTGATTTCAGCACAGTGGCAAAAAAATCGTTTGACTTTCCACTGGTCAACTATTATTTAATTTACAGAAGGAAAAAAAAAGCAACAGTATAGCCTCACAGGATGCACAAACAAACACGTAATGAGACTGATCAACATTCCATCAGTTCAGATAACAAAAACAATACGTGTAGGCCTAGTCATTATATGCATAAAACAGCTGTTCGCCAGGCTCCACAACAATAGCTATATTTATCCAATTGTCTTTTGAACATCTGCACTCTTTGCTTAGGGACTTTCATTTAAATTACAGTGTTCTGTATTCAACTAGATAAAGTTAACTCATCTCAAAATAGCAACTGATAAGGGATTCCCAGGAACTTCCAAACGTGTTTACATAAGGGGAATGGGAGTGCGTACGTGAGAAGTCGGCACGAGGCGTTTGGTTCATGGTGCTACAGCGTCCCCTAGTGAGCGGTAGGTTAAGCACAGTGCAAGTAAGCTCCAGGTGCCTCGTTACGGGTGGCTCATGCGACCTGTCGGTAAAGAATGGTACTGCATCAAGTTCAGCTCAAACTGTTGCCTTCACAGCTCCACCAGAAATAACGGAGTCCCTCAACAGTGCTCCGCTGGGGTTCTTGCACGGAGCATTAAGAAGACCAAACCGGTAATCATGCCCACCATGTTTATAGCCTACTTGCTACAGTTATTAGCCCAACATTTGTTTGAGTTTTATGCATTTGTGCGCAAATTATACCATATCTTAAACTGTGCCATATCCAAGAAAATAATTGGCCAATCTTTACACTGAAGGTATAACGGTACCAACCAAACTTTTATCTAACCTTTGTACTTTCTTGAAAGACATATGGTTGTCCATTTTAACAGTGCATAGTCTATCTGGAGAGTAGTTGTATTCTTTATTACGGTATTTTCAATTGCACAATGAATTATCCAAATGAATATAGTTATAAATCTCAAAAATCCCCAAAACTTTTTTAAATAAAAAAAAAATCCAAAAACTGACGAGTGCTAGACTGGTTTGATTATTACTATTCTGTACACTTGTTATAACATTTAGTTAGAAGAAGAATTACAGAAGAAATCCCAAACATTGTGGGGAGTTTCTCATAAAGCTCTGAAGGGAAGATGGACTACATCTGTGTTGTGTTTGGTTCGGTCACAGCTGCACACAAGTGCATGCATAGAAATCTAAATATAACGACAAATAAACATAACTCATTATCCACCATCACCAACTGCACCTTTTTTTGCCTCATCCAACATTGCACATGGTCGCACGGTCTATCAACACCATCCTCTGTTTAAGAATTCCCCTACAGAGTATCCAAACCTTCAGCCCTGTGAAATAAAATCAGTAAATGTCACACCAATGACTGATCACTCAGCATCCCAAGCAAACAGCCTGTGCCTGCAATGTCCCCTAGTGACAGAGAGCACACTTAGGAGTGCCACAAGCCAGCTAAGGTGGAGGGCTCCCTTGAGAGTCTGAAGCAGGATTAGGGAAAGAGTTGAGACAGAAACCCCGATTAGGGGTAAGGAGGAGTCCCCACCCAAGCAAATAAGCCCATACAACCAGCAAAACAAACCCATTATATGATTATGGATAAAAGTTTTGATACAAATCCTTGTCACCTTGAGGGCATTCAAAGGGAACAAAACACTATACAACCACCATAAGCAATGAATATAGAAAATGCATTGCAAGTTAAAACATGCTTGCCATGTCATTACCAAGGCAGTTGATGTTATCAGATGGCTCAATACCGGTAAGTGGCATCCACCCCCCACCCCCAATCAGATTAGTCTTTTAACAATTCAAAGTATTTATTTAGATTATGTGTGATAAATTGTAGGCAACTAACTTCATGAAGGCATTTATTGATTATTCTTTGCTTTTTTTACTCTTGTTAAAAAAGTTTGTGGTCTGGTCACAATTGATATAGGCCTACTTGGGATTCATAGTAGGCCTATATTTACTTGCTATTTGCATCAATGTCAAAGATTAGTTTTCAATAGTGTCTCTGAGGAAATTCAACCTTGTGACACAAATTTAGCCTTATTTTTTACATAAGAAAGCTTTCTTCTCTCTTCTCCCTTGAAAATTAGCCACTGTGATTGTAAGAGAATAATCTTAGCCTCAATCACAATTGAACCATATGGCTCAACCAAACTCACCATATGTCCATATGTCTTTGTTCAAGACACAAAAATATTTTTTCAGGAAATGCATTATTTCAAAACTGTCATAATTATTGCATGATGGGATAATCTAAAATGTTTCAGGGAAGAACGATTGTTTTGTATTTTCTGCGTTGTAACCCGCTTTTAAGCACTGTAAACACCAGGGAGTCCTAGTATAGTGCATGGAATATTAACTTACTGAGCGGCAACCTGCTCAAATCAGCTTAGCTGTTTTGTCATGCGATTCTCAGGTCAATGTCGTGTCCCTCCAGTGGTCACTTTGAGTCATAGCACGTACACTGGCATGGGCATTTCTTTGTGCGGACATCTTTCTGTATGGCAGTACGACATATTATCAACTTTATTCTTTATTATAAGTTATGGTTGACAGCAACATGCTTTATTTAATAAAATGATCTTGATGTGTCTCGTTTAACCGAGGAAAACTATTTATAAGTAACTTTTACGCGCGTAAAATCAGGCACTGATGTAGGGCATTTTTTATCACGCAAAAAAGGCAATGCAAACGTATCAAATTCATTTTATCCTCAGGTCATTTTGCACTCGTTTTGAAGTTTACAAACGCCTGCAGGGGTTAACGGAAGTATTTGTTAACCCTTTACATAATGTCCTATTCTCCAATCGTTTCGACATTCACAGCAGAATAACAGTCTCGCACTCAATCAAGTCAAACACGTAGGCTGCTATCACCCTTGGTCAAATGCACAGGCTTCCTCGTATGATGCAAGGTTTTGCGCAAAGGACTTTGGCCTATGAAACCAATGGAGGCAGCTAAGCGGCATATAATACTGCGCAGATGGCGTGGTTCTGTCTCCCTAAGCCCCCGTGCTTGCCTTGGTTCACGGTCAGCCATTTTGTAACAGCTGAATGAGAATTACATGTTAGATGGGTGAGCCAGCTTGTCTCGAAAGCCAGAAGGCTGCCACTGTTCACTTTTAATTTAACTTTACGCGAGACCTGGGTGATAGAAGTGTCGTTCAGTGTTTCGTTTGCGACTCCTAACCAACTTCCCTTATGCTCTACTTCTCGCACCAGGTTATCGTTGTTCTGACCTTACACCTCGAGTTACAGTCGATTTATGTAATGAGAGAAAATAAAGAGGTTTGATGCTATAAACCACAGCTCTCGTCTTAATGCGCCAATGAGAAAGAAGAGTAGGTGGAACAGAAGCTCTAAACCTACATATTGATGTTCATAGTAACCAATCCTTATTTACTGCGCGCGCAATTCTAACCAATGGCCAGGCTCTTCTTACACCGATTATGTTAATCAGCATGATCTATTTGAATGACAAGATGATCGTGTACTCATATTTCGAAGTGTAAAACAGCACCAATCAGCGAGTCCACTGGGCGGGACTCAAGAGAGGGGGTTGGGTGCGAAGTATCATGGAGGATCATTTGGAGAACTGAAGCCACGGAAGCGAGCCGAACCGTGGGTCCGTGTCTCAGCCAATATTTGTTTTCATCTTTGACTTTTCCATCCTGTAAATTGTATATTTATTTTGAACATGGAAATGAAAAAGAGGATCAGTTTGGAATTGAGGAACAGGACTCCAGCTGAGGTAAGACGCAGAGACGTTTATTTATTTATTTTTGTTCAAGGAATGCAAGATGATGTTCACTTACAACCTGACCGTAGAGTGGATTCGGCATACTTGCGAAAGCCGCCTACAGTGGAATTCTTGTAGTCCACATGGGCACCTGAAGGGATGCGAGTAAGATCACGTCCAATACAGAAATGCCCTGAATTGAAAGCATTTGCGATATAATTGTCAGGACTACCTTTTCATGTTCATTTAGACAGGACTTTATGAGCCAGAGCTGAGCCTATGCAATGAAGTCTATTGTTGACTGGTTGTCCTACCCTCCCTCCTCCTCGATGTGATACATTGTAACAAACGTTCGATCTAGCAGAAGCGCGACAAGAACGAAATTAGAATGTCGCCCCAGTTTTGCCCTCAAATCGCGAAAAGTGAAAGACTAAGCTTGACAGATCGACAGTTGTTTTAGGCATTAACACGTTTTTGTCCAATACTCTATTTTGGTCAAGTTGCTAAACTGTCCAAAAATGCTTGGTATGCCTGTCATTGAAAATGATGAGAACAACTTTCAACAGCAGACGCCCAAGTAATTTTCCTGTTATTGTCCAATCTATTTCTAGCCTATTAAAGAGCAATTTGCTTTAGGTTTCACCAGTCCATTTAAACTATAGAAAATACTGTTGTAAGAATTTCACCTCGGTGGAGCCACAATTGCTTACTGGCTGGCTTATCTATCGGTAAGAGCGAGTCGTTTCGTCTCCCATGAGCGGACATTTTACGCTCTCGAGCGAGTTAACTTCGACCTTGTTAATGGCTTCAACCATTTTCTGTCGTTTGCCCTAATATATCTATTCAAAGCCTCTTCGGGTTATAGTAAGCTTGTATGCTGCGGTAAGACCTTCGTACAATTTTTTTCTTACGCAGCCTTGCTAGGTGGACTCCTCCGTTGACGACGCGCTCTACTCTGGCGAGTGAGCGAGCGTAGCTTGTGTCTACAGTGCGCTGTTGAGCCCGTGCAGGCGGGTGGGGAGTGGAAGTCATTTTGTTGCATCAATAGACGAAACTCTTGTCGCGGTGTGGTTGAAGATTTTAGATGTTTTAAACACCATGTCGAGTGCTAAACTTAGACGCCGTGTTTAACGGCTGATTGGACAGTTGAAAACGGTTTGAGGATAGGCAAATGCCGTTATACTGGGACCTGTCCGCGCTTTTAAATGGAGTCCATAAAGAAGCTCCATTCGCGCTGGGTGTTCTCAGATGAGGTGATTATGTAACGCCATCATACTTGCGTTTAATGGCTATAGATTTGGGTTTCTCGCCTTCTTTTCGTTTAGTTATAATTAAATATTTTTGCCAACATATTGGTCTGGTTTCTGAATTGAAGGAATTTGGCAGATGGTGCGGGGGTTACACATAAACCCCCTCCCCCTTCAGTAGATTAGGCTACAGTAAAACCCCCACCCTTCCGACTCTACTTGCCTATAGGGACGGAAGATTTTCTTCATTCATTCATTTGAATATGTATACTACGAGTCTACGATCGACACGTATCCCATCTGAAAACAGATTTGGATTGGTAATCTCATGAGAACTTTTTAAATATTAACCCTTGCTGAAACTATGAGCTTAGTTGCCGAAATACCCAGAGAGAACTGATGCAGCTAAGCATTAAATATTCCCGCGTGCAGGTGTGGAGCGTTGCCGCCCACATCTCAACGTTGCTTTGTTTCCTGACTTCACCGACCAGAGCCTGCATTAATGTATAGGCTACTTGGATCATTGTCCATCACATCTTCAAAGTTTGAAATACAATCACTGACACGTCCTTAAATGATTGACTGTTTCTATTACCAATATAGTTGTCAACATATTCCACAGACCCCAATGACTGTTTTGACTCAATGAAGCTTTGTCAAATATGATTAGTGACGCATTTAATTACAATTTTAAACTATTAATAGCCTACTTTATGTTACTTTAGCCTACTTTTTAAATGGTTACTCTGTATTAGTCTAATAAATATTTTGCACAAGATGACTGAAAATCTTTAAACAGTATTTGTTTTAATTGATGCCAAAAGCAATTAGTTAACTGCTCTCTTCATGAAACTTACTTGGCTCTACTTATCTGATGAGCTCATTGTACCTGGAATGAATGCCTTTTGTCGCATTTGCTCCTGATACAATGCACCTGTGAATGCAGATTTCTATGTACTTGAAGTTATACACAGTCTCTCCAAAGGAAATGAGCTTGCCTTCACATGCTATTTATGTACCAGTAATTACAAGTTAATGCAAACACATTGGAGGACATTGTTTTATGAAGTGAACTATTCTTTATTTATTAGTGGTTTTGAACTGTTTGCTGTTGTTGAACTGTCAAAATACAGATCACAAAATTATATGAAGTTTTGTATGACAGATGAATATTAAGTGTAGGCTACTGAACACCTACTTTCTGTAGAACTAATGCAGAGTATAGCTGTAAGGATGTAGAGAAGCTAACAGTTTTCTCTGTTTTTTTTTTAGGTGGCAGAGCTGGTGGTAGATAACTGCCGTTCCAGTGATGGTGAGGTTGAGGGTCTCACTGATGACTTCAAGGAGCTGGAGTTCCTGAGCATGGTGAATGTTGGCCTGACCTCTCTGGCTAAGTTACCCGCACTGCCCAAACTGCGCAAGGTGAGTAAAAACTCATTTGCAGAGCGCATATAGACATCATGCAGTTTAACAGTTTAACATGCTCAGTGACCATATCGGCCAGTCAGTTACTGTAAGGCCGTAAGTATTTGATGTAACAAATACTGTATGTCTATCTAAGAGCAGTATTGTGCACACCTTCACCACTATCTTACACTGTTACGTGAACAACACTCTGGCCACAAGATTCGGAATCAAATCAATTTGATTGTGTGGCTGCACCAAAATACTGAAACCAAAAATTTAAAGTTAAACCACTCATTTTTAAGTTGTACAAGTAGACACACAGACAGATGAGCCCAAACCTCCTTAAAATAACGGCTAACCAGGAGCTTTTTTGAAGTGTTCATATACCAAATACAATCAGCTTTCCCCTTGTTTGTAGTTGTAGTTATGCCTGGCTTAATAGTTTCAGAACTTTGGACAGCTCCGCTTAAGTGGAAACTGTTGCTGCGTAACTATGATACTACATTAAACTTACCTTTTAAATGCTGCATTTAGCTCATGACCTTCATCTTAATGTCCGAGCAGAGTGTTTCCTGTTTATGGCATGCTGAATAAACAAGAATGAAATAAAACATTACGCGGACTCGATAGTAAATAATATAGCGATTAAAATATTCAGCACCACGGACAGTTCCACCCACCAACTGTCCACTGTGACAAAAGTCCAAAATCTTGCTACTGTAAATATATATATATTTTTAACTTTTATGATCTCCCTGAATTAATGACACAAAACTAACTAAACCCACTGTCAAATGTATGTGAGTGTTGTACATGATGAGCTGAATGAGAATGATGCGCCTGTTCCCCCAGCTGGAACTGAGCGACAACAACATCTCGGGGGGTCTGGAGACGCTGTCGGAGAAATGCCCCAACCTGACGTACCTGAATCTGAGCGGAAACAAAATCAAAGAGCTCAGCACAGTAGAGGCTTTGGTAAGAGATTGGAGACATGAGTAAGATAGAAGCCAAGTGTTCATTTGGACAATGCACCACAGAATCAATTAGTGATATACCATACCACATAAAAAGGGTCTGTCACCATTGTGTTCACCAATTCTGTAATACACAACAATGCACTTCACATCTCTTTAAGTGTGTGAAATTACATGAGGTCACCTTCCTGTATGACATGTTCAGAAGCACTACCAATCTACACTTGCCCCACAAAGCTCTATTTCCTGTCTTCAGACCCACTTACTGAGATTGTTTTGATGTGACATCTTTAAATATTGATATATTTATGGAGGCTTAAATCACAGAGATATCTGACCATTTGGCCATGAACTCTCTCCATCTTCCTCTCGCTCTCTCTCTCTTTTTCTCTGGGACCCTCTCTCTGATCTCCCTCTCTCTCTCTCTCTCTCTCTCACTCTCTCACCCTCTCTCTCTCTCTCTCTCTCTCTCTCTTTTGCCTCTTGCTTTCTGATGCCAACAGCAAAACCTAAAGAACTTGAAGAGCCTGGACCTGTTCAACTGCGAGATCACCACACTGGAGGAGTACAGGGAGAGCATCTTTGAGCTCCTGCCCCAGGTCATGTACCTGGACGGCTTTGACGCAGAGGACAACGAAGCGCCAGACTCGGAGGCTGACGATGATGGTACGAATCACGAGAGAGATAGAGCCAGGCAGAGCGACATCGACAAAGAGCCTCATCTCGAGGCTTTGCACCTACCTTACAGAGTGTGTGAAGATAATGAAAAGAAAGATGATTAGCAGTGAAATTCAAAACAGCGAGGGCCAGTGGATGGAGATGCTTTCAGATAATGTAGAACAAATAATGTTTTTTTCTCGATCGTGATATAATAATAATAACGACTTTATGGTGCTTTTTTGTTTGCCATAGTATTTGGCTTTCTGTATGTAATCAAAGTGGGGATGAAACCTCAGATGTTTTTGTTAATGTGGGCAGGCTTACTCTAAAATGAATCGTGTTTTGTGATTGACTGTGTGTTCAGATGAGGATGAGGATGGAGAGGAAGGAGGCGGTCCCTTGGGTGATTATGATGATGAGGACGAAGATGATGAAGGTTCAGAAGGTGGAGAGGTCGGGCTGTCGTACCTGACGAAAGAAGGCATCCAGGTGAGGGTTTCTGCTTGCCTCATTACAGATGTCTTTATGGGTCCCACTCTTATGAGTCCCACTTACATTTTATAGTAATAATGCTGTTATAATAAAAATAATAAAAAGAAAAATATAATAAAAAAAGAAGAATGCAGAGTGATGCACAAAATCCTATTTATTGTGAATATGCATCATTAGCCTACAGTATATCTACACATTGTTCCATTCAAGTCACACCAAATGGGCAAGCATTTACTAGTCACAATTTTCTGATTTCAGTGATGAACAGCAGTGTTAAATTTTTTTATTTACATTGGCATCTGTTTCTGATCAGGACGAAGATGAGGATGATGATTATGTGGAAGAGGAGGAAGAGGAGGCGGGAGAGGGTGAGTATTTGAAACAGGGCAACCACACCATTGTAGACAGCGTCAGGCCTTGACATTGCCATTTTATTGATTATATTGGTTTCAACCCCAGCCACTGACACGAGTCGGGATCCTTGATGCAATGACTGATACCGTAGACACTTTTATTGATTCACTTGGCCAGAGCAGGTTGACTCCTATTGATCCCTGCTGTTGCCAAGTGTGAGCTGAATTGATTTGACACCGAACCAAGCACTTTAGCCCATGGGAGCCGATCGATGGTCGTTAACAGCGTGAAGCACATGTGAAACTCCTCTGTGCTAACTCGGCTGCTCCATCATGGGTGTAATTAAGGACATCTTCTGAAACTCATCAAATATAACTGTTTATTCATCATGGCACTGTTATTTTTGAGCAACGTTAATTTCACCAATGCGCAAAAATTATTATTAAAGCATTTTTTGCTTTTTTTTTTTTAAATGAATAAGCTATTGTGTTTATTTGGGAAATGGACTTTGCATCTAAACTGAGTTTGCTT
>JASCIP010000075.1:845186-857763 GCA_034783695.1 Sardinella gibbosa | reverse complement strand
GCTACATATTGTGGGTCCTCAAGTCTGCCCAGGCCATGGATGCAGTTCTAGAAAGGCCTAAAGCCCACACAAGATTAAATAGTCCATATCCCACCGTCTGCAACAACTATAAAACATTGCCGACCAAAAGTTCACGAGGACGGAAACTATATATTCACACAGAGGCCAGTCTTTTAAGGTTACGTGTGCACAGGGTTCATAGACTATTCAAACCAATGGTTCTATATACACACACACACACAGTATTTCTACGATATGAGTGATTATGCGAAGTTTATCATCAAAGTTCAACAGTCAAGAAGAGTGAATGCTCAAATTTCAAGTAATCAGTCACATCACACCATATAACCATGTTGCCATTAGACATGACGGTAATTCTACGAAAAACTTACAGTACAATATACAGTGTATATACACACAGAGTCATTGGTTCAAAGCAAATGTCAATTCTAGTGTTTCGCCCTAAAGCTAGGCTATTGCTCAGTGTCTGAACCATGAATGGATATCTAATTATATTCATGGCGTAAGAGGTGTTGCTCTTTTCATTTCTATGAAGAATGCAAAATATTGGAAATATGCACTGAAATTTCTTATACAAGGCATAGTAAACCACTATGGGTTTTTCTCCATAACTTTCAATTTAGCACGAGGAGTCAGAGTATTGTGTCTCTAGACGTGACTTAAGGCCAATAAACAATACTTCATTTCAAGCCGGATTAAGCTAGGTTTCATGATCAGAACAAAATCCTGAGATCACAAGAAAACATTTTTTTTACCCCACAAAGCAAGTCCCATGATGCGCTGAAATAACAACCTTGACCTTCTGAACGGTCTGGGGCAACACCACTATTTCCTAGCCATTCTAAAATTTGTCAGTGGTGGCCAGACGTCAGAGGCTTAAGGAGCACGTCCACCATGAAAACGAGGCAAAGCAACCACCTTGAGCCGGTGTGGAGCTGGGACAACACTGAAGCAATGTATAACAACTACCAACAGATAAAAGGCCCAGATTTTTCTTCTTTTTTTCCCCACAGAGGTGAGAAATGTGGGCATGATTAAGCTATGAACTACCTACATCTAACAAACACACACACACACACATATCGGAAATATGTAACAACTTCAGGAGGGCTATATTTTGAAGCCAAGAGAGCTACATGCATATTTTTGCTTTGGTTTATTTTGGCTAATTTATCCATACATTACATACATTCCTCATGGTTCAATGAACACAACCTCATGAACACCGCTGATATAGGTGCATGTTTAGAGGGCCAACTTCATACTCCCGTCAGCTAACCCACACAAGTCTTGCAGTAATGGCCAATGCAGTTTTCAAAAGGAGTTAAATACACAAAATAAATAAGACGGCCAGGGTAGCATAATCTCTTCCCTACCAGCATTTAGGGAGCTTCTCTTTAAGAAGACAGAGAGGGAAAAAAAAAGAAAAAAAAAAAAAAAAAAGAGGGAAAAAAAAAATTAATCAATTTTAACCCAACCACTTGGGAGGCCTCACTAGTCTTGACATGAACAAAGAGAAACGGGAGATATAATGTGCATTATTGTCTATAACCAACCACCAGACATTTATGAAACAGCAAGTGGGTGCAAAGTCGAGCATGTGTGTGTATAAGTGTTGATACCCTCACCTGGCCATGGAACAGAATGTACAGAGTGACACACACACACACACACAGCTCAACTTTAACCCCTCGCTAGTGAGCTGCTCTCCACAGTGAAGTGGAGCGACTGAGAGTGGCCTTACTCGGTTAGGAACATCTGGAGGAAATGTGGTGCTATGTTTTGTTTAAACAACAGAAATAAAGAAACAATCCCTACAACTTATGACTTTTTCAGTCCAAGATATATTACACAGTTGAGTACACCTCCTGTCTAATTATTTTCAACATTCTTTTTTTTCCTGCTTTGATGCCAGAGGAAGTGTGGATCCTAGTTGTCTATCAGATAATGCATATATACAAACAATCAAAATATGGCACTAAAATCCAAACAAACTTGTCTATACACTTGTTAATACTTAAAATGCAAAATCATTTAATAGCATACTTTCATTACTCATTTTGAGCAACTAAAATACCATGCATGCGTGTTGGACCAATTTAGTGAATAAAAGCAGTAGTTATACGTTTCTCACTAAATTCCAAGATCTGCTTCTAGGGCCTCCAAGAAGCAGATAACACACTTGCTGCATGAAAACATGCTAAGGATTATGCAACTGGGGTTGTTTAGCTAACATTTTAGGCTATCTACTGTGATTTAGTAAGGCCAGAACAGTGTGGCGATACAATTGCAATTAATTATCATTTAGTCAACAGGCTTTTTCCTACTATGTACTGTTTTACTCATAAACTCATGCAAAGACATTCTATAATCAGTGAACATTGTCCCAGGCTGCAAACTGCTAGGAGAAAGTGTAGACACGCAGAAAGGCGTGTACACATGTCTTCATGTGGAGTGGTAAGCTAGAACATGCTGTTGGCTTCAGGCCAATAGTTAGCTCTCAACTACACCAACCATATTTTTTTATCTATTCTCATCACTCTTAAAGTATACAGAAAGCAGCCAGTCAACACACACACCAAGAAAAAAAAACCTTGCATGATGCCATGGGAACTACCATATTTGCTGTTCCAGGTGTGTGTGTGTGTTTAAACTCGTGCTTGTACGTCTGTTCAGAAACACATGCCTGAAGTTTTGTGCACTCTGTAGAGAGTGTGTTGGAAATAAAATTAATTTGAAATAAAATTCTTAAATTAAATGGTAAAAATGTCCCTGCATTTGATTTGTCCCCATTAAATGAATAAATAAAAAGGTGATGCGGAAAAAAAAAGAAACTTCAGGCCATCTGAGCTACAGCATTCCAGGTTTTCCCAATCCAGGCCGTACTCCGTGGTGGGAATGTGCTCCGGAATGCAGGATTAAGCTATAAGCAGGGGGGGGACTCCTATAGAGGCGACCCATGGGAAAAAAAACCTCAAGTCCAGGCAACACATGGGGTGGGGGCGGGGCGAGAGGAAATGCAGCCTGGGTGAACGAGAAGACCGATTCATGCTGTAGGAAGAATGTCCAGTTGCACTGGTACATGCAAACACAAACACTCACACTCACACACAAATAAAATAGGCTGAATACCTTCAGATGTTCAACCAAAAGTGGAGAGAAGCTGATTTTAAAAAGGTCAAAATGTGGCCATGTAAATCCACTGTGTGTGTGTGTGTGTGGTTGGTGTGTGTACGTGTGTGTAATGCA
The DNA here is from genome assembly GCA_034783695.1 of Sardinella gibbosa. NCBI lineage: Eukaryota > Metazoa > Chordata > Actinopteri > Clupeiformes > Clupeidae > Sardinella > Sardinella gibbosa. The sequence continues at coordinate 854,493 of JASCIP010000075.1, read as the reverse complement.
AGTAGGCCCACGTGCATTTGTATGAAGGTACTGGGACACCACTATTACCTAAAGAATATTTTTTTTCCCAGCAATTCCAGCAACCAAATTCCCATATTGTAGACAGCAATAATAGGCCCACTAGCCAGGAGAAATAAATTCCAATGTACCATATTCGATTTCTTTTCAAAACATCTTGTTTAATTATTTAAAGCCATGTGTCAAAATAAACCCGTGATGTGAGGAGGACAGCCGTATGGGCTGTGCGACCTATGACCTACATAACTCAGAATTCCATACTGCCCAAGCTGGCGACGTATGCTTGCATACATATCCTGGCATCTTTAACTGCGCTAAATTCCATTTTTTGCTGTATTGCGGAATTACTCGCTCGCCGTCAAAACACAGGTCAAACACCCCTCGTTTATTACACACTCTCGGCGCACACACATGCACTCACGCCCTTGCTGTATAGCATTCGTTTTATGAAAAAAATTACCAAAAGAAGCTTTAAGTCAGCTAAATACATTAAAGTTAAAACACTGTGTGCCCTCCTTCCCCCCACAAGTGAACAGTACGCCAAAATGCATTGTTCTCTGCGGAGAAGCCCACGCCCCTGAAGCGTGGCGACTGAGCCATGGACTGCAGAGTGGGTGGGGGCAACACGAATGGATGTATGGACTTCCCAACATGCATTGCTGTAAATGGGCGTGGGCTTGAATCCCCGGCTTTCATTGGTTCCCAACGCCAGGCAACGTTAACAGTCATGCCCTCTGACCTGTGCGAGAGACACACACGCTTGCTGGATGGGAATTTCCCTGTGCGCTCATTCGGGCCTATTGAAAATTTCTTGATTATTAAAAAATCCTACATCAAAGCAACTTGTGCAATAATTTCAATATTATTCAACAGCTATACGTGGTTATTTTTTTAAACTGAGACAACTACACTCAAATTATTTTCCTGGTACTATAGGCCCATTTTAGCTCTAATGTTATTTAATAAAACACACCGTGGCGGGTACCATTAATTCATCCAGTAATTTCAGTCTATCCAACTGGCTTGTTTATTTTTCAAAAATAAAGTATGTGGGCTAGTTGATGCACATGTGGATTCTGACACTCCGCTAATGAGATCCGTAAACTAAAAGAGCTCTATGTTTAATAAGAAAGATATAAAGTAATGCACAAAGGTTTCCTGACCATTTTCGCATGCAACTAATTTCAGTAGGCTAATTTCATTAATTTCCCTAGGTTTTTTGTCATAGGAGTGCTGTGTGAAATAGAACATACACTCCGCTTCGCCTTAACAACCCAAGGCGGCTACTAATGCGTAGACTATAGGGGATGCTGGCGCGGAGCCTATGGTGTGAAAAAACAGTATTTTATCAAAGCAAGGTTGAATTAAAGGCCGGTAACGCCATTACACGGCGACCAAGACTCGCTGTGTGCACATGTTGTACTGGATTGTGCCCCACGGTTTAGGCCCTCTGTGGAAACCCACTGCAGCAGGTTTTCGTGACAGGCCTCGACCCTACCGTTCCACTCATGCTGCTGAATCCATTTCGTGCATAGGACGAAGAGTCGACTGCGTGAGGGGGGAAGGGGGATGTGTAACAGGGGCGGAAGCACAAGGCTGCATGAATGACGGAGGTCTTCTTTCTTACAAATGGACGCCAAGCGCGAGCGTGGGGCCTGTGACTACACACACGCACGCACGACACACACACACACACACACACACACTCACACACACACACACACGAGCGCGCTCACACTACCCTTTCTGACTCGCAGATTCCATGCAGCCATAGCCAATTGACCAGATTGGTTTTAATATCCCTCAATTCTCTCCAATGTATCGTATTTTTATATATAAATAAAGACGTAAATAAAAGTCACTGCTCTGTGTCCAACATACCAGTGTCACTTCATAATTCACGAACACACCCATAACCCTACACACACACACACACCGGTTAGGTTATATACCTCGTAGAAATGTCCCTGGTAAAATGAACACAAACATCTTCAGGAGGCATTTCCTGTAAACCTCCCCTACACACAGCCATTGCCTTAGCATGTGATCATGTCTTCAGGCTTACGTGAGGTTAAATAATAATAAAAAATACAATAGCCACACAGGTATCCCATTCACCAATTTTAACTAGAATCAAAATAGAAAATTAGATGCCAGGAATTCTCGCCATTTTGCGCAATTTTTACTATCAATCATCAATTAAAAACACACGATGGCCTATGGCACAGGACTACATAATCAACTTCAATTAGACTGATGGCGAATTAATTTACCTTTGTCGTTTGGGTACAGAATGTTCCACTTCTAGTAGTTTTCCGTGAAGTTCTACTTTACCTAGAAAAAATAAGATTTTTCTCAAATTTCTTGAAATAAAAAAACGAAGCCTAGTTTAAGACAAAATACAGTCACGTTACATTACCTATACCTTCAAATATCATAAGTATAACCTTCCATGGTTGACGTTTGGAGGATTTTATGGATATATCAACTTTTCCCCAAAGTTTTTGCATTTCAACAGGCGGCTTAAAAAGAGTTCAACGAATTCCCAAAGGTTAAATATGGTTGACAAAACTTGCCCCCTCCTCCTTCGCCAGAGGATCACTAAGGCCCGAATATGAAAATTCGCAAAACGCTTGAAATCTGAGTGCTTTACGGCTGGCAGAAAAAATCACAAACCTAACTAAATGTGTTGCATCCCTAAATATCCAAATAATCACTCAATTTATCAAAATAACCGAAAGGAATTCTTCCTGGGCCTAGAGTAGGCTAGCCTACCTTTCGCAAACAGGCTGTCTGCCATTGCCCTGCAGACTAAAACGGGGCTGATACAATTTAACAAGAAGTCATTATATTGTATCACTTTATGAACCATACTGTGGCCTACTTTGCTACTCTCTAAAGATGAACTGTGAGAATGTTGGGAACAGGTCGAATTTAATCTAAACTCGAACGACAATACAGATAACAACAATATTTGGACAGCTAGTTAACTGAAGCCCAAGCACTGTTGGGGCTGTAACACCAATTGTACAGACATCTCCATGCTGCTTGCTTGGTCGTGTAGGGTCTCAATCACACACGTTGCCTACATTTAATTTTGAAAGAGGGAGAAGTGGACCAGGCGCTGCATGATATTTCAATGAGGGAAGGACCGCCGTAACACCACAGCCTCCCAAAGACCAGGAATCATCCCTATCCTCGCATAGGTGACTTTTTAGCAGCGCCAACATTAAAAGGGTCAAGTGCTGCTTGTCCGTCATAAAAAGGAATACAATTTAAACACAATTTAAACTCACCTGAGAGAGTGTCGATGGCCTTCATCGCTACCTTTTCATCCGGGCAATCTACAAACGCGTACCCTGTTTTAACTAGAAACGGTCCGCTATAAGGGATCTTCCACTGCTCAAAGATACTTTCCAAGTCGACCGCACTGGCCTCTTCGCTCACGTTACCGATATAAAGCTTGTTCATGTTGCTGCACCTTAAAGCCGACCTTTAGTGCACGAGGGAGAGAAAATCCTTTGTCGGTGCTCGCGGAAGGGTTGTCTAACGAACTGCACTAAAGCCGAACGGAGTGGCTCGCTCGTGTACTCCCCAATCAGACCGCACTACCGGAGATATTTGATGGACGTGCTGACCGTGGTAGCGTTCGCTCGCCCTCTCCCTTGCGAAAAAAACTTAATTATTAATTCCGTTTCTCCCGAGGATGGCGGGACGATGTTCCTTCGGACTCCTTTGCCAGCACGACTTAAATGTCACATGCGTTATTGTGGCCACCGCCTTTAAATATAACTGAAGAAAAGAGGAAAAGATTGAAGAAAAAAAAACTCGGATATTCCGGCTTCTCTGAATGAGCCACGTGTTCAAAGTACAAATCAACCCCCGCACGTGAGGAATCCCGGTTGCTCAATTAGGCTCTGGATTGAGTATAGCCTAATGGCACAGGGTGATTGAGGTGGGGGCAATCTGAAATGGGCTGGGTCGAGGAGAGGGGAGTGGTGCTGGACTGGTCAGGTCCGACTACGTGCGCAGAGGGATTCCGTGCAAACCTTTCTGTATCGTTTGGTTGTCTTCGTTGCCCGGTTGACTTTTTTTCAACCATCAGCCATTCCAGCATCTCATTGGTCGTTGGAGAAATAGTAAAGCGGCGGTTCACGCACGCCCCCTTGTAGTACGGGAAGCCCAGTGCGCGGGGTCTGTGTGAAATCCTCGGCTCTCCACGGTGGTCGCGGCTGAAGCATTGAACTGGGGGGTGGGGCTGCCACTTTTATGACACGCCGCAGCCCACTCCACAGCCTACCATGTCTCCCACTCTCCTCCTGTTCCATGGGTAGATTTGGGGGAGAGTGCGGCCATCTACATGGTCGACAAAGGCATCATGACCACTTCCGTACGCCACCCTTCCCAGTCGTGCCATGTTTTCTTTGACATTGCAATATGCTTCTTTGCAAGGTTAGAATTTACCCAAACTAACAAACACATGCGGAATTATTTCGATAACCCATCTGACCCATTTCACGGTCCTACGCCACTTCTTGTGGGATATAACAGTGATTTCTTACTATCCGTGCCAATTGTGAATGTGTGCGTAAGCGGATGATAACATGGCTGCCCACTACATGTTTCCGGTGCACACGTGCACTCTAGGAAATAGCAGGAGAGTGCCCCGTACTGAGGAGCTGATTTGGGACGCGTGCATTGGTACATATGTGGTAACCAACAACGTTAACTGTGGTTGAACACAGACAGCGTGCTGACCCATAGAATAAAAATAAACAATAGAGGCCGAGTAAAATGGTGGAAAGGCCCGAAGGGCCACACTTTCCTAAGGCCTCACAACAAGATGCAAGATTTTGAAATTAGCCCAACTCTAAATGAAATATTTTACCTTTAAGTAATACCTGTCACAGACGGCCCGTGAAAATGCCGATTGCTGTTTTTTATGTGATTAGCGGATTCATAGTCCGTCAAGTGAAGCCTCGAGGCTACCGCCATGCCCCACTGCTATCCAACAAACACTTAAGCGTGGTATTTTGTGAAATCTGATGCATTTACCCACCCCGTAAGCCAAAATATAGCCTAGAGCATCTATACATTATGAAATAACACCCCCTGAATTAAAATGAAAGGGTCTTTAAAGCAAAAATCTAAATTCCCTGGTTTGGCTAGAAATAAGTTAAATAACAATTCCTCGGATAACTGCATCTGTGTAGCAGACTGGTGGGTTAATGTGGGGTTGTGAAATACTGAAATTTGGATAGTGTAAATTGTGTTCATTCAGTCTGGTTGCCTGTACTAGTGAGGCGAGCTTGACTGGAACTGACAGCGCAAATAAAACTCTCCTCTGGCATTCTCACACCGCGCCCCCATTGGTAGGACTAACCGTCCAATCACAGCACGTTTCGCTCTGTCCCTTACTCCAAGCGCTGTCTCAAGCGGAGGACGTTCATTCATTGGGTTTCAACAACCTATATACTATGATACTTAAGGCGCGAAATAAACACTGTTACTCTACTACTAAAACGTGCGCTTTTATGCAACAGTTTTAATTGCATGTATAGGTGCTTAGGCGCATTGGGAAGAGTCTCTGCCAGGACAGGAAACGGGCGGGATTCACCTCATCTGTTGCCTACTAACGCGCAATTTCGTTTGTTTTCGATATAATTAGGTTTTATTTATTCGACAGAGCGAAGTAAAAAATCTTAGCGACTAATTGCCCTGTGGAAATTTGATCAGTTCATGTAAACAAACACCGATATCTAACAGGGTGTACATTAAACATCGTGATTTGGTGGAATTATAAATAGCTATATATGTATAACTCGGCTGAGTAAGTTGGCAATTAAAGTTGTTGAGAACAATGTTTAATGGTCAACTTACTTTCTATTGTAACCCATTGTCTATGCTGCCTAACTGTGAGCCAGATCAGTCTCGCAGCGAAAGTCCTACCGAAAGAAAGCGTCGCATTATTGTAAAAGTCCTATCATACATTTGCATTCTCTCTCTGTGTTGTTCAGTACTCAGTAGTCTGAAATAGTTCACCGTTTTAAAGAAATTTCATAGATCAAAGTCCTAAATATCTTGCTCAGTCAATTTTCGGTAGTGACAAAAGTAGCCTAAACTATGGCGAATTTATCGTCTCGGCGTCTCCGCCCACTGCATAACTTCGGTATGGAATAATTCTATAGGCTAGCAACTCTATGTTACCTATGGCTTTCCTGAGAGCGACGCGTTCGATGCAGAGTTCGCCGTCTCTACAAATCTCTGCGCGCAAAAAACAAAGCAACCGTCGTTCCAAATGTTTGAAAACTTAAGCAAAACCTATAGAGTTGGTTAAAATGTAAACAATGTGGTCTAGGAAGACTGGGAAATAATCCGTTTCCGCTGGTCAAGGAGTGGCGACCAACGTACGCGCAAATTTGTGAAATGGTGAGATGGAGGTCTCTGTAGTTTCTATAGCGCTTTATGGATTTGTTTTTACCATTGTGCCCGCGCATCTCTGCTCAGCGGCCGTTTTAAATGTATGGAGTAGGTATGCTACTATTGTCTTGATCGCCATATTGAATGACTGGCTTCTTGAAAGACACAAAAAGGAAAGAAAAAAGAAAATGACGTTGAAACTTTGTGTGATTGAATTGCAGATACGAGGATTAAACCACTAATCCAGAATAAGATTAATTGTTCAGTCGGAACCTAAATTCTCAAAACAAGGTCTCGGGGAAACAGGCCTAGCCTACTTTATTTAACGTCTTGATAAAAATGACGAGCAAGAAGACTTTCTATAGAAAATGGCCGTGACTGACTGACGTCAAAAAACAGTTTGCTTACATGTTAAACTTTCATAACTTTTTAGCTAGGGTAGCCTACTGCAAGTTTTATCTGACCTTATTTCAAATGTGGTGTAAACTAAGTCAAGTTTAATTTTGATCTCACAGAAAGTGCCTCCATATAGATTGATTAATATGGTTACTAAGTCTATATTTACAACCCAAATTGTCTATGTTTAGAGGCTCGCCTATTGTCTCGTGGAACGCCCTTGTTGAGGAAGTATGGTCATATTATCATGATGCATATATTATGAACTGTATTAAGTGGGCTATTAATTTCATTTGTTGTTCAGAGGGAAACTGTTCGTGGATCAGAAACTGGTCACTACGATGACTGTTTGAACTGAATGTGTGAGTTTGGTTACCTGAAATATTCCCCAAAAATATTTTACGAGCAAATGGTTACTGAAGGCCATGCCGTAATCTTGATTTTATGCAAAGTTAGCGCATTCTATTGTGGCCTGTAGTGATACCGAAATAGGCCATATCTAAATGAATGGAAATATGGACTGTTTTAGTGTGTATTTCTTTATCCTTTGGCATGTGGAGATGTTAGGGGTGTAATATTGAGAACTGTTCATCAAGCCTTCATAATATTACGCTCATGCAGCTCATGTGATCTCCCTAACGTGTCCAGAAACGGACACCATGTTTCAGTCAGTGCTGCATTTCTATGACTTTTGACTTAAATACAAGTTTGATATCACTATATGAAATGTATGAATTAGTGATCTGTTGCTGAGTATCTGGTCTTAGACCTTCTACAGTGTCTGCACTTTGTTCAAGTGGCACAGCTGCTCTATGGGAGAGATTTCAGGGCACAAAATGGCGGTCAGAGGAGTGATGCCCATTCCTGAGGTATTCTAGGAAGTTGAGTCAAGCACTGATTACTCGGCAGGGGAGAGCATGGCTGTTTCTGGTCTGGCTATATGTCCAGTGTGAACTTGTAGAGGGAGAGGGATGTGATTTTAAAAGGCTTTGAAAATAAGACTCAAGCTCTTGCATATACACCCCCCTCCCCACCTCTCACCCCCTCACCCTAACGGTTGTTACACATTGGCAAATTTGCTGAAAGGTCAAGTTGCAATTTTAGAGTGAGTTGTGTTGAAAACATTGAGAGGGAACAATATATTGTTTTTGCTGATATATTGCACTCAACCCCCCCCCCCCAACCCAACCACACACACACACACACACAGAAGTCGGCCACCATCAGCTCAAATTGCCGTTGGCCTCCGTGTGTCATGATGTATGTATGGCAAAATGCCCCCCTCTTGTGTTAATGCTATGTATGGCATGTTTACCAACAAACAGGGAACAATATTTACCCTATTTTAGTTTTTCCTTTCTTTAATGTCTTAACTTAACTTGCATTCGTCTGCTCCTCAGGGGTGATGCATATAACAGTGTGTAACAACCTGTTAGCAAACAATAGGAAACATGAACACCAGATTAAGTTCAAAGTAATAAAAGCAACATTGTTTAAAATGTAAAATCTACATAGGCCTAATGCTAGATTCATGCATACCTTTGCTATCTTAGTGCCATTGTTTTTCTTTGGACACACGCTTGTTTATGCAAGTTTTAAAACATGCTCACGTCTAAAGAAAAGAAAATACCTTCACACTGTTGATGCAGCGCATCCAAAGTAATTGTATATAATATATATTATATACTATATATATACAGTGTATATATTTTCACAAGTATGATGTGATCACTGACATTAATACTTCTGGAATGAGGAGTGAAGTAATGAAGTTTTATTATTAGGCTACACTATATCCAAACATACCCAGTTACCAGTTTTAGAATTTTAGATAGCTAGAGCATTTGTTTCTGACTGGGCATGAAACTCAATAGGTATACACACAAATAAAAGAAATATCAACACCAATCTGTAAAGAATTTTTCACCATTGTATTAGTAAAATAATGATTATTTCCTTGTGTTTTAAGACCTATACATTGCAGTTTTTTACAGAATATATTCTCAAATTACTGAACTCATAATTCCGTTTGTGCATTTTGTTTTTGCAACAGTCCAGTATGATAAATGAATATTGTATTTAAATATCTTCAAAAAGTGGTTGTCATTGTCCAAAACCATGAGATGTTGATACTGGCTGCAAAAACGTGCATCAGTTGATTCCAATCAAATCAGGTATCAGAGCTTTTTTTTTACATTTACTTTTACTTTTATAATTAGATTGAGTATAGATTCAGTAAAAAAAGGAACATAGGTAATGTATTTTTATAAGTATGAAAAAGTTCAGGGTGGTACTGCAAACTTCTCACCAGTTCAATCTTTCTGCATGATTTACCCCTTACACAATTGGTTGGGTTTTTTAGTTGTTATTATGTGTAATTTCTAATTCTGTGAAAGGTTCTTTTTTATCTCTGACTAGAGTTATTGTGAACGACAGTTGTGTTTGTGTGTGGAGTGTGTGTGTGTGTGTGTGT
>JASCIP010000075.1:447817-458207 GCA_034783695.1 Sardinella gibbosa | reverse complement strand
TGTTTCTTCACAACTTGTAAAAATATGCTCCCATTTTTTAACTACATTCTTCAACTTCAGCTTATTTGTGCTAGAGTTGTGACATTTCAAAATCAATTATCATTGTCCCTTTAAAACACAACCTACTTTGTAGACTCTCCAGGTTAACAAGGCATTTGGCTGTTTCGCAGTTATTTTATCTTCAAACTGCAATGCTGCCACATATTGATTTTGCCAGAGAAGTGGTCAGTACCAGCAGTATTGCATTTTGAAAATATTCTATGTACTGTAACCCTGTTACTCTCAAAGTGTGAGCTCCTTCATCCAAAACAGTACAGTAATAAAATGCAAATTAATCACAAAATGGCCCTGACATAATACTAGACATTAAGGAATCATGATCATTTCAATTACATTTATCACTGACAACAGCAATCCAGGCAGAATATTGCCATTACAAAAGTCAAGTTGTAGCCCTCAACGTATGTTGATGTTGTCATTATGTGTATATTATTTGTTTTGGCCTGTTGCGCTACCCTTCACCTATCTGATTTCGGCAACCTCTTGTCTGGGTTTTGACCACAAACTTACATACTTTTCCTTTAACACCTCTGCCCTCCTCAGGTCTGTGTCTAGAAACATGCTCTGTGGCAATCTGGACCCGAACACAGAAAAGCATTGTATGAACCAGAAAGCGCCTCTCCATGAAAGTGACTGGACCATTGTGAAATACCTGCTCTGTTTTTGCATAATCTACATCCTTGCACAACATCCACATGAAATTCAAATTATTCCGTTTGACAATTGAGCGTACGGTATTTTTTCCACCATTGCACGTAGCCTTTTGGCACTGTTGTACTTCGTTATAATACTACAACCTCCCAGTCTACAAAGGTCCAACTCCGTAATAAGTCAGTCACAAGCCATTGCATAGCTGCTTTTAGCCTTATCAGCAGACATATAGCATGATAAGCCAGGTTGAGTGCCCTTGCCCCATGCACAAGGCTACAGGGCCTAATGGATGCCAGATGTGCCACATATAGAGAGAATTCCATTCCCAGAATTCACAGCACAACAGAACAGAACAGAGCACAGTGTGCTGGAGTCAAGACTCAAGACTGATAAATAACAGAAAACCCAAAGTTTACATAAACTGATTTATTGAAAAAAAAAAAAAAAAAAAAAGAATCATTGGAGGGACGTTCCTACAAGCACCAGAGGGGAAAGCAGAGTTTATTCACATAGCTGTAAATTATTATAGATACTGTATGTATGTAAAGGGGAAAAAAAGAAATGCGAGTCACAGTTCTACAGTAAGTTCAGTAGCCAACATAAAAGGCATGACTAGCAGAGACTGTCCAGTAAAACACACACAACAGGATCCGTTTTGCACATAAGGAGGCACAAAGACAGTGCTTCCAAGTTCCCTTCACATCAACACATCTCTGTAGTAGGGGTGGGGTTGGGGGTTGGGGGTTGGGGGTTGGGGGGGGGTCATGGGGGCAAAAAAATGCTCAAGCTTTATAATTACTTTGAACTGTAAGAGACAAAAGTGTATAGGCCCACTGTTAACTTTCAACACTATTAATGATACAAAGGCCACATTAACTCTCCTTATACAAGCATCTATATTAATGTTTGTTTTTATGTAAATAAACTATATACACTTGGAGGGTATATTCTTTTCATTAATTATACGAGTGGGGTGGGGGGGATCACTGGCTTAATTTTGTAATTGGGAAAGAAAATATATTTGACAGTCAATCCACGTGTTCTTCAATATTCAGTCAATTTTCACTGCTGAAAATGTCTTACACAGACTAAAAATAACAAATGTAATTATAAACATAAAGTTAAAAAGATTATGGATACAATTACAAATGAACACAAGATTTAATCTGGACAGTTTTTTTTTTTTCCTTTTCTTTTTGAATGACACTGACGAGGGGTGGAGCTCCTTCAGGCAGCTCACAGTGTATTGGTCCCAGAGCAGAAGGGGCAGGGCTAAACAAACCACACCCCAGGACATGACACATTCCGAAACAAAACAAAAAAACAAACAAACAAACAAAAAAAGACCCTATCAAAATAAGTATGTTAATAGATGTACGTATATAAAAGTGAGATACGTACAGTATGTATAGTTATCACCTCTAAGGCACAGATACTTTAACCACTCTGCCTAGTCAGAAACCACAAACTAAACTTCCGAGTTTGCTTTACATGAGCAAATAAACAAAAATGATTTGAAACAATATTTGCCGACACAAGTTGTATCAAAATACAACTGCTCATTATCAGCCATAGATTTTCAAACAACTGAGAAAAACAACAACAAAAAAAGAACCAAGTATTGCATAAATCTAAACAGAGACAAACAGCACAGAAAAGATCTCTAATAAAAAGGCGAAGATGTCATAGTTTTTTTTTTTGCTCTACTTTTAAACCAGTAATAATCCTCCCTCCATTTAAAACGCCAAGTCAGTGGTGCTGTAGTCCACAGAACGATTACATTCTTCTGATGCATTCACAACACCGACTGAATCACATGCACGTGTATTTGTGCTGCAATGGCTACACATTTAGAAGTAAAAAAAAAAAAAAAAAACACGACAAAATAAAATTTAACAAACAAAATAGAACAATCTTAAAACTCAGAAAACTCCCGATGAAGGGCATCAAAATAAGAAGGGACCAAGGGGCAGGGTGGACACCATGTCATGTTTCGGTTACATCTTTGACATGGGGGCGTCTCCGCCTTTGTCCTCGTCCTTGTGGTTGGCGTCGGAACCATTGCTGTCTCCTAGTTCCCCTTCCTCAGAGCCTTGGAACATGTCGTGGGTCCATTTGGGGCTGCTGCCGCCGCCACTGCCCTTACGGAACACGAAGCCCCGACCGCGGGGGTAAGGCCCGCCGCGCCCTCGCCCTCGCGTGTCCACCCACTTATTCTCCCCATCGCGGTCATCGTGCTGAGACAGAAAGAACGAGATTAGTACTAGATTAGACCTGCAACTTGTTTTCACAAATTATATTTTATTGATTAATGATTAATTGAAAAAATGATAGAAATAGAGGAAAAAAAGGGAAAAAAATGATATAAATCAGTGTCTCGTGAACAATGTAATGTCATGCCCAAAAACAAAAATGGTTAACTACAATTAACTTACTTGTAGGACTAAGGAATTACTTATTCACTATTTGAGAGCAAAAGATGAAAACAAAGACAGAAAAACAAATACATAAATTCAGATGGCAAGTGAGGGAAAAGAAGGGGCAGAGGAGGAGAAATTGAAAAAGTAAAAGGAGGAGTAACACAAGAAAGAAAGAAAGAAAGAAAGAAAGAAAGAAAGAAAGAAAGAAAGAAAGAAAGAGGTTATAATGTTCAGAGAGAAAGAAAATATCAATCAATGTCATTCAATGTCATTTGTGACAGCTACAGGTCTCATTTTAGAGAGCAGAAGAGACAAACAGGACAAGCAAGATATAAATGGAGAGAGAGAGAGAGAGAGAGAGAGAGAAAATCAGGAAGAGAAAAAGGGCAAGAGACAGAGGGACACATGGAATTTCCTCAGACCCTTTTGATTTGACTGCACCTTAAATCACTGTGGATTTCCCCTGGACGCCATAACACCAGTGACTAACCTAAAGGGTGCCCTCTTAAGCCATGTGACCTCCAGTGAGACCTCTGTAGTGATGCAGCTGCTTTCCCACTCACCAAGTAGTACTTCCTGCTCTTGGGCGTGTACTCGGGGTCCCACTCCTCCTCTGGTGGGCGCACCGGGCCGCCCATCTGCTGCGGGTTGCCATTGTTATTGTTGCCAGGGTAATTCCCTCGGCCCCATCCTCGGCCTCTTATCCTGGGTTGCTATCAAATACACAACAGGAGTGTCACACAAGTTGTAACAATGACTAAATTTACTAAATGTTACATGTCAAAAGTCATGAATACTGTATGCAACAGGATATCATCGGCATACAGTCATAACCTGACCAGTATATAGCCTTTATTTACACATTTTCCCATGTTTCCAATACGTTTGGTAGAGCAACTCAAGCCTCTCTGGGTCACAGTGTGCACCATGACACCCAAGAGGAAAAGAAAGCCAATATTAGATTAACGCTTCTAAATATCCGCCTACTGTTTAGACATACAGTACATCTGAAGCAAAGCTCAATGATATTCAGCAGACGGTTTTATTCAAAGAAACCCAAACTCACAAAGTAAGGTTTGGGAACTGAACCTGGATCAGAGAGTGAAGCATCATACTGCTAATCCACCATGCCCACATCTCTCTATAAGATCCTACCAGTGTTCATACATCAGACAATTCTAAACAAAACTCCTATAACTTAAATCAGGAGTTCTCCATGATTTAAGCCATGTGGGTCTTACTAAAGATACTTACAAATCCACCGCGGCCGCCATCGTAACCACCTCGGCCGCGTCCGTAACCCCCACGGCCCCTGTCGCCGTGACCCTCGTAGTCACGGGGTCCCCGGTCCATGGGGTAATCTCTGGGGCCCCCCATGCGGGGCTTGCCGTACCCCCCTTCCTCCATGTGGTCCATCTCATCCCCCATGAACTCCTTACCCCTGTAGGAGGGGGAGGGGGAGGAAGAGGAGGAGGAGGAAGAGGGAGACCTCTCTCGCTTTTTCTTACTTTTCCTGCAAAAGAAATGTTACCGTTAAAGTCGACAGATATTTAGCAGACGCCTTCGTCCAAAGCAACATGGATTCGCCATGTGGGGCTCTGGAATCAAACCCTGACTGTCAAACGGTGATGTTACCGCTGATCCAGCATGTCCACACAGTTGTGAATGTGATGCTCAACAAATTAGCAACACTTACGATAACTGCTGTGAATTTAAATCACTAAACAAAGTCGGAAATACAGGAATTACAATACAAATCAAGCATAATTGAGAGAACTGACAGAAATGAAAGTTCATCTATGATTTCTGAGAAGAACTGACTGGTTCTATTCCAACTGACTATTCGGAACTGTTAATTTAAACATTTAAAACATAATCTTGGTTTGGAGAAGAGTGAGTCATAATAAATACAATGACAAATGACAGAAGAGGTCAAATATTTTGCAGCTGTGTGTTTGCTTGTGTAAGCATGGATTAATCAAAAGTTGTATATGTAGGTAAGTAGATAATTAGATGCCTTATTCATCCTGCAGGAAATTAAAGTGTGTGTGTGTGTGCGGACATACTTGGACTTTTTGTGGTGTTTGGAGGACTTTTCGGGAGAGCGATCCCTGCTGGGGCCTCGGGAGCCCCCGGAACCCTTGCCCCCCTCCCGCTTGTGCTCGCGGGGGTACTTTTTACGCCTCTCAATGTCCAGACGCAGATCGCCCTCATACTTTTTACCCTCCTGTGAAAACAAACCAACCAGGCATAGTCTAGTTAGCTGAATAAACCAAGGATACAGATAGAAATATATAAATGATCAAAGATACTGAAATATTCGAAGATATTGAAATGCAATGTTAGATCATTATTAGGACAGCACAGGACATTCGAGGGTTAATTGTACAGCTGCCCCATCTAGTGGTGGTCATAAGCAACTACAAAGATGCTAACTACCATGGATGCTAATCTCTCTTAGCAAGGTGTGCAACTCTACACAGAGTTCACACAATTATATCTGTGATATACTATTTGTTCTGTAGGCTCCTATGAATAAAGCAGATCTGGTAGATATCCCAGAATTCTGGTAGTGAACCACTGAACAGATGGAACTAACCCTGTTAGTTCCTGAACCTGTTTCTGGACTCTCTTACCAGATGAAGAACAGGGTGATCAATCACCCAATCCCACCCAACCCCCCCCCCCCCCTCCCCAAAAAGGAGGGTAAATAAAGACTAGCAGCAAGTCAGTAGAACATATGTTGGCTGCTTTGATCTTAACATTTCATAATCATTGCATGACCCTTGAAAAGACATAAAAAAACACACTCACTCTCTCACACAAACACACATATATACACGTGCGTGCACCCAGAGGTAAAAGAAAACCGCGTAACCATGTAACAGCGCAAACCTGTTAACTTGCACACAAGTGTAGCATTAAAGGTACAAAACAGGGGCTAGCTAAGGGACAGGGTACAGTCAACACTTCGCCCCAAACATCTACACAAAAGCTATGTAAACACACCAACACAACAACCTACAGGACAGACAAAGGAGGGGGGGGGAAGAGCAGCATGCGCCAAAATGCTTTCCCGACAAGTTAGCTCAATTAGGCACAAACAAACAAAAATGTCATTTTCCTTTTTTTTTTTTTCCCTTTAAAAGTACAGATGATTGTCAAGGAGAAATACTTACTATTGGCACTGTTTAGTAGTCCAGTGAAAGGCTTTTTTTGGACACTTTTTGGGCATCAATAGTCACCTCCGGCTTTTGTTTAGCCTTTTGGCATTGGGGCATGTACGTACCGACCCGTCTAACCATATCGTAAAGGCCAGTGGGTACCATTCAGAAATAACACACAGAATTGGCTGAAATTGATTTATGCACCTCCTTAAAAAAGAAAAGCAAAAGCTCAATATGGTTGTTTTTTTTTCTCTCTCTCAAGTTTCAGCTTCTTTGTTTTCTTTCTTTTTCCTGATTGTTTTTTGTTTCCTGCTTGTTTGGACTGATTTGCTGCTTATTCTTTTCCAAAAAAAAAGAGAGACACTATTTCAGATGGTCAAAACGGTCGGTCACCTTGTAGCTGCTCTCCTCGAAATCCTCAAACAGGTGAGCGTGCCTCTTAAAAGCACTGGGAGACACATCAATTCTCCTGCAAGAAGGACAAAGAATATATAGATCAGACTTAAAAATATAACTTCGCATCAAAGGTCTGTGAGGAAACCACTGTGTGTGTGTGTGTATGTGTGTGTGCGTGCGCACGCATTCCTGCCATACACACCTGTGGATCTCTGGACTTTTCTTTGGCTTCATCATTTCCATCTCTGTGGCCCGTCTTTGGTACATGGCAAAACGCTCATTTAGAGTCATTCCAGACGAGCGGAAGTGTTGAGCTGCAGGAAGACACATTGCCGCCATCAAATCAACCATAGGTTAATCAACTACATCATCAATCAAATGAAACCTTTCGGAATAGAACAGATATCAATGTTGCTTCTACAACACAGGCGTCAGAATATGGTCATAATAAAAAAACTGTGAACAGTAGCCACCATAGCAATCTATTTGGGTCACAAAAGCACAACTTAATTGCTAAACTCCTGTTTTTTTTCTTTTTCAGGCAAGCTAACCTGAACCCACTTGCACCATCTGTCAAGCTGCATTTGCTAACAGACACTATTTTTATCTTAGCGCACCACAGAAGCGGTGTTGTCAGCGGCTCTGGTTAGCAACATGTGTCAGCAGCTGGTGACCTGGGGGGCCAACACATGGTTATCCAGAGGAGAAAGGACACTGGTTATTTACATGAACCCACTTAGTCAGCTCCGGTTGTTCCTCAACAACACATTATAGACAGGCGCCTTGGTATAGAGAAATGCCAATGGCCATATCAGTGCAACATGTCTGCATGTGCAACTGCGTGCATATGGATGCTTGTATGGTGCAGATCGCAACTGGTTTTGAGTAAGAATTTAGGCTTGAATGTTTGGTTCACTATAAACAGGCCAATTTCTTTTTTTTTTTGTATAATTGGATATGATATAAATGGAAATGGACTTGACTGAGACAAACTGTAATTCTTCAGTACTTCAGCAACAGGAAAGCCATCAATGGCTTTTTATTACTTTGAAATGTTTTCACCTAACGTTCTGCACAGTTTTCAGTGTCAAGAATTATATATATACACTTCAGCTCAGTTTTTGAGTGTGCGCGCGCACACGTGCACAAGTTACCTTTGATGTGGTGTACGATGGTGACTATGTGCTGAGCGTAGAGCTCGGAGGGGCTTCGGCGCAGCTGAGCTGCCTGAATGTGCTGGAAGATGGAGCGGAACTCCTGGTCCTTCTTACTCTGGTGGACCAGGTCGCGAGACAAACGCCGCTCTTTAGCCATCGAGCCTGAAGCGCTACCGCTGATGGGGAGAGGCAGCAAGCGGGTTGGTTTATGGGGGAGGGGGGTTATAGAATAGCAGAGAGAGAGAGAGAACATTATTTTTTAATTTAATTTTTTATACATTCTCTTTATATTCATTAGCAAGTCATTAGAGGCATTTGAAAGTGGAGACCAATTATTTATTGTAATAAAAGAACCTACCCCTCTCCTTCATCCTGGAAGGATTTGATGGTAAAATTTAAGTCTTCATCTCGCTTTCCAGAAGATCGGGGCGGGGGAGAGTCGTCTCTGCCGCCCACGGGGAAAAGCGGACGCGTCCGTCCTTCCGAGCCCCTAGAGGGCGGCGTAGGGGAGGTGGGGCTCGTTCGGTTCTTCTTCTTCTCTTTCTTCTTGGCGCTGCGCTCCTCCTTGCGGGCCGCCTGCTTGCGGCTCAGGTACAGCTCCTCCTCCATGTGCTTGAGCTCCTCCTCCACGTCCTCGGGAGGCTCCTGATTGGTGGACGGGTAGTCTGAATCGTCCCACTTACCGAAGCGCTCTTCGGCAAGGTCACGGGCCGACAGCGATGGCTGCTTCACCTCGCTCTTCCGCTCCTGGCCAAAGTCCAGGTCCATGTCCTCGTCCAGGAAGGGCAGGTTCTTGTCGGACTTGCCGGCGCCGTAGGTCGGGTCGTACGGGGCTTTACCTCCACCACCGTCAGCATCGGCAGAGCTGGACGCGCCTTCGCCTTCGCGCCCGTTTTCTCCTGGTTTTTTACCTTGCTCTGCTAAAAACCTGCCAGACAAAGACATTAGCCATCAAGACATCCGCGTTTCAGCATAAAGAGTTGTATTACACTTGTTGTGCACATCATGAATCTGGAATTAAAATGTCACTTCAACTATGCAATAGAATTTAATTCCAAATAAAACAACCGTGAAGTGGGCATATATAAAATCACTACACATTTTAAAAAAAATTTCTTTAAAAAAAGAAACAATGTCAAGAACAATTCATTTGTCTTCATAACTACCCCGTTGTAATGTTGCCAAAAGACAAAGAGGAAAGGAAAGTGAAACATTTAGACTGGCACCACAGAAGCACATGAGTGAGTCACCTGGATTGAGGCTTATCATACTTACAGCAGCTTAACTCATCACCTCCTAAATTATGGGATTGCAAACAACTTCCAGTTTAACGCATAGCACCAGCAAGTTTTGGGAGTTTTGTAATTTTGCTTTTGAAATGAGCAGTGTGTTTCTTTCTACGGCTTCCATTTTAACCTGAATTCTTCCAAGGTTCTTTGTGGCTGCACACAGACTAGACAGATTTGAAAGAATGATTATAAATCACATTTTTTCCGTTCAAAAGGAGAGAGAGACAAAATTGTACAGAAGCAAAGACAAAAAACGTTAAGGAAAGAGTGAAGGCATGAATGAGAGGCAGACGTACTTCTTGAAAGCGGTCGAGATCGCCGTCTTCTCTCCCTGGCGTACGTCTCCTTTCGAGAAGAAGCCGAACCCGGTGGAAGACGAAGTTGCCCCCCCGGAGGACGTTTTGGGGGAGCCCTGGTCGGTCGAGGAAGCAGGACCAATGGTCCTCCAGAGCCCTGCGGCACCCTTCTGGTCAGAGCCGGCCGGGCCGTCTGTGGAGGCAGACCCCTGACCCCCGGGCCTGGCTCCGCTTCCCGGCATCTTGGGGCTGGATTCGTACTCAGTCAGGCCCCTCCACTTGCTGAGGTCCAGCGAGCTGGTACCACCACCACCACCAGAGGGCTCGTCAGCTGAGGCTGCTGCTGCTCCTGGGCCTCCGCCAGGTCCTCCATCCTTGCTGGCCCTGGAGCCGGAGCGACGTTCTTCCTGCTTCTCTTGCTGTTGCTGCTTGCTGTCGCGCCGCTTGTCGTTTCGGCGGCGTGGGGAGCGGGAGGAGCGGGACGAGGAGCTGGAGCGGCGGGAGTGGCCCGACGACGAGCGGTAGGAGCGTGAACGCGAGCGGCTGCCGGAACGTCGCCGGGGCGTCCTTGAGCGCGAACGGGAACGGCCACGCCGCGGACTGTGGTCACGGTACGAGTCATGCTGGCCCTGGTGGTCGCGGTTCTTGTAGTCGCCTTGCCAGTTGTTGTTGCGGTAACCATAGTTGCCGCCGCCGCGCTGGAAACGGCGGGGGTAGAAGCCGCGGCCTCGGCCCCGGGGGTAGTAAGGCCGGCGGAAGCCCCGGTTGTAGCCGCGGTAGCCTCCGCGGTTGTTCTGGTAGTCGCGGCTGGGGTAGTTGCGGTCACGGCCGTGGGGTGGAGAATGAGACCTGGAGCGGGACCGCGACCTGGAGCTGCAGAGACACAGTAGGGGAGGAGGGAGGAAAACAGGAAGGGGGGGGGGGGGGGATGGGGGTTTTGAACAGGTAACTTTA
>JASCIP010000075.1:297089-313077 GCA_034783695.1 Sardinella gibbosa | reverse complement strand
GCTAATATGATTGGAGAGAGAATGAATGCCAGAGATCCTAAAACACCAGTCTCTCAGTAAGGCAGGCACACCAACTCCCCAAATGACTAAACCTCACCTCACCTCACTATGATCTGCTCCCATAATCCACCTGTGGTCCCCAATACCAGGAAATCTCTTTCTATTTTTAGTATTTAAGGACATTGTTACGGTCAGTGTGGCTGAAGTGAGTGGAGATATGGGAGCCTGTGTCGAGAAAAGGGCTTGTCCTTGTCTCTCGGAGGACAGTGTGGACCACTTAGGCTTCCGTAGTTGAAGGTATGAGCCAGAGCGCTGCAGATGGGGCCTGGTTCTCTTTTGTGTACGCACTCTCGGCGTGCTACTCGCTTCTGTTGTGAAAAAAAATTTTGTCAACCAAATGGATGTTGAAACACCGATACCAACAACGTGGTAATGTGTGTTCTTGTATCATGATTGTCTTTTTCATTTAGACTATTTTTTTTGTTTTGTTTGTTTGTTTTTGTTTCACTTTTATTTAATTTTCAATCTTTTGTTCTTTCTATTGGTGTTTCAACAGCAAATGTAGTGAAGAATGTTGGTATACTGAGTTCAAATGTGTGTTGTACACAAAATGATGCAGTGGTCACAAACAGGTGAGGCTGGGCCTTAACACTACAGACAGGGGAGGAAGCTGTTCACTGGCCAGATGCGCCTCAGTATGGGTGACTTGAGCCCCCCCCCCCTGTTGTTTTAGGCCGGTCTCAACTGGTTACTATGTCTTAATCATTGTCTCACTCTATTTAATTTGTCACGTTCCTATCAGTAAATACAATGGGAAAAAAGAAAAAAAATGCAGTGGGCTTTTTTTTTTCATGGATTTCAGTATTTGTTAAATGAAACTGTTCAAACAGTTACACTACCCATAATGTTTGTCTTTCATGTGTACATACCTCGGTCTATACCATATAGATGTACTTTGACTGACATGCAGTATTTGCCCTGAAGAGGTGTCTGAAATGGTTTAAGTGCCTGGGGTACTCTGACATTCAGGATTGAAGCTTGCACCTAACCACACTTACAGCGATTACTAACCTAGACGGACAAATGTTGCTGCTTAAAAGGCAATAATACTGGTAATCAGTCCTGGGAAAATGGCCTTTTAAACATGGTAAGAGTGTGACCTTTTACTGATCGTGGTAATAAATTTTAATTGCTCAATTAGTGTTCTAAAAATAATCACGAATGTTCTGGGACGGAGGGATTGGTAGACCTAATGGTGATTTGACAATGATCAACCGTTTCTTAGATAACTGGTACATTGACCTTAGATGCCACAATTCATAGAATAACCCAAGAGTGTCCAAACTTTTTTTTTTTTTAATATATTTTTGGGCTTCTTGCCCCTACTCTGACAGGACAGCTGAAGAGACGACAGGAAATGAGTAGGAGAGAGAGATGGGGAAGGATCGGGAAACGACCCCGGGTCGGAATCGAATCCAGGTCCCCGAACCCATGGCATGGCGTCCCAGCCAACTGAGCCACGGCGCCCCCTAGTGTCCATTGTTGTAAACAATGTTTCTGTCTCACTTATAAGGATAAGGGTTTGTGTGTATAACAAATTGGCTTGACTTTATGTCTGCTGCTATACAAAACATTTCTGTCAAAAGAGAAAAGTGAGACAAGATGGCACATATGTACAGTATATACCATTAGTTTATTTACATTAGGACATAACGTCTTCCTTTAAATACAGGTCTACCCATGCCTCAGATCAGTTCCCCCCCAACAGACATGTAGCTTAGCAAGTACTTAAAAAAGTCAGGTACAGCTGATTTATTGCATCTCTTGAAATTATGTTATTAAAACATGCAAAGCCAAAAAATAGAATATATAATAAGAAAATATATAATTGAAATTAAAACAAAAATTATCTGAAGTCAAGGAAGGAGGAAAGGAGGGGAGTGATATGAAATGAAGAGCGATGTCTGGCTTAGCACAGACACTGGTTCAAGTGACTTAGCTTTAGTATCCTATTTCTACCAGTATCATCATGGCTACTCCGATGCAAAATGCTAAAACATGTGCAGTCCAAACCTGGAGCTTTTTCTGTGTTGTCATCAAGTATAGTTTATGTTGTGCTATAGCTATTTAGGAAGTGCCACAAGAAAGTGCAAATGAGAGAGACAAAATTATCTGTAAATACTGAATCTTGTACATTCATGTTGAAATGTGTATATATCTCGATTTAGTATTTCAATGGTTGAAAGTGCTCTACTTTTGTAACTTGAAAAAAAAAAAAAAAAGATTTCATAAGAATAGCCAGTGCCTGTTGCTGCTGTGATTTAAACTGCTGACATTAAGACAATATTATACTAATACATTGTATTAATAATTCCTGTGGTAATGATGGTACATTTTATATGTAAGGCTGCATCAAGACACTGAATGGAAATGTGGATTATCCTTTCTTGAGCCAGGGAGTCTTCGAAGCATCAGCAGATTAGGAGGTTAATGTGGAGGTGGCACCTAGACAATAAATAAACGTTTACACATACCAGTTAACAATTTTGACTTACAGTAGTTTTAATGTACATAAAATACAGTCAAATTATCAAACAATTCTGATGTTTGGGCTTGAAACAACATTTTGTGATGCATATAGTTGCCGGAGAAGGGCAATGAAAAATACTGTTTTAATCCAATGGTTCTCAAACTTTATTGGATCAGAGACCCCTCAAAAATTCCCTGGATTCAGCATGACTGATTTCCGGGGACAGTCCCCAATTTTGGTGGTTTGTTCCCTGTAAAATACATGAAAACCCATTTTGTCCCCAAGGTTTGAAGCTAAGACATAACTTATTTTAATGATATTGACTGCAGAGACAGGAATGTTCTCAGTTCCAGAGGAAAATTCAGGGAAAAGTCCCCAATTTTCATCTTAGAGGTCTGGTCACATTATCATAATCGCAACACAAGCGTAACCATACCAAGTTTATATCCTGCTAGATGCTATTTTGTACCAAACATTTTCAGTTCTGCAGACCCCTGGGGGTCCCTGGACCCCAGTTTGAGTTCCTCAGGGCAAGGAAAGGGAAGTGAAAGGGAGGGTTGTTATTTGTACTCAAATATCTCCAACTATTAGCCAGAATCACTGGGTCTGTCTTTTAGTCCCTAAAGTCAAAGTCATACGGTTAGACTGGAGATACTGTTTCTTTTAAAACTCCACAGAGTACATATATGTTGTAAAGCAAAGAGTATTTACCGTAGAACAATTCATAGCGTTGCTGTAGGACTGCGATCAGGTCAAGTGTCGTGAATGGTGAGATGTTTCCAACCAACATCTTATCCTGAAGTCCCTCTTGGCACAAAATACTATGGAGCATTGAAAAACAAATATCATAATTTAGAATTTCAGCTTCATTCAGTAACAGTTTGATTTATAGGTCACTTAAAGCTTAAAAATACACAAAAAAAGATCACTCACAGAAAGCAATGCAGAGATGCTGGAAGCAGATGGCACCTCTCTGAAGTCTTCCTTGAAGGTGCAGTTTGACAACAGATGCTATGTTTTGGATTATGGCAGTCAGCAGGCTTTTTCCTCATATCTGTTGGGGCCTCAGTGACTCCTGAGAAGGCTATTTTACTTGAAGCAGTAACCGGGAACTTATCCGTCTTAAATGACCATGTGTTCGATCTGTACTTGTCATATTATCCAATGACTGTTGGACATCTGTTGGTTTTGTATGATTTGCAGAGGGAATGGTAGAGCATCGTGGTATCATGGCAAGGCTGTGGCATCAATTGGACTGGTAGAGGATTTAAAAGCTTTGTTCCTTGAACCAGTCTCTGGGCAGTGTTACATAGCGATTTGGGTTATTTTTTATTCTGCTCTGCAGACAGTAGACTTGAGCTTTTTTCTTTAAAAAAAAAATTGCAGGCTGACAATGTTAACAAAATGTTAACTTCTAAAAAATAACTCTGACCTAACTTATGTACTGTGTACAATCATAGAAACAACATTTACATTTAATTTCTTGTACGGTTGAAGTCCGTTCTACAAATAAAAATGTACAGTAAAAATGAGAGTATTTATAATCTGAATAAAATATTTTGGATGAGACAGGAAGAATGTAGAACAATATGAGCTTAAGTTAACTCAAGAAAAATAAGAGAATCTTCAAAATAACTTTAAAATTCAACAACAAAGTCTCAGCCAATAATACAAATATAAGCAAAGGCCCGAAGCAACCACATGCAGAGCAGAATGAATGAATGACATTTTTTTTTTTTTAAAACTAAGCAACTAATGAACACTGCATCGGAGGCAGAGTGAATGCCATCCCATCTTCAGAGCAACAGTTCCTGCCTGATGCCAGTGCTTTCAGGGCCATCGTCAGCTCATCCACGCACAACCCACCGTGCTCTCCAGCAGTGTAGCGACGGCCAAAGCTGGGGGAGTAGGACGTGGAGGAGTAGGATGTGGAGGAATACCCAGAGAACCCAGTGCCACCGGTGGCATCAAAACTACCCCGTCTGGAGCCTGACCTTGATCCGGTTCTTGAGCCCGACCGGGAGCCAGAAGCAGAGCCAGAGCCACTGATGCTGTAGGGGCTGTACAGGCCTTTGCTTGATTGTGAGGAGGCCTCTAGCAAGCGCAGGCCAGTTCCTTCCTCGATCATGCTTCTCTCCATGGCGTCCTTGTAAGAGATCTTCAACTTTGTCTTGGGACAGGTGAGGTATTTGGAGTAGGCACTGACATCTCGCAGTTTCTGTGCAGTCCGTGCATCAAGAGTCCCTTTCTTAACAGCATCGTCAATCGATACCCGTCCTTGGACATCTGGCTCAATCAGACCACCGGTTAGGTACTGGACTTCGATGAATCGCTGGCCAGCTTCGTAGTAAAGCCAGCCCTTCTTTAAGGCTTGAGCGGCAGACATTTTTGTTTTGGTTCTGGGATCCTCAAATCCGTTGTAAGCTTTCTGGGCCAGGTTTATGCGGTCGACCATGATCTTGTCCACAAGCCCTTTTTCTGTTGCGTCGGCAACGGAGAACCTCTCGCCGGTGTTTGGGTCGATGATTCCGCCCGTACATGCCTGTGCTTCCAGGAGCCGTTGGCCAGTGATGTTGTCCACCAGATTCCTGTGCATGGCCTCTGTGACAGAGACTTTTTCTAAGGTTTCTGTGTCCAGGATTCCAGCCACAGGGCCAGTCTCCTCTGTTGGATCATTCCAGGTGGTTGCAGGTGTTTTGATTGAGGGGGTTGGGCTGGAATAGGATGAGGTGGATCCAAATGAGGATGAGCGAGACCGGAAGCCACTCATGTTTCCTGAGAGCATGTCGGCAAACTCTGTGATTGACAGCGTGCCAGCTCGGTACTGATCTAAGGCAGACTTGTCTATGAGCCCTTTGGAGATGGCATCATCAATGTCATACTGGCGTCCAGACCTACGATCGATGATCATGGACTTTACAACGCCATCGGAGGAGGAGATGGTGATTTCTTCCCATTCACATTCTTGCTCTGCAAGCTCCAAATAAGTCTGATGGTCAATCAATCCTTTACGGTAGGCTTCATATACAGACATTTCTTTGCCAGTCTCAGGATCCACAATCACCACTCTGCGTTTGCGGACAGATGATTTAGAGGATGTCTTCCTCTCACGTTTCTTTTCTTTCAGTGGCAGGAGGATTAGTTCAGTCTCAGGGTCGGTCATGCATCTCTCCATCAGCTGAAGATAGGTCAGATTCTCCTCAGTGTTGGGGTCAAAGAAGCCTTTAGTGTCATCGGAGGGGTCTGTAAGGATTTCGTTCATCTCCAGGTCAAACAGGCCACGTTTGTAGGCCGTTTCCACTGTCACACGGTGACTCTCCTCTGGGTCAATAATTCCACCTGTGGCTATCTGGGCTTCCAGGAGACGGATGCCATGGTCTTTCAAGATCAGCCCCTTCTTCATGGCTTGGAAAAGAGAGATCACCTTGCCTGAGTATGGGTCTTTGTAGCCAGTCACAGCTCTCTCTGCAGACAGAAGCTTGTCTTTAAACTCTGGACCCACAATTCCCATTTTTACAGCTTCACTTACATTTAACCTCAGGTTTTTGATGGGATCAATGACATATCCTGTTGCTGCTTGTGCTTCAAGAAGCTCAAATGCAGTGCCTGGCCTAATCATGTTCTTTTTCATTGCCTGGTAGATTGACAGGCGGTCTTTGGTAGACTCTACAAAAACTCCTGCAATACAGCTTGTGCCAACAAGGTATTTCTGAATGTTTTTGTTGATGTCCTCAATGGAGACGATACCCTGCATGAGCTCATCGTAGGTCTTCTGATCAATGATTTGTGAGCGGAGCAGCTCATCCACTGTGACCTGTTTCCTAAGGCCCTTGAAGAGAAGTCCTTTATCGGCAAGAGACAACAAGGACAGACCGCTGTCTTTGTCTACTTTGCAGCGCTTCAGTAACTGAGCATATGATACTTTCTCATCTGTTGTTGGGTCCACAAATTCGTTTACATCTGTGCTTGGATCTGAGAGTCTGTCAAACATCTCTTTGTTGATGTAACCACGCTGTGTGGCCACCTCTGTTGGTAGGTGGAAGTTGTATTCTGGATCCACTATCCCACCGGTTGCAACTTGAGCCTCCATGAGTTTTAGGGCATAGTCCTCAGGCACCAAGTCTTTCTTCATTGCCTGGTAAAGGGAAATGACCTTCCCACTATAAGGATCTTTGTAGCCTGTAACTGCCCTCTCAGCAGACAAAAGTTTGTCATGGGTTTCAGGACCAACCAGGCCTTTGCGTACAGCTTCATCAACTGTCAGCATTTCGTCTTTCACTGGGTCGATCATGAAGCCTGTCGCTGCCTGTGCTTCCAGAAGACTCATAGCCACATCGGGTTTGATGAGGTTCCTCTTCATGGCTTGATAAATGCTGACTTTGGTGAACGTGTCAGAGATCACACCTGCTATGCAGCCAGTGCCGAACAGATACTGCTTGACTGTTGACATCTCCATGACTTCACGGATGGTTTTCTTGCCAGCTTTTAGTAGGTTGTAAGTTTCTAGGTTTATGATGCGAGCATTGTACAGCTCATCAATGGTAATTCTACGCCTGATGACATCACAAGACATGGTCTGCTCGGTCTTAATAATCTCCCTCTGCTCAATTATCTCAATGACAATTATGACCATTCTTTCTTTTGTTATCTTTCCAGTTCTATACTGTTCAAGGAGTCTTCGCTTTTCGTCATCAGGAAGCAGGTTAGATTGCATGACTTCCCACAAGGACATTTCCTTTCCACCAATGCCTTGAGGGAGATCAACCGTGGTGGTTGCCAGGTCTGTCTGCGCCTGCTCCTCTGTGAACACGTAAGACTTCTCTTCCTTGGGAGGTGCTTCAGCCTCAGCAAGTTTCAGGAGATATACACCTGTGTCTGGATCTTTCATGCATTTTTCCTTCAGTTGCTTGTAAGTGGCACTCTCGCCTGTGCTGGGATCAGTAAAGCCCATGACGTCACCTGTTGGGCTGGTGAAGGATTTGGCAACTTGCTTTGTGAGATAGCCCCGCTGAATGGCTACATCATTGGGGACACGATGGCTGTTAACTGGATCAATGACGCCCCCTGTGGCCACTTGTGCTTCCAGCAGGGGGATAGCATGTTCTCGCAAGACAAGGTGCTTCTGCATGGCTTGCAGCAGGGAGATCTTGCTACCCGTGTAGGGGTCTTTATAGCCAGTGACTGCTTTTTCTGCTAACAGAAGTTTTTCATGAAGCTCAGGGCCAACCACGCCAGCTTTTACTGCATCATCAACTGTAAACTGTTGGTTCTTTACAGGATCAACGATAAATCCAGTGGCTGCTTGCGCTTCCAGTAGCGAGAGGGCTGTATCTGGAGTCAACATTTTCTGCTTCATTGCCTGGTAAACACCAAGTTTCTCTTTAGATTTCTCCAAGAAGATGCCTCCAATGCAATCACTACTTTGTAGATACTTTTTCACGGCATCAGTTTCTACAATGTCTTTGGGTTTCTTTTTGCCTTGTTGCAGCTGATCATATGTTGACTTATCAATGATTTTGGACTCAAACAGGGAGCTGGCTGTTACAGGGCCTCTCAGTCCCTCAAAACTGGCCTGTTTTTTCTTTGTCTCATTCTCGTCAATCATTGTGATCACAATCGTCATGATTCTCTCAATGGTGATTTGTCCACTTCTGTACTGACGGATTAACTCAATTCTCTGCTCCTCAGTGAGGTACTCTGAATGGATTATCTCCCAGATGGTGACTTTCCTTCCTTTAAAGGGTCCACTATGCAGTTCCATTGTGGCCTGATTTAGTGCATCCTTTGTCTGAGCTTCACTGTACTTCTGGTCCTCTTTTGACTTGACGGCTTTCCCTGAGACTGGAAGCAAAGGGAGTCCTGTTTGTTTGTCAGTGATGCATTTCTCCTTAAGTTGTGTGTATGTAACAGTCTCCTGTGTGCTGGGATCATGGAATACTTTGCTTGTGTCAGAAGGGGTGCTTAAGCTGCTCAAGCCGTCACTGAAGTAGCCGCGTTTGCATGCAACATCCTGGGGAACACGGTAACTCTTGACTGGATCAACAATTCCTCCAGTAGCTAATTGGGCCTCTAGAAGTCGAATGCCTTGGTCTTTGGAGATGAGATCTTTGTTCATGGCTTCAAACACAGATACTGTCTTTCCAGTGTAGGGGTCTTTGTATCCACTCACTGCTCTTTCAGCTGACAGCAGTTTCTCATGGAACTCTGGACCTACAAGACCTGTCTTGACAGCCTCGTCCACAGTCATTTTCTCATTTTTGACTGGGTCGATTAAAAATCCAGTTCCGGCCTGGGCCTCTAGCATGTTCAGTGTAGGCTCTGTTCCAATGTAGCCTTTTTTCATGGCTTGGTAGAATGGCATTTTCTCCTTGGTGGACTCGACAAACACCCCAGCAATGCTGTTTGTGCCTTTCAGGGCTTTCTTCACGGCATCCATTTCAGAGATGTCCTTGACTAGAGCTTTGCCATTGCTCAATTTATTGAACAGGTCTTTGTTTATAACCTTGGACTCTAGCAGCTCTGAGGCAGTCACAGGGGATCTTATTCCATCAAAAGCCAGTTCTTTGCTCTTTTCTTTATCCTCTACAACTGTGATTACAATTTTAATGATCTTCTCGACAGTTATCTTCCCAGTCTTGTACTGGCGAATCAGTTCCCGTCTCTGTTCCTCCGTGAAGTACTCTGAGTTGATGACTTCCCAGATGGTCACAGTCTTTCCTTTGAATCTTCCAAATGGAACAGACACATTGGCCTTGCTGAGCACATCTTTGGTCTCCTCATCTGTGTATGTGCCTTCGCTCAATGCTGCTTTTTCTGTAATGGGCAGCATAGGGAGGTTTGTTTCAGGGTCTGGTTTGCACTTTTCCAGCAACTGCTGATAAGTAAGACTTTCCTTTGTGTCAGGGTCAATGAATCCCTTCTTGTCTGCTGGTGGGTTTGACAGAACTTTGCTGAGGTCATCATCTAACTGACCTTGTTTGACAGCAGTTTGTAAAGGCACCCGATGATTGTTGACAGGATCAACTATTCCACCGGTTGCAAGCTGAGCATCAAGGAGTTTTGTGGCCTGGTCCTCAGCAATCAGTCCCTTTTTCATTGCCTCAAAGACAGAGATTGTGTCACCAGTGAAGGGATCTTTGAATCCTGTTGCTGCCCGCTCTGCAGATAGCAGTTTATTATGGAGCTCTGGGCCAACCAATCCCTCTTTAACAGCTTCATTGACGGACACCTTCTTGTTCTTTACAGGGTCTGTGATGAACCCTGAGGCTGCCTGGGCTTCAAGAAGCATAATGGCTGTGGCAGGTGCAATCTTCTTCTCCTTCAGGGCCTGATAAATGCTCATTTTCTGGTTTGGCTCCACTATGAGACCCCCAATGCTGTCTTTGCCCTGCAGACACATTTTCACTTTGTCAGTTTTGCTAAGTTCTTGTACGGTGGTTTTTCCTTTCTTTAACTTGTCGAATTCCTTTTTGCTTAGAGCGCCGATGTCATGAAGTCTCTTTGCAGGAACCTTGCCATGGATTCCATCAAAAGACAGGGGTTCTTCTTCCTTCTTGACACCATCCACCTCTGAGCCATTTAGGACTTTCTTTGTTGCCCCCACCATGGTCATGGAGACTATCTCACTCTCAGGAACCTTGTCAGTCTGAATCTCGATTTCTTTAGTGCTGGATGTTGGGGATTTCTGTGCACCCTCGAGCTGCTGGAGCTTCTCCCTCAGCTTTTTGTTCTCTTCTGCAAGGAGCTTTTCTTGGGCAAGCTTCTTCTTTTCCAGCTCTTGCATCTCTTTCTGCTTGTTGAGCATTTCGTTTTCAGCGTCTTTCTGTTTCTTAAGAGCAGCGTCCATGGTAGCCTGCAGCTTCTTCTTCTCATCCTCCATCTGTTTCCTCTGGCGTTCCTGCTCGTCTTTGAGGGACTTTGCTTTCTTTGTTTCATCTTCCAGCTGTTTCTCCAGCCTCTTCTTCTCTTCCTCAATGGCTTTCTCTTTCTTCAGCAGCTCTTCCTTCTCTGTAAGGAACGTCTTTTGCAAGATGCTCTTTTCCTGCTTAATCTGCTCTTGCTGTGCATCAGACATCTATTTTTCAAACAGAAACACAGAATTAGAACATGATACAAGATTTATGAGTGATTATTTGTAAGTTTACGTTACTTAAATACTAACTATAAATGTTACAATAGTTGGACACTCGTTTTTCATGGCAATGTGTTCTGCATATCTCATGGCACTCCTGTTATTTTACATTCAATGTATGAGCTCAATAAGGTAATCAACTTATCTGAAAAACAAAATTTACATGGCCAATTAAACTTCAAACATGTTCATTGAATATGCAGTAAGAATCTCAAGATGCATGTCCATCCAAAAGAAAACCAAGCATGTACCAAACACTTAGTAGCCTATTAGCATTCAGCATTTTAGCACTCATTTTACATGCTTCAAACTACTTTAATTCACACAACAAACAACAATTAGACAGACAGGGCACTGGTGAAATATTTTTTTTTTGTAATTAACAACTATAGAGACACATTCTAATCAATTCTAATTCTAATCAATATACCTGAGAACTTAAATTTTACTTAAAGTTAAATCTGCATTTAGCTAAGAGGGCAACTGGTTTAAAAACAGACTGTTTAATTTCTGAGATGAAATAACTGGTATTTCATACACCACTGACACATTATGTCAATAAAACAATGACCCACCTCTAATATGCATATGCAACTCTGCTGTGAAGGCTAACAAAACATGAGCTTGCAGAAAACCATGAAACTTGAGTGTCCCTAAAAACAAGATCTATTGTATTCTCTAAGACAGAATAACAATGTAATGTGACGGTATCCATGAAATTGCTGGCTCTGTTAAATTATGTTGGCTGTCAGCAATTTACATGTAGTGTTATAATACTGTTGGTTATTTCTTTCTAGGTGTCTTTAACACCTAGACTTAAGGTCAAGTTGAAGGTTAGATGTAATTGTAAACAATACCTCTTTTGACTTATTTTGTACATCTGCGACCTCTTTTTTCAGTTTCTCTTTTTCTTTCTCAAGTTTTTCTATAGCTTTGCGGAGGTCCTCTGCCTCCTTACTGCTCTGGAGTCTCTGCACCTCCAGCTTCTCAACAACAGTGACTTTCTCAGATGTTTGCTTCTCTGTGTCCTCGAGGCGAATGCGGATTTCGTCTGCCTGTTTTTTGTACTTTTTGGCCTCCTCGTCTGCCTTGGCCTGGGCTTTACTGAGCTGAGCCACCTGCTGCTTCAGTTTCTCTGCCTCAGCTGTGGCCTCGCGTTGCCTTTTCCGCTCCTCTTCCAGAGACTTTTGGAAACCTTCGGCCTCCTGCTCCAATCTCTGTTGCATCTGATTTTTGTCCTTCAGCAGTTTCTGAGCCTCTTCCTGTGCCTTGTCTTTTGCTTTCTGGAGCTTCTCAGCCTCTGCCTTGAGTGTGGTGGCTTCCTGGATGGCCTGCATTTTTTCCTGGAGCATTTTGTCTGCTAGCTCCCTCTGTTGGGCAAGGTCAGCCTCTGCAATCTCTCTCAGTCTGGCAGCTTCTTGAGCCTCAACACTGAGCCTGGCAGCTTCCTCTGCCAGCTTCTTCATGTTCTCAGCCTCCTCTTCCAGCAGTTTCTTTGTGTTCTCTTTGTCTTTCTTGAGGAGATTTTTGTTTTCCTCTTCAATTTTAAGCTTCAATTTGACTAGTTCTTCCATCTGAATCTTGACTTTGGAGAGTTCCTCTTCCACCAAGGCCTTCTGTTTCATAGCATCACCTACTTCGTTCTTCAGCCTCTGTAGCTCTCCATCCAGTACAGATTTTTGCTTATCCGTTTCATCCAGCTGAATTTTGACTTTTGCAAGTTCTTGTTCAACCTGAGACTTCTGTTTGAGGGTTTTCTCTGCTAATTGTTTGTGCTTGGCCATCTCGGCATCAGCTTGCTGTTTCTGTTTGAGGGCGGCTGCCTCTGCTTCGGCTCTCTTTGCAGCCTCCTCCTGAGCTTCTTTCCTCTGCTTCTCTGCATCCTCCTGGGCCTTGGTCTGTTTGGTGGCTTCCGCTTCAGCTGCTTGCTTCTGACGCTCAGCGTCTTCTGCCTTTTGTCGTAGGAGGGCTGCCTCTTTCTCTGCTTTTTCTTTGGCTTTGGCTGCATCCTTGGCAAGCTTCTTGGCCTTCTCAAACTCCTCTTTGAGCTTAGCCTGAGCTGCACTGTCCTCTTTCTGTTGTACTAGGATATCTTGGGCCTGCTTTTCGGCAGCAGAGCATTTCAGCGCAGCTTCTTTGGCCGCTGTGATCTGTTTCTCAGCCTCTTTGTCTGCCATCTCTTTCTGCTTGTTGGCTTCAGCAGCTTTTTGCTTGAGGCGCTCAACCTCTTCCTGGGCTGCCTTGCGCTGTCTTGCTGCCTCTTCCTCTGCTGCCTTGATCTTCTTCACTTTGTCTTCGGCCTCCTTCCTCTTCTTCTCCTCCTCTTGAGCAAGCTTTCTGAATTTCTCAGCCTCCTCTTCTGCTTTGGCTTTGCTCTTCTGGGACTCATCTGCGATGCCTTTCAGTTTGTTCAGCTCCTGCTCAAGGCCAGTTTTTCCTTTTGAGGCATTCTCGAAGCTTAGTTTGAGGATGCGTATTTCCTCCTCGACGACTTTTCTGTGCTTCTCTGTCTCCTCAACGATTTTCTTCTGTCGCTCCAGCTCTGTATCTGAGGCTTTCTTCAGCTGGTTCATCTTCTCGTCAATATCCTGCTTATGCTGGGCTGCTTGGTCTTCAAGCTGTTTTCTCTGATATGCCTCATCTTCAGCTTTCCTTTTGAGACGTTCATTTTCAGCCTCTTTTTCTTTGAGTGCTATCTCTGCTTCAGTCTTCAGCCTTGTAGCTTCATTTATTGCGGCCAACTTTTCTTTCAAAATCCTCTCAGCCTCGGTTCTCTGTCGAGCTGCTTCCTCCTCAGCGACTTGTCTTTGTCTCTTTGCTTCCTCTGCAACGGTTCTCAGTTTAGATGCTTCTTCAGCT
This sequence comes from Sardinella gibbosa, assembly GCA_034783695.1. Classification (NCBI taxonomy): domain Eukaryota; kingdom Metazoa; phylum Chordata; class Actinopteri; order Clupeiformes; family Clupeidae; genus Sardinella; species Sardinella gibbosa. The sequence goes on along the minus strand of JASCIP010000075.1, from coordinate 299,557 downwards.
AGTGTCCTCATTTTTGTAGCCTCAGATTCAATCAACTGTTTGCTCTTTTCCGTGGCAGACATGGACTCTTTCTCTGCTGCAGACTTGGCCTGAAGGAGAATGTCCATTTCGGCTCTGACCTTGGCCAATTCCTCCTCCAGCTGTTTCCTCTGTTTCTCGGCAGCGCTGGCCTCATTCTTCAGCCGCTGGAGTTCTCCGTCCAGCAGGGCCCTCTGTTGTGCCGCATGGTCAAAGTCAGCCCTGAGACGGATGAGCTCTTGCTCTGCTGAGAGCTTCTGTTGAGCGGTGTCCTCTGCCAGCTTTCTTTGCTTCTCCAACTCCTTCTCTGCTGTGTCCTTCTGCTTCAGTGCAGCTTCCTCGGCTTTGGCTCTCTTCTTAGCCTCACGCTCGGCCATCTCTTTCTGTTTCTCGGCATCCTGTTGGGCGAGGCTCTTCTTCTGGGCCTCCTCCTCAGCCTGGAGCCTCAGTCTTAGGGCCTCGTTGGCTTTCTGCCTCCATTTCTCCAGCTCTGCCTCAGCCTCTTCTCTGGCTTTGGATGCCTCAGCTTGCTGCCTCTTGAGACTCTCTGCTTCTTCCTGCAGCTGGAGGACTGCATCCTGCTCTTGTTTAAGGGACTCCTCAAGCTTGGAGGTTTTCTCGACCAATGACAGACGTTTGCTCTGAAGTTCAGCCGCTGCGCTTTTCACTGCAACTTCCTCAACTACTTTGATCTGGCGCTGCTTTTCTATCTCTGCCTGTTTGAGGCACCTCTCAGCTTCTTCGGCCTGGAGCTTATATTTCTCCAAGTCCTCCAGAGCTTTCTGTTTCTGTTTGGCTGCCTCCTTCTCTGCCTCTGCTTTCTTTTTAAGCTCTTCCTCAGCCTTGCGTTTCCGTTGTGTCTCCTCTGTCACCTGATTGCGGAGTTTCTCTGCTTCCTCTTGTGCTGCTTTCCTCTGCCTGTCCGCCTCAGCAGCCCTGTCTCTCAGCTGCTGAAGCTCTGCTTCGGCTGTGGACTTCTGCTTCACAGTAGTTTCAAGCTGTAGCCGGATTATGCGGATCTCTTCTTCGACTTTGGTTCGACTCTGTAGAGCCTCCTCCACCTGCTGTGCCTTAGATTTGATCTCTTGCTCTGATAGACTCTTCAGCTGTTGCAGCTCCTGCTGGATGTTTTGCTTTTGTTTCTCGGCATCCACTGACACCACCTCCCTCTTGCTGACCTCTGATTGCATTTTGAGTTTGAGCTCCTCGGCCTCTTTCTCTGCCTTGGCAATGGCTTTGGCGTGAGTCTCAGCTAACTGCCTCTGTTTGTCTAACTCTGCCTGCATCTCAGCCATCTTTTTCTTCTCCTCCGCTTTTATCTTTTCAGCAGCTTTCTGTATTAGTGGAAGCAGACAGTATTGGGGGTGGAAGGGAATAATAACATGGTTAAGGGGTTACAGGGTTAATTATGCAATTTTATCTTGGGTTACATTAAATGGTACAGAAAGATACATGGAAAAAAGTAAAGACATGTACAAAAAACACTGATTGTTACTTTGTACATCTCAAATTAAAGTCTTTTTGTTACAATAGAGAAATTGTTAACAATGGGTATTAAGGATAGTATTAAGCATTTGTTGAGAACATCATTGTACACTTTTTTGGATACATGGCACACAGAATGACACAACACTTCACTACACAACACAATAGTGAATTTGGGATCTGGGATGGCTATAAGCAGCTGAGAAAAAAAACAAATCTTTTGACAGTGCCTAATATAACTCACAAGTTTGGTTTCACTGACAACAACATGGTCTGCTTCTTCTCTTGGCTATACTGGATGGCAGCTATTATGAATTCTTATGTATACAGTGGGTCATCTCTAGCTTATAAGGGAGAAGTGATTTAGCATAACTTAATTATGCACAAGCTTTAGCAGAGACAGACAGAAAGGGAAAAAATAGCTACAGTTTGCGTAGCAGTGTAAATCTCTGAAACTAACTGAGCAGAAATTTTGTATTTGGATCATGCCTCATTTAGAAAACACAACTTAGTGATGCAGCATGACAAACAGGAGATGGAGATTGTTAAACAATGAAAGTGCAAACGGAATGAATGTTATACCCAGATGACAAACCAGACACGGTGAGCGTCAATGACCTCTCACTGCTTTGAGGAATTTCAGTGATACTTGGCAAGCTAGTTGAGGTTTGCAAGTATGGTCTCTCTGTAACTCTTAAGTTTGTCCTTAGACTCGTGTTAAATGCTGAAGCCCATGACAATGAGATGAAATGAAATGAAAAGTAGTGCAATACTTTAAAGATGATGAATTAAATACCTGGTTATTGTGCTGATATTTTACCTCTTTAGTGCCCAAACATGACAAACATTCATCATGATAAAGCACTGGCAAGCAGTTTAGAGAAGCAAAAACAAACAAACAAACAAACAAACAGAATTTTAAGAGGTTAGAAAAGAAAGAGAGGGTTGAACGGAAAAACAGTGCT
>JASCIP010000069.1:7633973-7646344 GCA_034783695.1 Sardinella gibbosa | reverse complement strand
TTATTGTGTGAGAGAGAGAGAGAGAGAGAGAGAGAGAGAGAGAGAGAGAGAGAGAGAGAGAGAGAGAATGCATGACTAAAATGCATATTTGCTATCCTGTACATTACTATGAATGTGAACCTGTTCAGTTTGGCAATGCAAAAAAAATGCTAATCGTGTCAATAAAGCTCCCCTGAGATGAAGTGTGAGTGAGTGACAAAAAACAGAGAGAGAGAATGAAGAGCGTAACTGAGAAAAGAGGAAAGAATAGAAGAGTGGATGAGAAGCGAAGAGAGAGATGAAGGGAGAAGAGAGTGCAGAATGTAAGAGGAAAAGAAACACAAGAGAGGAGGAACAGGAGAGCAACAGGGGAGAGGAGAGGAGATGAGAGGCGAGGAAGGAGAGGGTTTGTGGAGTGTGACGTCTGGTACTTTGCTAGGTGACCTCCTTCTATCTGCTGCTTCCATTTGCACTGCCTAGGAGGTCACGAATGCACACAGGTTGAGCATCTTGCAGCCTGCAGTAAGAGAGAGAGAGAGAGACAGAGAGAGAGAGAGAGAGAGGGGTGCTTACACAACCACACACACACACACACACACACGCACATGCTTGAGCATGCACAAGAGCACCAAAACATGCATTTATATCTGGTGTGCAAGCATTCAAAAATCCACTCTCACTCACAATCATGTACAAATGTGCATACATGCAAAGGCATACACACAAGCACATGCACACAAGACAGGCAGATGGACACACACACACACACACACACACACACATCCACACCCCCCACACACAGAGCTTTCACATCTGCTGACTGAAGAGTTCCTGCGTTCGGACAATGTCAGCAGGATCTGCAGAGTGGATGGGAATTTAGTAATAGTCCTTTTGGCTGAACAGAGCATTGCTGACAATTTATTCATTCGTCAATACTACGCCAGCAACCTGTTTCAAAGCATCATTAACAATTAGGCTGGTTATTGAGATGTGCATCTGGAACAAGCACAAGAACCCCTGCAATTCACTTACAGTTGCAAATGTTTGATTCTGATGAGTTAACAGCAGTCCTTAATGTAGATGACTAGGTCAGTATGTTTGCCTATATTCCTCTGGAGTGAGTGAACGAAAACTGCAGTCTGTATTGTGTAGTGGGTGCATGCATTATGCATAGGATACGTGTGTGTGTGTGTGTGTGTGTGTGTTTGTGTGTATGTGTATGCATATGCGTACATGCATGTGTGTGTGTGCGTGTGTGGTGTATCTACACACACACATGCACTATTTGCATTTGGCCTGGGCATTGACTGATGAGAAGAGACAAATATTCACTCACATACACATTCACACATACGTACACATAAACACACACACACACACACACACACAGTCACACACACATACATATTTCACAGCCGTGCAAGCGAGGAGGCTGCTGCGCTGGATGATGTAATCGCTTACCCAGCATGCCGAGCGGTGAAGATGAATGGGGGGCTGTAGGCTGGCTTGGATTGGTGGGCTCCTTCATGAATGAACAGGGCGAGCCACTCTGCAAAACCGCCAGCCAGTGGCGAACCATCTCTCCTTGCTATTCCAGTCAGGAGCCTGCATTTGGTCCCCTTCCTAAGATCCTCTTCTGGGGATAAAGACAAGGAGGAGGGAGGTAAACACACACACTCACACACACACAAACACACACACACCTTCAGAATGTTTTTTGTTTTAAGCATCACACCAGACAATGGAATGGCTTTTTTTTTCAAAGAGAGAGAGGATGCACTTTGGTGTAATCATGCTGTTCAACCAAAGCTATGCATCATTTCATTGTACAAAACAATGTTTAGGCTACAGTATGACTGTTAGGATTGACCATGTTTTTCATTATTCACCATATTGGTCAAGGAGGACAATAGGAAAATAAAAGAGGACCCCCCCCCCTCTCTCAGAGTTTTATTTAGTCCTTTCACTCTCTCACACAATCACTGGATGTGGGAGGTAAGTAGACTAAGTTCATTAGGATAGTATCTAATTACAAGCACACAGCTCTTGTAATGTCGGGCTATTAGCCTACATCTCACTTCATTTGGACCAGCCAAAGAAAATGATCTGAGCAAATGCAGGACTTGTCTTGCAATGCTTGAGTCCTCTAAGCTTCCTTTTGTCTGTAGTGTAAGAAAACAAGACTTGAAAAGATTTAGGCTGCTTGGTTGCAAAACAGAGCAAGCGGTGTTAATTCACAGGCACCATACCTGCGACGTGATGCGTGAGGAGTGATAATTAATGTAAAGCATTAGCTTACTAAACATAACCCACTTGTTTTTGTCGTTGATTGAAGCAGGTAACTGAACTGAAAAATTACGATTAATATGGCATTAGCACATCGTCAATAAGACAGTAAGGCAATTCATCAATCGTAGGGAGTGCCCAATAAGTTGTGACTTTTTTATGATTTAAGTCATAATTTCAAGAGACACATGTACACAGACAGACAGAAAGAGGAAAAGACACTGACAGATAGACAGTAAGGGACAAATTATGAATTCGACTGTATGAGACAATAGCTGTCCAAATCGCAAATTGTAAAGCTTGTACCGTGGTTTAACAAAGCCATGCGAAGATGTTTGGATACGTTTTTATTATCAATATTCCAACCACAGCACCTCTGATTCACAGACTCGATCATGACTATAGTGAAGACTTTTGACGTCAGAGGGGAAAATCGTCGGTAGGTCCAATGGGGGGGAGAGAGGGGAGTACCAGTCAAGGCAGTTCCATCGGTCTGCCAACATTATTAACAATGCTAACCAAGAAGGCGCGCGAGGACTCGGCAAAAGGAATATAAAACATTAGTAGAATCCATACATCTGCGTGACAGTCATAAGAGGGGACAGACGTAATCTGGTAATTTCATGTTTTCGTTCTCTGCCTTCTTCCTTTATTTCCTCCTATACGGCTGTGTCTGATTCTTCACGTCTGGTAGTCGAAGACTGCGCTTTGGGGGAAGACGGGGCACTGCAGCGCAATGACTGAGGTATTGTTTGGCGATATATGCACTGGGTACTCTTAGACATTAGTGTTGTTTATTGCATTCATCTCTACATACATGACAAAACGGAGCCCCCAGTATAGTTCTGTGTTGATTTTTATGAGGATTTGTCCGCAAGTTATCGATGTTTCGGAGTCCTGTAAGTGCCCGTCGGGCTGGCTTAGATAGGCGAAGCTACCAGGGAATTTGTGAATGAAACGGGTGGCGCGCAGAGTTAAAATTAGCTCTTTGATTTCTGGCTGCGTATGTGGCGTCAGGCATAGGCATATGATTACTGATTCTTAAGGCACGCACAATGCTTTCATAAGACACCCCATATCAAGGTGGTGTGAATTATTTTTAGACCGTTTCTAAAAATAGACATATAGTGATGGGCTCATGTTCAAGAAAACGGGTCGCACTCATCCCAGCACGGGGGAAAATGCGCAGAGATGTTTTATAGTGACATTGAAAAGAAGTTGGATGCTTTGCTGATGTTTGAAATATTGGGTGAGTTTAAAAGTATTTTGTCGCATGATTTTAAGGCTGAATTAGCCATGGACTGAGGGAATGTCTTGATGTGGAGTACGTCCTTGTGTCCCCAAGACGTTTTTACTTTCTTTGTGTTATGTTATGTTACTAAATATGTAAGGATGTATGTGAATATTGGATGCGTAATAATGCATTTCACATTTTCTTCTCGCTTAGTGAAGGCTTTGGGTTTAGTGAAGGATTGGGTTTATAAAGAGGTCTTGTTACACAAGAAACCTATTTGTGCAGCAGTGTGATTCCAGCTGTTTCCTCTCTTTGACACACGTTTCTCTCTGCCTTCCATTTCTCCCGCACCTCCTGCTCCCTCCCCTCCTCCTCCTCTCCTCTCCCTTTCTCCATCAGCTATGATTCACTCTTTTGCTGCAGCAATGAGCAACGAACTCCAGAACACCTCCTCCTTGAATGCCGCGGGCACGTTTCCGGACGTGCAGAATTCGTCGCCGGTGCGGACCCAGGACCTCCGGCCGCTGACTGTCAGTCCCTGGGACATTGCTCTGTGCGTGACGGGCACGCTCATCTCCTGCGAGAACGCGATCGTTATCGCTATCCTCTTCTACACACCAACGCTGCGGGCGCCTATGTTCATTTTAATCGGCAGCCTGGCCTTCGCGGACCTGCTTGCCGGCCTGGGCCTCATTCTGAACTTCATCTTCGTCTACATCCTCAACACGGAGTTCGTAACACTGATCTCGGTGGGGCTGCTCATCGCTGCCTTCTCAGCCTCCGTGCTCAACATTCTAGCTATCACGGTGGACCGGTATCTCTCGCTGTACAACGCGCTGACCTACCACACGGAGCGTACCGTCACGTTCACCTACGTCATGGTGGCAGTCATCTGGCTGGTGTGTATCGTGCTGGGGCTGCTGCCGGTGCTCGGCTGGAACTGCTTGCGTAACGAGGCCAACTGCAGCATCTGCCGCCCGGTCACCAAGAACAACGCGGTGGTGTTGGCCGTGACGTTCCTGCTCGTCTTCGCCCTCATGATGCAGCTCTACCTGCAGATCTGCAAGATCGCGTTCCGCCACGCGCAGCAGATCGCCGTGCAACACCAGTTCATGGCTATCTCCACCACCAAAGGCGTGTGCACACTCTCAGCCATCCTGTGCACCTTCGCCATGTGTTGGATGCCCTTCGCCATGTACTCCATTGTAGCAGACTCCAGCTACCCAATCATATACACTTACGCAACCGTGCTGCCGGCCACGTGCAACTCGGTGATCAATCCCATCATTTATGCCTTTAGGAATCCCGACATCCAGAAGTCGCTGTGGCTTGCATGCTGCGGCTGTGTCCCCACTAACCTCTCGCTGCGCCCAAGGACATCCAGCGACGTGTAGACTGGGGCCACTTTTCGTTTGTTAAGATGTTTAAATTAGCATCTGCTCTGTCCGTATCTCCGAGGAATTATCTGCATTGAGGGTGTGACGAGTTTGTCAGGAGAAAAAAAAAAGAAAAAGAAATATATGGAGGTGTAGGCTACCCCTAAACCTCCACGCCTTTGTCGACCCTCTTTAATGTCGCTGGTGACGACGTGCCATGGGTCATGGTTAAAGATATGGCGTGTGCAGTCCCACGCTTAACGGCTTTTTTCTTTCTTTCTTTCTTCTTTTTTTAAACGCACAAATGACTAGAGGTGTGGTTCATTTTAATATCACTTCGCATCCGGTAGCACTTCTCTCAGTCGGTGGTAGGAGAGTCCGGCGCTTCTTCAGCAAGGCAATGTAACACGAGCGCTGGAATGGAGCAGTTTAGCCAAAATATCATTGTACGGTAAAATAAAAAGCGGATGTTGGCTAGTAAAACGACCAAATGCATTTTAGTGAGCTATAATCACAGGGCATAAAACAACCAAATTCTGTTGCTTTCTATAGCAAAAACTTGATATATGTTGCAACCAATAGATATCTGGCTAGGCTTTTTGAAAAATCTATTGTAGGCTATGAATGAAAGTTCTGCTTTTGAAGCCGCGTGTCTCAACTGACATTCCAAGCTATGACGCTGTCCATTTCACTTCAGCTTCACACTGGCCGAAAGGACTTTATGCATATAGTGTCTGGCAAAATATGCCACTCATAATCGCTTATTCGAGGAATTTAATGTGAAATGCCACTCATGGATTCGCTAAAGCACAACGACACGGAAGATCAGGTTTTCAGACGCGGTGCCAAAGAAGTTTCAGCACCACGGAGAGCGACCCGAAAGCAGAGGCCCCGATGCCTATGCAAAGCTGCTGTTTAAACACGAGGAGCGCGTTGTTCGTTTAATTATGCACGAGGAAGAGGTGAGAACGAACGCACTCCGGAGAGCGGAAGTGTGCACGCTTTCTCGGGTAAAACGTCGACAATCCAGGTTTTTACACCCTTTGTAATGTATTCAAGCATATCATGCCTGCTCTTGTTTGTCTCAAGGCGAGCTGATCTCATTGGTTTCTGGCAGAAAATTACAATAACCTCCGACGCGCCAACCAGTTTCAGGCAAGGAGAACCGTTTATGACCATAGCAGTGTCATCATTCAACAGCCTATACGCATTAACTAGCATACATAACCAAGCTGTTCATTTTCATACTAAAGCAAATTAACGTGTCTCTTTTGGATGAATCCAGAACGATGAAGGTCACGTAGGCCTGTGGGTCTGCAGATATCAAGCAAACAGGCTTTTGAGTGACTTAGCCATTGAGATAATAAAGCAAATGATTTACGTACTCCCTCAACTCAGCTGAAACAAGACATTCTCCAATTCAGCTTAATTGAGCTTGATATTAATTTTCTTAATATTTAACTTTATCAAAATCTGAATAAATTCATTAACTGTTCTGTCTGGGCTTTAAACGCTAATGGCCCCACTACTCTGTAACATTGAGTCTAGACTGTTTTCGTTAGATAACAGCTTAAGAGTTCAACCAACAAAATACCATTTGGCCATACAGCAATGCTATGAAGCTAGCCATTACCTCTTTTTTTTCCTGTGTCTATTCCCCAGAAGCAATCTCGTTTACGCTGTTCATGTTTGAGTGCAGAGCGTCATTGCCACAGGGCAGCTCGAGACAGGGGTTAATGAGGATTACCTCGGCAAATGATTTCATGCAAAATGAGACGCCATCCGAGTCGCTTTAATTCGACCCGCGGTAACATGTTTTCCACAGCGAGCGAGGCTTAAGTCAATTTTGTTGCTAGAGGGCAGCTTCTCTCGGATTGCTGAAACTAAATTGGAAAAAAAGATATAAATAGCATTGGACTGCTGAAAATGAGAAGAAAAGTTGTGTGCGCTGAAGTCCACCTGCTATGACCTATATGCTTGTGCAAGTGACAGTAGTCTACTCTTGTTGGAGGGGTGGTTTGACACTTGCTGCAGTTTAGAAATATAGGCTGCTATCAGTTAGTCGTTGTGCGAAAAAAAACTGAAGTAAACTATCACTGTTGTTTTAAATCACCGCTACAGCATATCCATTCCAAATAAAGGGAGAGAAACACATTAAAAAGTAAAACAAAGGAAAAAAAATGACGCAAAGGTCACACAACTGATGTACAATGTAGGATGTCATAGTTTTTTATACTGTACGTTTTTAACTTTTTTTTAATTGTTACAATTGTGGAGGGGAAACGGCCTAACGTGAGGCCTAGTTAAAAACGACGCTGTCTTATTTTGACTTTGCGATATAATGTAAACATATCGCCATGTATGTTGTATTCTGGCCTTATCTTGTTTCCTCGCAATAACGTTTCAATGTACAGTTTGTTATGAAGAAAAAAATCAGAGAAAAAAAAATCAACCAAACCTCTCAACAGTATTGAAAATCTGTGTCAAAGTGAGATCAATTTTTATAACTTCTTGTCCACAGAATAGGCTACCTGTTAAGAGAAACAGTGGCAGTGGCCATTGAGTATTGATATCTATAGATATTTACTGTATATTCCTGCAGTATGATAATGCCACACAGACTGGGTCCCCTTCTCGGTTTTGCTGTATATTTCACTGATGTAAAAACAGCTCTGATGGAAAATCCTGGGTGTCCTCTTCCTTCACAAAAGTGTGCTGGGAGGCCCCTTGGAAGTGTGTGTGTGTGTGTGTGTGTGTGTGTGTGAGAGAGAGAGAGAGAGAGAGAGAGAAAGAGAGAGAGAGACATCTGTTTATACACCATTCACCTCTGCCTGGAAACATGAGACATGTAAGTCAACACACTGTGCCCCTATTCTCTCTCTATCTCTCTCAAACAAGACCCCATTCTGTTCAATCGGAGTCTCAAGCCTCCTCTCCCAGTGCCAAGTTGTATCTTTAAGTATTGTAATTCCACAGTCAGACCTAACAGAGAGAAATGCTGTACATTCAGTCCTTGCATAGGGACACTAATCCCTGTGGTTATTTTTCTTATGCAATGCGGTCTGAAAACATCTATTTTTATAAGTAACATTTGAGCATGGGTTTAATGACATGGTCGTAACTGTGTGTGTATTATCTGTGTTCTTATCAATGGTTGGAGATTCTTGAGGGGGAAAAAAAAGAAACATAAGGTATTTGGCAATGATGAAAGTGCCATATTTTTTTACTTATCAGTGTCTGTAATGTACTTTATCCTTTTGCTGTTGTATGGGGATTAGTTGTGAACATCATCTCATCTAAGCTTGCTGTTCACATGATTTACTTACAAGCAAACAAGAGGGAACAACATTGTTTGGTAGGGCCTCGCCAAAAGGTCAGAGGTCGATAGGTTGTCAGACAGCCAATATGGTGTCCCGAAAATTGGACCCGCTAGTTCTCCCTGGCTCTCTCTCTCTCCCTCTCTCCCTTTCTCTCTCTCTCTCTCTTCCTCTGTGGCAGTTGAGGGCAGGGATGCCTCTAGCAGTGTCAGACTGAGAGAGGTTTACAGATGGCACAGAACAGACAGAGAGAAGATGCCAACCTGTGACCACACGCTGATCTGTGGTGGCATGCCTACCTGCTGGCATCACGAGTATCGCATCACTAGTGAGGGCAAGAAAGGATCGCTACTGACAGTGCTAGCACAGGGCATCACATGGCATCATGCCTCCGCAACCTCAATAGCTGTTCCCTGGCCAGTTGCTAACTAAAGGGGTGTATGGTAGAGGTGGTAATTAGGAAACTGGGTTAGATTTACTGGGTAAAAAATAGCCGTGTTAGTATATTACTTGTGTGGAGAGAGAGCAAGAGAGAGAGAGCATGAAAAGGATGACTAGACAAGGTAAACATGGGTGAAAAGAGGGAGAGAGAGAGCATGAAGGGATGATTAAACAAGGGTAAATAGGGGTGACTAGAGAGAGAGGGAGAGAGAGATAGAGAAAGAAAGAGAAAGAGAGAACCTTTCAGTGACTGACTTGACGTCACTGACCAAACAAAAACGGGTCAGTTGAAAGTCAGTTTCTTGGCTCATCGCTGCTACGCCGCCCCGGCCTCAAGCAGACGCTTCTAAAAATACTGTCTCCCCGTAACACGAGGCAAGACATGTTTCAAATATATCTGGAGTACTTGAAGTCCCTTTTCTGGTCCGTTTAACCAGGTCTTGGCCACAGCTCTGATGATTTCATTATAGGGTACAAGCTGGGTCCAGGGACAGTGGCTGTAACCTTGGCCCAGTGAAGGAACAAGCGCTAATGGAAATGTGTGACTTATCTTGGGGCCATTTCCTCACATTATTTTCTTTTCTGGTGGGGAGAGAGAGGGGGAATTTAGGGAGTCTTTTGTTCTGTTAGTGTCCCTCTTTTTGATTCCTTTGAATTTTCTATTCAGTTAGCCAGTACATCCTGTAGATCGCTTGGATTGTCACAGACTGATTGTGACAGACTACTGATTTTTTTTCCCTTCCTTCTCAGAGATGGTTAATTTTGCAGGCACAAGATGCAGGAGGACCCTTTTCTCCAAGGATATGTGAAAAACAGATCCTTACCAATTATAGAGCTAATCTCTCCTGCAGATTGTACTGTATATAGATTGAATCGCTATGTTACAGGTTACTACACATTACTGGGGTTTGGACTATCAAAGTTTGTGGGTAAACCTGAGTTTAAAGATTGTTCTGAATCACAAGTCCTTATTTGGGGTATGTATGGGAAAGAAAATGTAAGGTTCATAAAACTGTGATGTAGATATGCACATGTTGGTGTGCGTTCACTTATTTGTTTTCAGTTATTTTTGTTTATTTTTATTGTGAATTCAAATCTGATGATAATGCACTTTATGAGGAAACATGATACACATTGCACTGTACGTGTCGAATGTACTCCTTGATGAAAATTATTTATTTTTATTACTGTAAATATAAAACGGAAGTTAAAAAAGAGGAAGAAAAAAGACAACAATACTTTGTGAAATAAAATATGAAAAAAAATGGTTGCACAGCTCGTCCGTGTTGTTTGTATATTGTGGTGGTGTGTTTGCATGTCAGTGCTCCGGTGTGAGGAGCCGTAGAGATTTAAAAGAGAAGTGCATTAATTATTGAGGTTCTCCCGTTTACATAACACACTCACTTCCAGTCAGGGTCGATAAATGTAGCACTGAGCACGAGCATCTTCAAGCCAACGGAGCGGGAGGGAAGTGAGGCAACGAGAAACCGACCGGCTCCCACGCAACACGGGTAAGAGACGTAGGGTGGCACGATTAGCCAAACCACCCTCGATTTCCTCGGCTGAAAAAGCTGAAGTTTGCGGCGTGTGGATTAGTGAGTCCAATAACTCGCCCCCTCCCCTAAATGGCGGGATATAGGCTATGCTGTGACCAGACTACCAATGTCACTTTGATCATGCAACAGAACACAGGTTGTCATAATATTTATCAATAATTACGGTCTCACGTATTGGATTGGCCATAGTAAGATTGGTCGGTATTTTTCAACGCTTTAGCCTCGATACAATTTTACCATAACACATTGCATCCAACGGAAATTCATTCGGAGTTAGTTAGGCAGAATGTAGGCCTATCGTTTAATTTGATAACAAAAAAGTTATTTCAGGGCGTCAACGTTTGCTGTGCTTTTTGTGCACAAAGAAGTAAAGTGAAGTTATGACGCAATGAAATTGATATTGGGGGACAGACAGAGAAACCGCAGACAGTGTTCACCTCCAAGGACGTGAGGCGAAAGGCGATTTAAAGTCTAACGGCTCCGCCTGCTGGTGAGAAATCGTCACAGAGTCCGAAGCAAGACATGAAAAAGAGAGACGCGGGGGAAGACTCTGCTCGAAGTGGCGAACCACCTGCACTCACCGCCTCCTTTCTCTGTCACGCACGCTCGCGGGGTGCGGAGAGGGGCGCACCCACGCACCGATGAATCACGGCACGTACTCCCCCGGGCTGCAGCACCGTCTGTCATTCTCCGACGGTGTAGGAGAGAGCGCAGTGGGTAAGAGTATCACCCCCTCAACGGCAGTGAGTCACTGCTCAGCGGTAGCGTTCAACAACAAACTACAGCAGTGAGATGATTCCCGCAGCCATAATAACACGAAGTTAGGAGGGTGGACGCCTGCTGAACAGCACCTGTGCTAGAGAGTGACGAAAATGCTACATCATATCCGACAATGAGACGCAGCATACTCAGAAATGACACAGCAGTTATTAGAGGCACTAAGTAGGCCTTGTCACTACAGTTTCAAGGAAGGCATTTGAATAGACACGACTGTCCACCATAATTCTGTATACAAGTCATGATTTAGTCTACTCATGAACACACTCATACACCCACATCACCTACCAATCTACAGGTGTAAGGTCGACATGACTTCGTTGTGAACACTGTCAACAATACTCTCATTTCCTTATTGAGCATGACTCATCATTAGCAATCACCAAAAAAGAGAGAAAAAAAGACTAGAACTTCCATCGTTCATCCCTCCCTCTGCTGCCACCTCACACCTCTAATGCAGAGAGATTCTGGGCTCAGCATCCCTAAGAATAGACTGATGGGGGAGAGAGAAAGAGAGAGAGAGAGGAGGTGACACTGGATGGCAGGGTGGCATGGCATGACACTGCCCGATGTGACGCACAAGGATGCAGACGTTGACGTCAAGATGAGCAGTGCCACTTCTGGTACGTGCGTGAGTGTGTTTGTGTGTGTGTGTATGTGTGTGGTGTGTGTGTGTGTGTGTGTGTGTGTGTTGGAGGGATGGATGTTAGACAAATTTAAGTCAAGGCCCTCTTGTTATTTTTTCTTAATGTTTTTTTTTCTCAGAGAATTACCTGCTGTGTTCGATATTCATGCCCTTAGAGACATTTTTTTTTTATCTTGCACAACATTTAACATTTATTTTACCATAAAAAATAACAGAGAAAGGTGGAAATGCTGAACTGATTAGGATCTTTCACATTCAGAAATGTGCAAAAATGGATCAGGAAACATCCAAAAACTTCCATCATCCAGCAATACATGTTTTTGATACCTGCATGTACTATGGCCTACAAATGAGGCACAACAGCTCCTAAATATTTGAATGACTCTGTAACACTAGTATTGTTGTATTTCTACAGGTATTAAGATGATGTTACAGGTAAGGATGTCAACATGCCCGGTACTTTTCTGGTATCAGTGTCAGTGTTTTTGTTTTTTCTTCAAAGCACCATATCTCAACCATTTGCTCGTATGTTTTAGATGAGAAACCCCCCAATTCTACTCTTTGGATGCGGTGAGGAAATTTTAGTCTCTGCCTCTGCCTTAAAGGTGAAGTTTGGTGTGAATCAATCAGTAGCCCTGCTGTTAGAGGTCTGATTGCTGTCTGTAGCAAAATGAACCAGAACATTTGATGCAACACAAATTGAGTACCAGATCAATAACTAACTTAATGGGGCATAGTGAAATTAAACTGAAAGTAAGT
>JASCIP010000069.1:7498567-7510176 GCA_034783695.1 Sardinella gibbosa | reverse complement strand
TATTTCTATGCATGACTGACATGAGCTAATTTTGCTACAAGGAGCTCACGCTGTTCCAGCTCTCAATGTGTCTCTCTGTGTGAATCACCAGGGAAACGAGGACCCCAATAGCCTGCTCTGTCTGGGGGCCCATGTCCATACTCCTCATCGCCACCCCTAGGGCGGCTCTTTGAGATCTGAACGTGAATCCTTTTGCCTAAATAAACAAGAAATTTAAAATTAACAGAAAATTTTAAAAAACGCTTATAGCTCAATTTACCCAAAAACTTAGCTGATATAGTAATATTTTAAATCAGGATTTTCACACTGCTAATTTACCTTGGAACTCAGCATTCGCCAAGCCCTTCATTGCGTCCATAGCCTCCTCTGAATTGGGCATATGAACAAAAGCAAAGTTTTTGACGACAGAACATTCAGACACTGTGCCGTATTCTTCAAACAGTGCCCGCAATGCATCTGCAGAGCCCTTCTCGACATTAGCCACATGCAATTTAACTGGGCCCTGGTTCTTCCCATGGCTAGCCTCTACATTTATGGGTACACCGTGCAACTTGTATAAATGCAAGTTGCGTATGGCTTTGGTTGCACTCTTGCGATCATCCATATGAACAAATGCGAAGTTCTTGATGATTGCACACTCAGTCACTGTACCATACTGAGCAAAGAGGGCCTGGATTTCATCCGTCTCCGCCTGAGGCGGAAGGTTGCCAACAAAAATCTTCACCATCTTTGGTGCAAAAATCACCTGTAATGACAAAAAATGACGGGTTACAAAATGTCAAAATATCTAGCAATAGCTCATGGTAAGCTCGAGAGATCCTTAAGCTCGAACGTCAAGATCAGGTCATCACTTAAAATTAAAATCATTTCTGAAAATTTTCACCACGTCCCATCAGTTTTACGTCGTTCACCTCATTACACAGTTTGCAATTTCACATAATACTGCAGCTGAACTTATATAACGAAACCATTCAGTTGAAAACCAAACACTCTTTCATTTTCATCAACAGACAAATTGAACTCCAATAGCAGAATGTCTTCCTGGATTAGATACTGGGTGTAACCTAAATGTTACGGTGGACTTCGAACTCGTTCCAGGAACTACAAAACCGAAAGCGGAAGAATGAAAATGAAGAATTATAATATGTTTCACAGATTAACAAAAGCATTACACAATTTCGTTTGTTTGATTTCCAACGAACAATCAACAGAGGCGACGACTGTCCGTCTTCAATCATCAACCCCAACAGTTGTCCTGGTCACTATGGGAAACCCTGAAGTTTTGTCTCGAGTAACCACTGCCGGTAGTTCTTCAGAGAGACTGCTAGCTGTTAGCCATAGCTGCTAGCTATCCAGTTTAGCCAGTTTAGCCAAACAGCTAACAAGACGACGACAGCTGCCTGGCGCCAATGCAACTTTACACAGACTGACGATACCGAGATCCGATAACAAAAGGAGCCCTCATATCGAAAATCAACTCCGTTAGTATACCATTACAAATTCTACCCAACCATTTGCGTTACGACAAATAAAGTTTGTCAGGAGACTGAACATTAGTCTGCAACCGACTCATGACGACCGCGTGCAGCTCGTCCATAGTGCTAGCCTGCTATCCGTTTTGATAATGTGAGCTAGCATGCTAAATTATCCATCATCTATTAACGTTACCTCAGGCAAGTAACAGGAAACATCTAAAAGTAATGCTCGTTTCATTAGTAAAAAAAAAAAACACTATTAAATGCTTGCCATTTGTACATAACTATACGCTTGACGCGCAAATATTCTGTCATATAAAAGCTAATTTTCACCACAAAACCCCTAAAGAATGAATGGAATAGGCAGGTCACCGCGCGAACCTTGTGTTAGCTAACGTTCATCGGCTAGTTAGCCATATTTTGAGGAACTACGCAAGCTAACCGACAAGATACCTTGCTGGATTACTTTCAATTACACTTGCTATGGGAAACAAGTACAGCTGGTTAACAAAAACACGCTATTAAATACTCTTATTACATGGTTATATAGACTAAATGTATATCGATAATGTGGCGACTACTAACCTTTCCAGAGATATGTCTCGGTCAAGATGGCCTCGGTCTGTAGTACACTACTGTGGATCCGTCAACCTTTAATCAGTCGTCAAATCGCTCAAAGCCCGCCCCTTTCAAAAAAGTAACCAATCTGACAGTGAAAAATCAAAAAGGCTTGACCAATGAACACGAAACTGAGCGCGTTGCAAAATCCGATTGGTCCAAATATTTTTATGCTTTTGCTCCGGCTGCAAGAAAAACACCCGATTTTTTTGTTGCAGTAAAGTAATATTGTAATTTTGATTGTACGATTTGATTTAGTACTGCACAAACAGAAATTGTCCTGAGTGTCGTGATATTAAATGAGGGTTTTGAAAGTGATAGGAGGCCTTTAAAAGCAGCTCACAAAATGACAAATAAGTAATGGGTGTAATGCACAACTTGTTTAAACAAACTGATTTCAGTGTTTGCATCTATGTTGCCTGTTTTTGGCATGAAAAAATGAGAGACAACCCCCGGGTAACCGCGGTCTTTTACTGTTGCGTAATGCGAGTTTCGGGAAAAGGCTAACTGGCTTCCTGTTGTTGTTGATAGGCTCAGAGCCCGTTTGTAGGCTGGTCCGGCTTTCGCGCATTTAGTTTTACTGTCTATGATTCTAGCTCACTGTAGCTCAAGTGCTCACGTCTGTCTCTAGAAACTACGAAGTCGAGCATCTCTTGCCGAAATACTAAAGAAACGACAGTGGTATGTAGTTGCGATGTAAATTATTTGTAGCCTACGACTTGAAGGATGCATGTGAACCTTGCTAATAATGGACCATTAACCCTGCTGCCAGTTACATCTTTTTAATAACATAGGCTACTGACAAAAGGATGGGTTGGCAATAGCCTTGATATTCAGCTGCCATAAAAAAGTGTGTTATTCTGAGACCTTTGCTACTTGCTTTCACTATTTCCTCTTAGTGCCTGATGTAGCCTACTGGTGTCAAATAGGCTATATGATTAAAAGAAATCACTCAAACTTTTCATCATTTGGGATAATGGATGACTTTGTATGTTTGTCTTAAGGTCAGAAGCAAGGCTGAAGTAGGTTAACTGGACATGGCGGTATCTCAGACAGAGGAGACTGAAGAGCTGTTGACTTGCCTACGACTTCAGGTGTACCACCCTGAGCCCCAGAACATTCTTACATCTCTACCGATGAATCAGAGGCTCAAGCAGGAGGCAGAGGACCCAGTGAGGTTGGGTCGGGCGGCTGATGCATGCCCATTTGTTTTTAATGACGCCAAGGTTTCACGTAAACAGTTGGCCCTGATGGCTTTCCGTGCCCCTGGTAGCACTGAATTGCGCTTCAATGTGCAGAACCTGAGTCGCAAAGCTTGTTTGCAGGTTAACGGCATTGAACTGGGACACCTTGTTGGAGCCGAGTTGCCCAACAAGGCTCTTATTCGCTTTGGCCGGTACGAACTGCTGGTTTTGCAGGAGCCTGGGGATTGTGAGACCCACTTTGAGGTGCTGTTTGAGTGGCGAAATGTGCCACCATCACAGGAAATGGGTGTAGGGATAGCCAGCACTGTGCCTGTCATGGACTCTGGAGATGTTACCCTTTCCTGGAGAGAGCCCACTAATATACCATCAGAATCAGATGAGAATCAGAGTATGTAAAGGCATTGATCATGCACATTTTTCATGTGTAAACTACTGTGTAGGCCTACACAAACTTTGTGCCTTAATTTCAATACTCAGTTGTTAGAGAAATTTTTTTACACATTTACTGTACTCAAATTTGCCAGTGTTTTATTTATTCCCTTATTTTTAAATGTGAATGCCTTTTAGCAGAAATGGATACCTGAGGTCAAATGTGGTTGAACAGATGCAAAAGACTAGTCCTAACAGCAGTTTTTTAGAATTATCTACCAAGTTACTGTGTCTTCCTCAAAAATGTGAATGTAATGCATGTCTGTCTGATATTTATTTGCAAGAAATTGAAGAAAGAAAGGCTGCGTAGGGACTTATTTTTACCTCAGCCAAGGATGTTATGTTTTTGGTCAAGTTTGTTTGTTTGCTTGTTTGTCTGTTAGCAAGAACTCAAAAAGTACTGCACGCATTTTGGATAAAATTTGTGGACAATGTATTGAGACAAAGAACAGATGATTACATTATTGGTGGTGATTGGTCACACCGTCTGGAATTTGTATTGGGTCAATGACCCATATCGCCTTGGCGGAGGTTTGCGCTTTCCGAATGCTTTTCTAGTCCTTTGCTTTTAATGAGTGCCTTAAAAAAATCATTAATCTATGTTACTTTTTGTGCCTTAACTCAAATAAATTTTTTTCTGTGTGTATGAGTGTGTATATTCTTGTATAGGCCTATGTCCTTCCAGGGTTCAGGTTTCTTGCTTAGCCGGTTTCACAAGATCAACACAGACACAGAAACAAAAATCATTGAGATAAAGTTTATAATATTTTTTTGCTATAGGATATATATTAATAAAATAAAAGATTATACATATGTGCTTAACATTCTTAAAATGTCAGTTACTGCCTCAGGTGTAAGCTGTTAAGACATGATGCAATGTGTGCAATTGATTGCACCAGCTGTTAAAATTTAAACTCAAAATATTTTTTTAGGCTTTGGACTGCAACTTATCTTGAAGAGCAATCTTTTTTCGGATTACTTCCTGGTTATAATCTCATGCAACTTTGTCCTCTCTGGATTCATTGTCTTTTTCATCTACCCTCCCCCACCATTCTACCACTCACCCACACCCACACATGTCCTCCTCCACTGTTTCTCATTTGGGAATTTCCCAAGCCCTCCCCCTGGATTGCTGCAAACCAGCTCAGATTCCAAGAACCTGCGGCAGCTGACTTACTTCTAAAAGCAATGTCAGGATGCAGTCACTAAGAAATGATAAAGAGTGCCCTTCCATACTGGTGTCTAAATCCCTGGCTATATTCTTTTCCCCTCAAAAGTCCTTGAGCTATGGGTTGTTGGTACCACTTGAGGATACAACCCAGTTAGAAAATAAATTATGGTAGCTTTTTGTGTGTGATCACCCTTTTTATATTGTAAGCCTTTGGGATATTTATGTTACGGGTGAACATGGTAAAAATCATATTAGACCAATTATACACCCATTAGAAATTGCTGATCTAACTTTTCTAACTGGAATAGAAGCACTATGGGGGCTATGTATACTGGGGAGTATATCATGCACTATGGAAACATCCTTGAACAGAGTTCTTTGCTGACATAGTTTCCCTCCTTTGTCGCTTCCTGACTCCTTTTTTGCTGACAAGATTGCAGTTTGATGAGTTCATTACAATGTGTGGAAACTCCCACCGACGCCCAAGCATTCCTATGACCGAAGTAATTAAAATCATTGACAGTAAATATTTTCCAAATATGAAGCTCTGAAGCCATCACTAAAAGAGAGCAGCAAAAGCTTTTATTGAAAGTGATTGTGTGTTTGTGCAAAATGCTTTTCCTTTATGTAACAGATGAGGCCTAGTCAAACTACAGCACAAAAACCGCCCATGGGGGCATTCATGTGACAAATTAGCTTTTATGCAGGAGATGCTAGTGTGATCTCATAGTGTAACAGCTGATCCATGGTTGTATATAGGGGAGGGAGGCATGGTCACAACATAAACAGTTGACTAACAAAAATATAACAAACAAAGTAGTTTGTTGCCTTGTTTGTTTCAGGACTTGAGTGCAAATTAAATATGCTTTATGTTAACCCACCCAAGTACAGTGAGGGAAGCAATATGCCACTGAATTCAGGAAGGCAACAGTCATGTCACTGTGGACATGATGGATAAATTGGCACGTGTACTGGCACCACCACGGGAGGTTGGCTGTACTGGGCCGTTGCCTGAGGTGGTACGGTGGCACAGACGGTTATCTGGGTGCTGCTGAGGAGTGGGCGGCGATTCTTCCTGACCTCACGCGCCATCTGACACCAGACACACCATGTGCAACAGGTGACCATGCAGCAGTCATCACACAGAGAACCCTGGGAGGGCAAGAAGAAGGAGGTGAAGATCGAAAGATAGGAGAGAGAAGCCCAAACATAAAGAATGTCATGGACAAAACCCAAAGGAGACGGTAGGGGAGAAGCTGGCTTATAGCTTCACAGTCCAAAGGTAAATCTCCACAGCAAGAGCAGTGAAATCACAAGCGAAATCATCTCATAACTAAACAATAGACAGCATTTCACTAGTAGGAAACACTTTGATGAGGAAAAAAAGTAAAATGTAACTGGAAGGAAGAAAGCTAGGATGTTCCAGGAGAAGGCATCGTGCTGACGACTGTAGGCCTTCCAAAGAACACTAAGCAGCTTTTTTTAATGTAACTTCTGAATGACACATAATGAAATTCCCTATCGGTCTCATAATTCCCTCCATATAAATATCTGCAATTTTATGAAATTTTAAGGATGTGACAAAAAAGTCTTTCTATGATACTGCTCTTGACCTAAACAATAGAGCAAGAGATAGGCCTACGTCAACATGAAAGGTGATAGTGTATGCCTACTGATAGAATGAAAACAGGCCGTGAAAGCTCATCCTGAGAATTGTAAAGTCTTTTTTGAGTGTTCTGGCTTGATCATAGATCCTCAAAATGGCTGGTGAGAACAACACATCTTTCCTTGTCCTTCATACAGGTTGCCTATAAGAACATGCTGTAACTCAAAATAGTACATTTGCTACATTGTTAAAGAAAACTATTTGGAAAGAACTTTAAGTTCGGAGTGAATCAATCCATAACCCTGTTGTACAAGTTCTCTGAATGCTAGGAAAAAAGAACAAAAAATGTGATACAACATAGGCTGAATAATCAACCTGGCAACTCACACTAAGTAAATGTGGCATGTGACTAACAGTAGGCCTACTTTCAGTTTCATTTCACTATGCCCCATTCAGTTAGCAAAAGTTATTGGTCTATAACTCTGGCCTAAGTTGCACTTGCATCAATTTTTTTTTGTTCTTCTTGCTACAGACAGCTTTTAGTGACCTAATAGCAGGGCTATGGATTGATTCACACCAAACCTCTCCTTTAATGTTTTTTTGTGTTGCATTTTTTTTTTATCATGTCCAATGTTGTTACACTCAACTGGGGTATGATATCAGCTGCTCGTCACATTTCACTAGAAGATACTTGGCAATGGCAAATGTAAAACTGTAGCCTGTATAAACTGTTCATCAAGCGCAGTGCTTTTCTTTTTTTTCAGTCCAGGCTTACTGTCACCATGAAACTCCCTTAAAACCACCTTACACAAACATAACACACTTGAGAGAGGAAGTCCCAATATAAATGTGAAACTGCATTACTTAAGTAGATTTCTACATGGAAAACATTTCAAAAGAGTATATTGCCATATTAAAACTCTCTCAAAAATGGATGATGCAAGTTTGGAAAAGCAGGGTTGGCTCCAAACATTGAAAGACATTGAGGCACATGATCAAATACATACATACTGTATGTAATGGTTCAAGGTAAATTATATGACAGTCTTTGGTCTTTTGAAAAGAGATGTCCACACACACATGGCATGAATAACAGTCTACTGTACCCCACTATGCTGAAGAGTAAATGTCCATAATAATTATAGCTGACATAAAATGTAAATTATTACATGTATACGGTTTCTCTCCCTCAGAGAGACCCTTAAGCCCAAGGCGATTGGGGGCACTGGTGCTGCACACATCATGTCCACCAGGGGGAGGCAAAGACCCTCGCCCATTTCCTGGGACGTACGGCACATGAGACAAGGAGGGCACCAGAAGCCAAAGCAACCTGTTACAACACAATTAAACAAACAGGTGTGTGTTTGTGTGTATGTTTCACACCACAAAAAAATGTAATTGTTTTATGACCCAATACAATGATGTAACATACGCACAAAAAAAGTTACAAAATATATCTTTTCAGAAAAAAATTGTATTAGTCGAATGGATGTATGAATGAATCAATAATAATTATTTAACGCACACAAAAATATAACTTCTTCACTTGTCCCATGTTTACATGATTCTGAGATGTTGATTCTGGATGTTATACGTACAGATGCTCATGTCGTCACAGCAGTCAAAGAGCCCACTTGCCCAGGCTTCCGTCTTGAGGTGCTCTGGGGAGATGAAGGTGCCCGGCTGCACCGTGACTGGGTGCACTGCCATGGCAACACTCACAGGTGCGGAGCTTTCTATGGGGACCTCTGTTCTGGGACCTCTGGCTGGTGGTGGAGCTGCTACTGATAGCACAAACAGTAACAACTTTAATTGACTTGATAATTGACAATTTAAAACAGGTCAAATAGAAAACTATTCTGAAGTCATGAGATGCCCTTTTCATTGATGTTCCCCCAAATGAAAAAAAAAATGAAAAAGAAAAACTTTTTTTTTCTTCCAGGAAAAAAATTCTAACGCATATGATAAGATTATCACTCATTGACACAATACTGAAAGCAAAATAATTTTATCAGAATAAAACATTTTTGTCTCATTCTATAGCCTACTTATTCTTACACTTTTGGGATTTGCAAATTGCTGCTGCATATGCAGAGGTACTGCTGAATTTTGGGGTCTATGACAGAAAATAACTTTGGAACCCCTAAATATTGATTATGAGATTAAAATTCTCTCTTGGGTCGCCTGCCAGTACTAGGCCCTTAAAATCAACCTACCCAACCCCCCGGCATATAGAATTGGCAAAAACTGAGTAAAAGAGCAAACTCTTTCATTTAAAAAGCTTTTAATTTAATTAGGCTGTTTGGTCTTTGTAACCATTCAACATGGCAGTGGGTTTCAGTTGTAGTAGGCCTTCATTTAACACACATGTAAGTTTGTATTTCAACTCTGAGTTAAAAACATGATTTGGTCTGTAAGTATCTCACTACTCAGTGAACCTCCTGCAGTAGTGCACATGTCAATAGCCAGTCTTCACTAATGCCTCAAGACCACCGGCGAGAGGCCCAACAAAGCCTGGTACACATCCAAAGAAAGACGAGCACGCTGTTTTTTTGGGTCACATCATCACACTCAAAAGTAGTCTGACAACCATAAATAGTCCAGAATGAAACACTAGCCGGGCCCTACTGTTCCCCTGACAGCGCCTCACCAACTAGTCAATCTGTCCTGCTTTTCACATCATCATCGAATATGAATGCACTACATTACATCTTCTCTTATCCATTGCAGGAGGAACAGCACACACACGCACAAACACACACAGAGGGAAGTGGAATCTTGAGAGGGGAACAAGCATAGGGAACAAGAGCAATTTCTTTCTCTCTCATCAAACAATGAGCAGAGCGTGTGATCAACACTTGTTTCCCTAGCTCAGTTTCACTGTAGAATGCGTGCGATCTCTTGAGTATGATAAATACAAGGTTGGAAGTTACAGAAAATATAGTATTTTAAACCTGTTTTGCAAGCTCTTATCAAGATATCCACATAAAACATCTTTGCGTGTTAAAATATTTTACATTATTAATTCATCATGATTGTTGACTAGGTGGCTGCTGATTGTTACTCAAATTTCAAACACCCTCCCATAAAAACATTTGATTTGAAAATCTAATGCCAAATCACACAAATGCAAAGCCACTGAAACGTGAATTATGTGACATTCAATGACCACCTAAAAAGCATGAGAAATCAAGTCTCAGCAGGGGACTCACCATGGGATGCAACCAGGTAATGAGAAGTCCAGGGTGACGCGCAGGTAAGTGGAGACAAACAGGTACAGGTAGATACAAATACACACCTGAGGAGGAAGGGAGGGGTGAACAGTAGGTGCTTAGATTCCCACAACCCACAATTGACCACTCTCTTTTGTCTCTATAGGCTATGTTTGTCTCTTCGTGTTTAGACGGTGCCTTACAGTGATCAAGATAAAGGCATGAGGATGTCTTATTGTTTTTTTTATGGAACATAAGTATCTATTGTCAAAACATACAACCTGTTGATTATAGTCAAAACATACAGGCTGATTATAGCCAAAACATAGAGCCTCATTTAAGTACCTTATAAGAGATTCATGATGTTCAGTATGACTGTAATACACTAATCCAATGACTGAGACTGAATTGAGTTAAACAAATCAAAACTGCCTCTTCTCCAGCTGTAAACAATGACGGGAGTATGTTCAGGGCTAGGCAGAAAGTCTTCTGAGTTACTAACCAGTAGGTGGCACTGTTAACTAATTTTGCACAAGGCTGGAACTACATGTTCCACCACATCACTTGCTACACCAGTGCAGTGTGAAGACAGGCAAGGAACATTTCAGGGGCCATCTACTGCTGGCATTAAGTACTAAACAAAATATCTTCTCTGGGAAGTGCGGTAATGTAATGATAAATTAATGAAGGAATAAATAAATAAGTAAAAATACTTTTTTAAATACATATTTGGTTTCAGGAATTTCAAGCTTCATTTAGCCTTCACTTTTTGATAGCATCACTTCAAATGTATGAAAAGGGATGCATTAAGAGAGCTCCTCGAGAAGAAAGCAGGAAAGCAAACACACACATAAACACAAAGCAAAAATCGATTTAATTCCCATTTTATTCATTTTTCTATGATGTGGAAAGAACAACCAAAAAAAGTTGAGAGCAGAAACCAAGATGACAGTTAGAACATGAGCCGTTTTATTTGGGAAGGGGGGTGGGGGCGGGGCCAATTAAACGACCCACGCCTGACCTCCCCTCATACCCCTGCGACACTCCTCTTCCACACCCCGACCAAAACGGAACCGCGACCACTCTCCTCTCCGTCCACCGTCACGGCTGTCCGGCCACTGAACCGACTGTAGTAAATCCACTGCTCCCAGGCTCCAGTACAACCCAAGCATACACATTTGAGAGGCTCCAGCAGTGTCTGTACGAAATCTGTCACGTCAAGTCCCGTGTTTGTTATTTATTTCTCTATATTATCGTTTCTTTTCTTTTTTTTTTTTTTTTTTTTTTGTCTTTGCTATAGACGAGCACAGGCACTCCCTCCCCCTTCCTTCCTCCGTTCTCGTCTCCGTGGCTACTCTGCACACGCACGCAGCACACCCCCCCTCTCTCCTTTTTCTCTGGGCATGACCTTTGACACGAGAGCACAGGTGTGTCTAGGCAGCTGAACAGAGCCGAGCCGAGTCAAGCCGAGCCAAGGCAAGGAGATAAGTCCCCCCCCACCACCACCACCACCGCCGCCGCCGCCTCCGCCGCCTCAAATAGCGCCCCCAGCTCATTCGTTCTGTCCAGAAACTAGTTCGGCTGCGGGTTATTGAAGAAGGCATTAGTGATGCTGAAAGCCAGAGGTCAGACATACTCCTTCACCACCCCCTCCCTCCCCCACTGACGGCGTCTTACACCCGTGTGCCCCAAACCATTCTTCAGGTCTCTTCTGTGAGTCTACACAGCGATGTTAGTGGGGTCAGACAGGAGGTTGGGAAAGTGGGGGTGATTGTAGAGGCACTGAACGTCTCTCTCTCTGTGTGTGTGTGTGTGTGTGTGTGTGTGTGTGTGTGTGTTGCTTTTGGAGTCTACAAGGCAGAGGGGCCACAGTTTTGACCAGTGGTAGTGGAT
>JASCIP010000069.1:6295355-6305462 GCA_034783695.1 Sardinella gibbosa | reverse complement strand
GTGTGTGTGTGTGTGTGTGTGTGTGTGTGTGTGTGTGTGTGTGTGTGTACAGTATGTGTTTGTGTTTCTGTGGGGAGATCAACCACCAAAGCACCAACAGATGCAAAAAACAAACAAACAAAAAAATAAACGCTGTTACTGCACAATAATCACAACAGAAGCACCAAACCCATCGGGTACAGAGGCAAGAGTGGATCGTGATTGGATGCCAATGGTGTGGCAGCTAAGGATGTTGGGGGCATCTGAGGAAAGGGTCCAGACAGCTACAATGACGCTGCTTGTGGCCTGCCCAACTGAAGCAGTCAACTCTGCACCTGCCACATATTTAGAGAAAAATTATATTCATTTGGAAAGGCCTCTCACCCTTTCTCTGTTCCACTTTTAAAAAAAAGATCAATCAATTTGAACCTTTTCATACCAATGACATGGGTTTCAGCTGGGCTCTATTTGACCAGGATATAACCCATATTAAATAAATTCATACCAAGCCAGTTGACAGTGGTTATACGCAGTTTGGGGTAATTTAGCCTGAATCTGGGTCATTGAGTCTAGCACTAGATATGGTCTGTGTAATTATTTTTATTTAGTGTTTTTGAGCATTCCCCATAATCTGAACTCACAGTCATGCTGGAGCTTTGATAACCACATTATAATTTTTGGCGAACAAAGTCCAACGCCTGTCCAATCCAGGTCAACAGACTGTGTCGACTAGCCTGGGTGGACACTTTCATAATTTAAAGGGGTTAAAAGCACTTTACCCCAAACTCAACTCCCCTCAAAACGCATCACAAAACACAAACACGAACAGACTTCTCTTGGAACCAACTGCAACAAACTACGCACAGTTTCACAACAGCCCAAACTCATCCTGCTCCTACAAGTTGATCTTACCGGCCCAGTACTTCCAAGCTAGCCCAGAACCCATGTCTCCTTCACTAGATTCCTTTAGATGCCCACCATCAGCCCAGCCAAGTTAATCTGCTCTGAAAGACCACTGGTGTGGACCCGTGTTCTCAGCGGTGACAAGCTTTGGCCTTTGTGATGGCCTAAATCTCTGTCAAATGGTAGGAAAGCCCTTGGGTTTGTGTGAATAAAAAAGGGGGTGACCTGAGTTAGATATGCTACTTGAGGAATCCTTTGTTAATGGGCCTGGGAGAACAGGAGCCAGCAGGTTTAGAGATCTGTTATGGACTCCTATGCCAAACTGTTTGATGAAACAGTACTTGTTCAAATTTATATCTTATATATAGTCCTATATATACATATTTGTAGTGAAATCAGATTCTTGCCTACTTAGCCACTGGCTGATGCAACACTGTTTGCATCATTTATACCATTTATATGATTACCAATTTTGAGAGGAGGCACTTAAGATTTTTTTGGACTGTTGGAATCTGCCAGATGCTAATTTTGGCACAGGATTTATCATGGCTCTGTGATAGGTATGCTACATTGAAAATGACCAATTCACCATTTCCTATGGAGTGCAAACTGCAACATGTTTTGCAGGATTTCAAAACGTTATAAGTACATTTTTAAGGGAACCTAACCACCTGAGCTATGGCATTCTGGGATCAAGTTAATGCCGCTCAGGAATCCTTAAGTGAATATATGAACTCGGAGGGGGGCAGAGACCGGGTGTCCCCGCTGTGATCGGCGGGAGCGGGGAGCCACCTGCTGGGGACGACCACGGAGGAAAGTCGGGGTGCGCCAGGCCACTTAAGCCCTGTTCGTTACTCAAATACAACAAATAAATAACATATCCAAAAATGATTTATATTAAAATATATATATAGAGAGAGAAATTTTAGACATGAGAACACCCTGGAAGAGTCAACGCTTTAAAAATCGACGAAAAATTGTCAATATGACTGCAAACGCAGTTTTATTTTCATGCACACAAGGCAGGGTAGCAACTTGATAACTTATTATAAAAAGCCAATTTCGGAACAAATACAACAGATTTGGAAATTATAAAGTAGCCTATGGTTCTGCTCAGACATTTCGAAATAATGAGCACGTAACTTTATCTCTTTTATGTTATATCTTTTTTGTGGAAAACTCATGTTCTCACTGTTCACAGTCAAACGTTTTAAAGCGCATTCTTCAATATTTTGGTAAACGGCAACTCTTGTGCCATCAGATGAATTAAATGTTTGTTTGGAAACATTTACTCACTCCAAAATCCCCTTTAAGCTTATGCTCCAGGCTTTCCCCATTAATCTGTAATCACGGTTACATATTCCATATGGCACCGGTGCTATGCCAAAACTAATGGCCTCGCCTGAGCCCTCACAGACCGGGTCCAAAGATACACTTTGAAATGAAGGTTATATTCGGAGCTGTTCAGTGATCGGGCAGTTATGTGTTCTGTGTGTTCGTCGAAAGTTGAACTTCTAGCTTTACGGGCACAAAATATAGGCTACAAAAATAGAAAACATACGAGGTGCTACAGACAGCTTTAAGAGTTACATTCAATTGATTTTTCCTTCCATGCCTAAAACTGTATTGAACAGCCACTCACGAGTAAAGGTGTCCACAAGTGAAAGGCTTCACTTGCCACCTGCAGCACAACTCGCTCTCTTAACCCTGCATCTAGTAGCCTAGGCCTGTCTTCCAGATGTCACGCGAGCAAGCAGAGCCAAGGCGCGAACGCTCCTCTGGGCCACGTTGCTACGGCCAGTTATGAGCGCCTGCGCGTCTGACACTGGATATTAAAGTAGCCTACACTTCAATTCAAAGTTAAACGTTCATGAGCATCCCTGCATTACTCACTGTCGACACAATGTCCGCCGACAATTTCCAAATGCACTCCAGCAGAAATAGCATTGCACATAGTTGGTTGGATGGGGCAGGTTAGGGATGTGTGCTAAACTTAAGTCATGATTTTCCTTACTTAAGGAAGTAGCCTTGGCCTACTGTATTTGTGATACAAACGTACAATGACGTAAGCTATTCCTAAAACCAGTTAAATGCGATAAAAAAGACCAAAATGCTATATTTATTGTTGTTGTTGTTATATGTTGGTCCAATATCATATCCTGATCATATAGGATTAAAAAATATTATATATGAAGCCTAAATGTTATTTAACTTGGTCTATAGCCAATATTATTTTGAGATCTTCGAACGGCATTATGTCGCCTACTTACAATAACCTTTTAGGCTACTCATAGTCACTAGCCTAAGATACATCTTTCACTGCGCAGGTGTTGTGTTGTCCAAAACAATGAAATGACACGATTCACTTCCGTTTCGTTGTGTGGTGTTTTCTTCTACATTAGTTAGCCTATCTAAAAATACAATCCGGAAAAATATGAGCATATTTCAGCTTTTTATGTTTAGGTTTGGCTCCCTATAACCTTCATGAGATATTGCCTAAGAATAGGAAACTTAAGGAGAATTCTCTTTATTGTAGGCCTATCCAATATTAAAATGTTTTAGAATGGCCATTAAACCATGTGTATGTTTTCATATTGTATTGTTGCAGTGCGATTTAAATAGACTAGTTTTATGACAGTTAACTGCTATTTCACTCTCCAGCTATTACAGCGTGTCCCCGTTACCTGCAATAATATCCCAGGCAAATGCATTATTTTAGCCTACTTCACTTTACTAAAACATTACAATATTCGATTTAAATGATGACCTTGCCAACACCTGAGGCTGCTTTCGTTCCTGTATAATAATTATCTAAAATAGCTTAATACATAGGCTAGCCAAATAGAGGGGAGGGGATTATTCAATTCTGAATTTGGAATATGAGGACCAAAAGTTGTGCCAAATGCTATTTCGTTCGTTTTAATATTTTGTGTTGAAGGGTTTTCAACATAACATTCCTTGAATTTATCTAGAGGTTAAAGAATCACATTTATTTTGTGCAAATGTTTTATTCAATAAAATATGTGTATTCAGTCTATGGAACGAGCCTATAGGCTTCAGTGTTGAAGAATATGAACTAAACTTGTTTTTTTCTAGAAATCAGTGAACAGCACAGGCCTATGCGTCACGTTACGCAAGTTTTTTTTCAGTGAATATAACGGTTTTATTAGTAGTCAATTTTGACGACCTACTACTCTATATTATGTTAACAGGAAATCCAAGGGAAAATATCGGAATTTTCATTCTTCCACTGTCTGAAAAAAACATTCCATCAAGCTTAAAAGCAGATGAAGAGTTCTGATGAAGTCTCTTTCACTCGTTCATGGATGTCACGCTTACATCACTTGAAGGGGTGGGGAGGGGTATGCTACATTCTAAGAATACGACAAACATTTTGAGTAACAAAAAACTCCAAAAAAGCCAAAAACCTAGGCTACAACGAACTGCCTCAATGATATAATGATTGTGATAAATCGCCAGTACAGACTGCAGACTAAAAAACAACAGATTGGTAAATATATATATATGCATGTTGGATAGCGCCTCAAACCTGTTGTTAAATCGCACAATACAGTAAAAACGCTTTCCAGTAAGTCTACCACAGGAAACAGTGAGAGGTTGTGAGCGTTATCCTAATGGGCGTTGGGAATGACTTCAAAATTCACAATAATGTTTATAAAACTCGCCCACATTCTGTTGTAAACTCCCATAGAGGGAAACCAGGCCCAAAGACGCGAACAAAATTAGACTTAAAAAAAATTCCACGTTCTCCATCCTCTCCCGTTGTCCCCCATATTAAGCAATCCATTATGCAGAACAACTTTTCAGGCTGGCCAAATTGGGAGAATGTAGCTTTTGCGGGGAGTGGGTGATGACCACAGAATATCAATGAGGCTTGTTAAAGCCACTCAAAAAGTAATATGATAGTTTTACATGCAAAAGGTGAGGTTTAAAAGCATGTTGCTGAATTGGGAATGCAAATGCACTTCTTGTTATTGAAGAGGCGGCATTGATTCGCGGCAGATAGACAGAAAGAGAATTGAACCGTCTGAAAAATGTCATTTCATCACTTAAGCTGCACTGACCAAGGAATGGAAAGACTTACAGCGTGGACAGAAATCAGCTTCCATCTTCCGACCATGGTAGCCTACGCTATAGGCTATCGCTTGACTGGACTATTATTTTACAGATGAATTAGCACAAGCCCAAATAAACTAGGAATTAAGAAATTACACAAATTAGGCCTCAGCACACACTTCACAGACGTAGCCTACTCCACACACGACGCTTTTCAGACTCACCTTGCTGTTTACAGTAATTGAGCCTCTTAGCACAAGATTCTGCCTTTATGAGGTCCGTGTTAAAAACAGAAGAATATGGATGAAATTCTGCATATGATGATGACAAGTAGGCTACGACAAGCCATTGGTCCTAACCCATTACAAGCTATTTCATCAAAACGAAGTTTATGCCAGGTTGCTTTTCACATAAGCCTAATATGTATGCCAAATACTTTGTGGTTGACTGACTAACCATCCTGCTTTATCAAGCGAGAAATGTTTACCAAAATATGCCGCTCTGTGTAGCTATTTAAAAGGCATTTTTCATTCTGGACCATGCGAGTTTAGTTACGCTTGCTGGGTAATCATTATTTTTAAACACAGTTTAAAATATAAAAACCCTGTAAGATAGTACATTAATAATGAACAAAATCAGGAACACCCTCAGCGGTCACTTATGCCAGATACTGTCAGAGGAACAAGTTAATTTTCGGAAAGGAAAAAAAAGTGTCTGCTGTCAAAGCTTTCGATGGGGCATGTAATAGTCTGACGTCAGTCCCACAGCTTAGGCGTGAGGTGCTGGAGAGTGGGGCGTGGGGTGCATGGCAGGAGGCCTATCCTCCGGCATGTCCCCAAAATTCTGCACTTCCTCAGAAACAAAGCCAGACCCCGCCCACTAACGCCCACTGTGCGAATACTAATCGCGCATATTGTGAATGTGACAATGCGCGCAGGCAAACAGGCGATTGGCTGCCCACCCTGCACAATTAGACAACATCTCCCCCGCTACATATCTTTATTAGACCAATTGAAACAGTAGTCCCTCATGTAGCCTAATGAAGGTCGGGAGCAAGCTTGCCAACTACAGAGGATCCTACTGTTGCAATCGAGGCTCTATAGTCTATCACCTCTGCCCCGGTAGCACTGAAAGACTGATGCAGACCCGTGCAAGGGTCCGATCATTTTCTTGTCTCGTAGGTTTATCCTCGGCTCATCACTATATCCACACAAGCTATTCTAACTGCAGCTTTGGAGCAGGAAGTGTTAATGAGGAGCGATGTGCTTATACAGTAGCCTACATCCACTGCCCGTTGTCCATGGGAGATACACTGCATACCCTTACTGGTATTGGTCTCATAGCAAGCTAAATAAATCAAAGAAAAACACGCTAATATAGGCTATAGGCTACTATATTTACACTCATTTTTTTAAGCTAAAGTAGCCTATTATAGCCTATGCTAATCACGGTATATGCTCTAAGAGAAAAGTAAGCGATATAGAGTAATATGTGACCATTGCTCATACATAAAGTTCTCCCATATTTCTATATTTGTCTAAGGGCCATGTGCAGAGCTTGATATAACCACTAAATCTGACTGTGAGGCAAGTGTGAATCCTCCCATGAAAACAAGTGTAATGCAATAGTGTAATGGCATTGTGTTACATCATTTGCAGGGGGTAGCCTAACAACGAATATCAATCTCACCTCAGCCGTGGCTAAACTAAACGCACAGCCTGATAGCTGGAATTTCCAATATTTTCATTAGCTGACATTGCATATAGGCGTGTGGTAAAAATTTGGTCCCTTTTAAGACTTGATATTTATTTATTATATTAGATCTATTTTATTATATTCTGTCTGGTGATGATTTATTTACAGACCAACTAAGAAATATGCACATAATTAAAAAGCACATAATGATATGTCACAGCTACTATAATGATTTTCGAATTACAATGTGGGTCTAAAAATGTTGTGCCGTTGCGCAATGCTTATCCCGATTAAAAGAAAACTCACATCAGCGCATCAGTGGTCTGCTATGTCCATGTACCATGGGTTAAATGAAAGTCCCAAAGGGTAACTACTGTAGGTAGCAGTATTTGCGTTGTTTAAGATAATGACATGATATTAACCATTTCAAAATCACCATTGGGAATTCCCGGTGATTGTGGAGCTCAGGACATCCCCTACCTGAGTTTCGGAGAGGTTTAATTGGCGCGCCAGTTCCGTGCGCTCGCGGCCCACCACATACTGACAGCGCTGGAACTCCAGCTCAAGCCGATACAGCTGCTCTGCGGTGAAGGAAGTGCGCGTGCGTTTGGGCCTGTCGAGGTCAAGGCCCTTTGGCAGCACAATCTCCCGGATGGTGCCTTTGGCATCTGTGGAAGACGAGACAAGTGTGAGGAGACAACACTGCGCAATCACAATTCGGCATGTGCCATGACAACAAAGGGTTTCAAAATTATTGTCCTACAACACAAGCTAGCGATAGCCATACAAAAGGCCATAATAGTGTATCTAACGCATTTTATGCGTTATAACGCATCTCCTTATCCATATGGCCCCATTTTATCGAGTCAATTTGAGCCCTGTAGGCTACAATTTAGGACTGTGAAATGACTGTGAAAATCAAATTACTGGATCTATAACTAACACATAAAGACAAGAACACAAGTCTACCCTCTGTTTTAGTTCAACGATTTTATCAATACATTATGAGATTAAATTATTTGGAATTTTGAAAAAAAAAGTGAACATTTCACCGTTTAACATCAAGGCTAGGCTACCTCTCCTACAATGTACTTTTTGGCTAAAAGCAGATATCGTGTAGACAACTAAAAGATATAGGCAACACCTACAACAGAAATAATAGCGTTGCTTGTCAATTAGTGGAGAGTTTTAGATAGTGTTGTTATCACAAATATGTTTTTAGTATTAGGCCTACTATAGCCCTATTATTATTCAACACAACATAAATAGTCAGTAAACGGTGTACATGTGAAACATAATAATAATAATAATAATAATAATGTTTTTTTTTTAATTTGGGATTATTTGGGGTTAGGCTGTAACCCAAGTGCTCGTTCCATGCTACCCAACAAAAATCTCTGTTTGAAGGACCCTGAAAATGTAAAAGTGCAGAGGCACATGCAGCCCACACATATAGACCCTTTAGCTGTGCATGCTGCTGACAAGTAGCCTAGCCTACTAAGGGCCTCAGATTCATTCAGCCATAAACTATAAGGCAGCTTTTTCAACGCCGTACATTTGTGTAGACCTTCCTGAGGGAGATACCATTGCTGTCGGTATGAACCAATTTTCAAATTCCCTCCACGAGCAACTGAGCAAATGGCCTTTCTGCAGCAACATAGCTCCACCTCACTGTCTATATCTGCCTGACAACCGTGCCCTTATGATACAAGTCCCTCTCTCATTATGATATATATTCTCATACAATAAGCCAAACATAAGCTACTGGGACATCAAGTGTCTTAGTGTGGATGAAAATGCTCTATATTCCTTGCCTACATGTAGGCTATGTGATGTTTGGGCCCGGTCTATGCAAGGGCCTTCATCATGTAGCAGACCTGCTGACCTTCCGCTGACCTCGGCTTCTCACGAGGTAGGCTATCCAGCGCATTCAACCATCAGCTTCAAAAACAAATAGTGACACTGGGGATTGGAGGCTTAACACGACCGGCACTGCCAGAAGCGCTCATATCCCGTTCAGAACATCCTATCAGCCTGGCTGTGCGTGCTCAACCCTCCATTGCGACCATTGCTGGGCTAAGTCCTCCTTCAGTGCCCGGCCCGCTATCCCGAAACTAAAGTGAAAATTTTCAGAGTAGACGGGGCACATTGCTTGTGTAAGACGGAGTCCATCTTTAACATTAACAGCAAGCAGAAGCAGTGGCTACTCTGACTGAAATAACGTGTGGTTGTGAAGCAGTCATTTTAATAATTATAAGGTTTCTAGCTGCTACAGATATATTTCGCATAAATAAGTGCTTATTGTGCCTAGCCTCTATATCGTTATAGCTACAACAGCTTGAAAGGAATATGACTGCGTTAACTATTCTAGCACCATTTATAAGGTATAAAAAAAATAAAAATAAATTTAAATTAATAGGAATTAAGTAGGATAGGACACGTGCACTTGTTTCTGTAGCCTATATAATAACTATTTTGCTACTTTTGTTGCATAATAATACAATTAAATAATCACTGCTAATAATAACAGTCAATGATGTGAACATACTGTACATGTGTGTTCACTAACTAACCAAAATAAATAAAGCTATTTTTTAATACTTCTCTTTAACCGGATGTCTTTAGATTTCTTTAATAGGCGATGTATGGAAGATATTAGACTATAAAATACACCAAGACGTCAAACAAAAATAGCTCAATTTTTTTAGAATGCAAAAGCAAAAATGTGTTGTTTAGGTTACGCTCTCGTCTTTAGATTTCTTTAATGGGCTATGTATGGAAGATATTAGACTATACAATACACCAAGACATCAAACAAAAATAGGTCGTTTTTTTAGAATGCAAAAGCAAAAATAATGTGTTGTTTAGGCTACGTTCTTTCGGATAAAGCATTTACTTCAAATGTGCTCAGCACAACATCATAAAATAAAGTGATGAGACACCCATAAATTCAAGATGAAATAATTAGAGAAAAATTACATGTTTATACAACAGACGATTCGATAGCCGGAGCTACATTGCCTATTTCTATCTTTATTTGTCTCTCTTTTTATTTCCACACTTTCAATAGGCTATGAGTTTTAGTAACTAATTTCAGCTGTTTGCCTGACATTAGGCCTATAAGGAATGAGACGTGTTTGATAGGCTATATCTTCTCTTTCTGTGTTATAGCGCCTTTACAATATAAATCAATAGGCCTACATGCAAGCTAACTTTGGCTATTTCTATTTCTTTTTAAACGAACAATAGCCTACCTGTGTTTCATGCACTGTAAATTCCTAAAAAATAATAATAGTAATTTTTAGGCTACAGGAATTATCGGTTTCAAAAGGCAGGCTTCCGTCACTCCTGTGTGTGTATGTATGTGTGTGTGTGTTACACACACACACACGCACACACACACACACACACACACACACACACACACACACAAACACACACACACACACACAC
>JASCIP010000069.1:5778971-5792768 GCA_034783695.1 Sardinella gibbosa | reverse complement strand
TGTATTGACCCTGCAGATTCTGGTGAGGTAGGTCTCTCTTCAGTGGCCATGAGAATAAACTCACTGAGGGCATACTCTATATCAGAGGCTACAGACTCTGGAGATGCAGACCTTTGTCCTGCATGCAAAGTCATTGGTTCAATTATTGTAAATGAATACTGTGGTATGGGTGAGTCAGGTGATAAAGCCTTAAACTCATTTAGTGATGAGACTGACTCAGGTGATGATAGTCTGTTCTCTTTCAGTAACATGCCAGATTCTGGTGAAATAGGTCTGTATTCTGGTATTGAGTCGGGGGACAGAGGTCGGTCCTCCAGGTCTGACAGAATTGATTCCGGAGACTCCGCCCTTTTTTCAGGGTCTAATCCCTCATCAAGCTGTACTGAACATTCTGAGATATCTGATTCCGGAGAAGATGACCTGTGTGCCTGCATGGAAACTGATATTTCAAAATCGGGATGTGAATACTCTGGGATGGGTGATTCAGGAGAGAGGGGTCGGTGGTCATTTACAGATCCTACTGAGTCTGGGGAGGAGGGCCTTTGATCAGAAGACTTGGAAGTCACAATCAATTCAATTTCAGCATCAGACCATCCTGATTCAGGTGATTCTGATCTGTACCCTGATAAGAAAGTGGTTGAATCAACGAATGATGAAAATTGCGGTATGGGTGAATCTGCTGATAACTCATTAGAAGATCCTGCTGAATCCGGAGATGATGTTCTGGGATCAGACAGCATTTGCATTGCTGATTTGGGAGATATGGGCCTAAACTCAGGTGTTGAATCAAGGGATAGAGATCTCTCTTTTTCTACTCCTGACACTACAGACTCAGATTTAGATTTGGGGCACTCAACTTCAGGTTTTGGTGCAGGTGAAGGAACATCATTATCTGCAGTGGATACCTTTTTATTGTTTTCAACTGTACCTGGTTGAGTTTGAAGTGCACTAGCTTGTGATACAGAGAGCGCTTCAGAAAACTCTCTGTAGTCAATTTCTAGCCTGTGCCCTGTCACTTCAAATGTACCAGTTTTATCGCAGAATGTCTCCCCTTTATACTGTGGATCATAAACATGAGCAATGAAATCTGTCAGGTCTTCTTTATAAACAAGTTTGAATTCAGGTACCAATCTGGTATATTTGTGTATGGTTAGCTCTGATTCACTGTTTTCTGTTTCTAAAGAGGATACTGATTTTTTATCAGCATCTGGTTTAGCGATTTCACTGTTTTGCACTACTTCCCTCTGTTTATCAATTTCTATAACTATTCTTTCTTTTGTTGCTTCTGCTTCACATGTTATTTTATCTACATCCCCTGTTTCAGACCACACCATTTCAGGTGTGGTTATTAATTTTGTCTTTGAGTCCACATTTGCACCTGGTTTGGTTGTCTCTTCTGTTACAGGTGTCAGAGTTGAGCCTGTGTTCTTCTTTTGGGTTTGTTCTACTGCACAGACCAGTTCTAAGTGCACAGGACTAACTTCAGGCAACTCTGCTGGTAATAACAAAATCTGTTCTGAGTCAGACACAACTGACTCTGGTGAATCAGTTCTGCAAACACTGTCAAAGAAATCAAGAGGTAAAATTGTGTATTCAGTGTCTGAAGACACAGAAAGAGGTGATACAGAGGATCGTTCAACATATGAGACAGTCTCAGTGAGATGCTGTCGGAATTCTGGAATAGGGGAGTCAGGTGAAAGGGATCGGAATTCATTGGCAGATGATATTGACACAGGTGACTCAGGCCTTTCTTCAATGTCAATGGATAGGATTGTCCATGGCTCATACTCATCTGAGGTAAGTGAATCAGGAGTCCCAGGAGACATTCTGCACTGTGTCTCTGTGTATTCTGGAAGTGATAAGTGGAACTGTGGAATGGGTGAGTCTGGCGTTAATGGACGATGATCATTAACAGAAAAATTGGATTCTGGTGAGGAGGGTCTACCTACCAAGTCTAATGTTGAGGGTAGCACAAGCTCCCATTCCCACTCTGATTCTGTTGAGTCTGGTGATACTGAACCATCACCATCAACTATGCTGATAAATTCATGCACAGTGAATTGAGGTATTGGCGAGTCTGGAGACAGTGTGGTGTATTGATTAACTGATATTATGGATTCTGGGGATGCTGGCCTGACTCCAGACATGTATTCCTCTGGTGACATAGGTGTGTACTCTGTGCTATCTGTGCTTTGCTCTGGAGAGGATGTTCTTTCCTGAGTCTCATAAGTGAATGAGTCTGGTGTTAATGATCGCCAGTCCAGAAGAGAGCCTGGTGATACCGGCCTAACTGTGTCAGGAACCATCAAATGAGATGCTCCCATCCTGAACTCGGAATCTGACTGGACATCGACTTTTTCTGAAAACAGCTTATCAGACTCTGCAAAGTATGCAGTCAGCTCTGCTAAGTCAAAGTCAAGCTCAGGAGGTAGAGGGGTAGGTGGCCTAAAGTCAGGAATGGGAGAGTCAGGTGAAAGTTGACTGTCATTGTTTAATGATGTCACAGATTCAGGGGAAGATGTCCTTGTATAAGGAAGAGATACTGAGCCAAGGGATTCTGGCCTGTCCTCAGGTATGGGAGAGTCAGGGCTGAGGGGCCTGTTCTGATCAAATGAGACCACTGATTCGGGGGAAGATGTTCTTTCCTCTAGCAAAGACATTTCAGGGTCAGCAGTGTAATCAGGTTCTAAATCTGGTGTGAGGGGTCTAGATATAGTATGTGGTACTAATAACACTGGTGTTAGAGGCCTGTAATCTTCAACTGTTTCATTTATTGTGACTGTATGCTTCTGCTGGGTAATAGGAATTGATACTTCATATCTGAATTCAGCACCTGGAGGGGCAGGTGATGGTGGTCTATTGTCAGTTCCTTTGGGAAATGAATGCTCGGACATCTCATCACTTGACATCTGATACACTGTAGAATGTGCAGCTGATGATGCATCCACATCAACCAAACAAATTTTGGGCAGCTCCCTGAAAGTTGCTTGCTGTAAGTCCACTTGTGGCTCATTCTCCATACTGGCCATGCTGGCTTCTGGTGGGTTTTCAGGTATGACTTGTAGTTCAGGTGCAACCATTACAAAGTCAAGCGTTTCTTGACTAACATCAATCTCATGAGATAAGGTTGACAACTTGATTGCATCGTTATTAGTGACACTGAGGATTTCACCTGCCTCACCTGTATTCGATGACATACATCTGCCTTCATTCACTTCCTCTTTGCTATCTTTTTCTTTTTCTGACCTTATTTGCTTCAATTCATCTTTATTGATGAACTCAAAGTCACTGCCATATAGGGTTCTGTAAAATCTCTCTGAAATCTCCTCGATGTGCCGTTTGTTGTAAGCCTCCCTCTCAGTGACTTGAACACTGGTTACTTTAATAGTATCTTCTGATAACTGTGTCGAAACTTGACTGGACTCTGATCCTTTTTTACTAGATGGTGGGGTCATGGTGATTGTTGTTGTAGAAACAAAGTTTGACACCTCCCTTAGGTCCTTTGACAGTTCACTGAAGTCTGTCTCAGCTTTTTCCGATTCCAACAGGGTCTCTTCAAAATCGGTAACAATAACACCTTCGCGTTTATTGCTCAAACGGCGAGATTTGGTTGTCTCATGCTGGGTTTCAATGTGTGAAGCTAGACTAGGCACACTTGCCATGGCACCTAACTCTGTTCCTGTCTCCTGAGGAGCTTCTACGGCTGTTGGGGAAGACTCTGGGGTAGAGTGTTGGGAGACTGTAGCTCCTTTATAGACTGGATCGAACACATGAGATTGCAGCCTCCAGGGGACAGCTTTGTACAGAGTGAACAAAGGACTTACACGTTTGACAGTGCCTAGGTGTCCAGATCCTGGCAGTGTTGTAACTCCAAATCCCCTGTGAAGCAAGCATAAATATATACATAAGTATAAAACCATATAAAAGACAAACAGCTTTGAATTATTTTTTTGTTAACAGTTACTGAATTGGTTTAGTTCCTTACAAAGTGTCTTGGCCACTCTTCAGGTCAGCTTGCACTTTCTCTTTCTGCGTGTGTCTCAAGAGCTCTGTCACGGATACATCTGCATCTGCCCGTGCTGATGTGTCATGTAGGGAAGAGAGGCTGGAAGAGAGATCCTCAGTCGACACCACTGGGGGCTGCTGACCAGACCCTGGCTTAAGTGTGGTAGCTTCCATCCGTCTTCCTGGTCTTGGACTGTCAATGTCTTCATGGAGTGCAGAGAATCCTGTACAAGGGATTGATATAGTCTAATTAGTCCTGTAAACTATGGTTAAGTTCACCTGGGCAATGTTCTGTCATTCTGCTTAAATATATTCTGATTAAAAAATATTGTCTGTTCACATGCAACATTCTAATCCAATCACATGTGGTATATAGGTATACATATAGGTACATTATTGTGTGGACCCCATGGAAAGGCAAGCAAAAGAGTCAGCTTCTATTCTGTAGATGATAAATAATTGATGCTTAAACCACATTTCTACATTGTCCATACCTTCACTGTGATCAAGTGATATGGTATGCTCAATTTCTGCATAGGTGTGCGATGACTCCATACTGGATTTGATAATCTTTGTTTCAATGAGATGCACTATGTCCATGCGGTTTATCTTGGTTAATTTCGTAATTAAAACAGTCTCTGTAAAAGAAATGGCAACAATGGAACTGTGTTTAATTTCTGATCAATATTTTTACATTACATTTTACAAAATTTTGCACAAATACAAACTCCTTGAACTTGCTCATACAAACTGTATACCTGTAGCATTTTTGCCCTCCCTTTCTGTCCAATATTTAATAAGAGCGTGGCTTTGGTCTTGAAGTGAATTTGGGTTCTCAGTTCGTATTTGATGAATATGCTCCTCACTAAATTCCAACTCGCGTGCCAATTCTATAAAAAATAAAAATAACAAAAAAGATGTTGTTAAAGGCTACCATGGAGATTGCTCACTGAATTGTGATGCCTTCAAAGATTGCTTACCTGTCCAGCTAAAGCCAAGATGGTCAGCAATGACTGCCAGCCGTGACTCTTTTCTTTCTGCCTCCTCCTGTGGATCTACTGTAAATGCCAGCAGAGGAGCGGTCAATGGAGGTCCCCATAAAGATAGTCAAGAGCTAAACCTACTATAGGGATGGAAGGTAATATCTGCTAAATTCAAGTATATCAGGACAAAATCCCTAGCATTTAGATTTTTCACTGGCTTTCTCCTGCATCAACTCAAGGACTACCACCTCTGTTGTGAGTTAAACCTTGACTACAAGAATAGAGCAGATCGTAAGATCATTAATACCCACTGAAACGCAAGATGAATCCTACCTCATGATGTTATCATAGTTAAAAAATGGCAATAAAGTTGGTGCTTTTTGAGTAAGGTCTATTTGGCCAATAAAAATCCTATAATCATTACTGACAGAAATGTAGCTGTTTATGAAATATCCTTTAAATCAATCTTGAGATTTTCAGGACACACATACACAAAGGAAGAGAAGAAACACAAACACAAACACAGCAAGAACAACACAGAAGCAACCACAGAAAGTTGAAGCCTTAGCTACATGACAGAGAGGCAGCACCTTCATCGCTAGCGAGGTGAGGCGGAAGACAGAGAGAATGGGCCCCATGAGAAGGGGGGATACCTTGACTTTGGGCTTGGGCTTTATCGTCGGGGATTCTTTCCATCTGCGTCTCGATGGTGTCATCCCAGCGTGGTCTAACGACAAAGACGCCTTCGGGTAGCGGCAAGTGTATATCAGGGAAAGCATCCACCTCTATGACAGAAGTGTCTATGGTGCTGCTTTCATCATCAGACATGGCAGATGCCTCCAGCTCTTCTGCTGTCTCCTTCTCCCTCTCTGCTTGTGCCAATCTCTCTACAACTTTTGCTGCCTCATCACTTATCTCTGCAAAAAATTCTAGCGATTGCTTGGGAGACTCTTGGGGATGCTCTTTTTTGGTCTCTTTGGCTGGTGTAGATGTCTGTGTTGGCTTGCCTCTAACTGGCAATCTGGACTGAAATGTCTTTGTGGATTGCTTGGTGGATGATTCGCTACTGGCTGATCGACCCTGGTCCTTTTTTGTTGCCTTTTTAGTCAAGTCACTCTCAACGGAGCGTGTTGTTGTGGAAGACTTCTTGATTCTGGCACCAGTGGAGGGACCTGTATCTGTCTCAGATTTTCTCCTAGTCTCAGGTTTTGTTGGCAGCTTTGACTTTTTGTCCTTGAGGGATTCAGCTCGCCTGACTGAGGACTCTGACGTGCTATCAGACTTTACAGAGCTGGCTTTAATGGGTATTCTTGATTTGGGACCCTCAGCTGAAGGAGTGTCTTTTCTTGCTGAAGCACCTACTTTTCCTGAGCCAGACTTTGCTGGACCCTTTGATAACTTTTCAGTACTTGGGGAGGGGGTGGGCTTTTCGGGAGTTTTGGGGAGTTCAATTACCGAGTGCTGATCCTCAGGGGAGGAATCAGACGATTCTTGGTCCTGCTGGGAATATACTGACCTAGTTACTGTAGTGACAGCTGTCTGAACATTGGTAATAATAGGATCAGGAGAACTGAGATCAACTGCTACAAGGGTTTCCTCTGCAATCTTTTCAAACTTGGATTCTACTGCCTCAGGTGTTGTTGCATCTGTCTTTTTTGTTGATATTGACAAGCCCATTTTAATAGGGATTCTAGATTTTGAGGCATCTGACTTAGAATCTGCCTGATCATCATCTACTGAAGAAGGTTGCGAGGAATTAATAGCATCCTTGGATGGTTTTTCTTCCTCTTCCGGTTTTATTTGCAAGGTTAAGTTCATACCAACCTCAGTCTCTGTTGCGGAGGGCTCTGCAGCAGCCTCTTCCCTTGCCTCCTCTGCAATTGCCTCTTCAATGGGCTGTTCCCCTATCTGGAAGAAAGCGAAACCTTCCTCCTCATAACTCCTTTTGGTCATGTCAATGGCACCGCTTCTGGTCATTTCAAAAAGTTTGCCTTCTTGAAAGAGAAATGGATTTGGTTCACTTGTAGGTGTTCCCTCTTCTGTGGGCGTTCTCCCAGGAGTTGTGTCTGGTGTTGCAGCCTGGGATTGCCGATCCACTGCGAGGCTAAGGATTTTTTGCTCTTCCTCTTTCACCCTGGCTGCGAAAGCATCATCATCCTCCCGCATTGTGCTCCAGGGATCTACTTCCGATCTTGCAGTGACTCCTTTTGACTCGGTTTTTGGACGTTCCTCTTCCTCTTCATAGTCTTCTGTATCATCATAAATGCAAACTTCAGGTTTAAATGTTTCTCCTCCATGTCCAATAACCATGGGGGCATCGGCTCTATCCACACTTGTGTCAGATGCCCCTGAATGTTTTATGTGATCACCCTTAACCTCATCTGTAATATTCCTATCTGCTTGGCATGGTGCTTTAGCACTGTCACGCTCAAGTAGATCTGTCACCTGTACTACTGCTCTGCCATCGTCATCCTTACTTTCTCTTGATTTCCTCAAACACTCCTCCTTTTGTTCATCTGTTATATTAGCAGCCCCCTCTGATGAGGATGGGGCCACTGATTTATCTCCTCCAGCCTTAAGGGACTGTTCTACCTGGGGAGATTCAGTGCAAGCTTTGGCAGGGAGAGATGCTTGGGCTTTTGTGATGTGTTGTTCTGAGACAGACTGAGGTCCCCCCCCCACTGTTTTGGCTGATGCCGTTGCACTGTGGGTGTCCCTTTGGGTAGCATCTTCAGCCTTTACACCTGCTGAAAAAGGAGAGGGAGGTTGTACTTT
This sequence comes from Sardinella gibbosa, assembly GCA_034783695.1. NCBI lineage: Eukaryota > Metazoa > Chordata > Actinopteri > Clupeiformes > Clupeidae > Sardinella > Sardinella gibbosa. The sequence continues at coordinate 5,785,005 of JASCIP010000069.1, read as the reverse complement.
AATATCGGGTTCAACACACAGAGCTACCACTGAGCCCAGTACAGGATCAGTGTGCTCAAAGCCATCCCCTGATGGTGTCTGATCTTTGGACACTAGTCCAATCTGTTTGATGCTGTCGTGTCCTGCTTCAGACACTACTGCTGACTGAGCGGATCTGATATCTTTTCTATTGTCCTTTTTGCCTCTCGCATCCTGCTCCATTTCATCGAATGTTTTTATTTTGGCAGCCATTTTAAACATTTCTTCCTCTGGTGTGAATTTCCTTTGAGTCTCGCCACTCTCCGCCTCATAATCCTCTGCCTCCTCAGGAATAGGTGGGTTTAGGGGAACAGAAAGGGTCATGGGGTCAGGGGTTTTGGGGTTCACCTCATAACTTACCTCTTCAGAACTTGGGGTATCAGGGGAGAGGGGACTCTTACCCGAACTTTCCATCTGGGACGTCTTTTCAGAACTGTCATCCTCGGCACTGGCTTCCTGGTCTCTGAGGAGTCTACTACGCAAATTGTCTAGGGGGAAGTCAGGGGCTTTGGAGGGTGGCTCTTGCCCTGCTGGTGCACTGGGTTCATCTATCACAGGAGGGAAAGCCAGGTTGGTTTTCTGTTCTACGGGGCTGCTTTCTAAGGAGTCATGACAAGGGGATTCCTTAGTTGGGCTGGGTTCAATGGAGTCTGGAGTTTTATGGGAGGAGTTATCGTCCATGTTGGGGCTAGTCTCTAAAGAGTCTCTATGGCTAAAGGTCAAGGAGTCATCGGCTACGGGGCTGAGAGAGTCTGACTCCCGATGTTTGAGAGGCAGATCTAGGCTATCCTGACGTGTGGATGCCCTTGTGGCCAAAGTCTCAACCAAAGCTGATCCTGGTTGACCATCAGGGGATTCCTCATCACTTAGAAAACCTTCTATGGTTTCAGAACCCCTCTTTGTAAGCTTTCGAGATTTTGGAGGTCTGGCTGATGCACTGATAATCTCCTTAGCAAGGGGAGCTTTTTCATCCCCAAATTTAACTGCCTTGACCTTTGGAGTGGACTTGGACTCACTTGTGCCCGAAGAAGTCGACTCTTCTGTTGATACCCCAGACTTGTCTTTGGAGGGACGTTGTGTCACCAGCTTGGTGGTTTTCTCATCATGTTTAATTGGAATAGCCGAGGCCCCTTTCCTTACAGTCTGCAAAAGCTCATCACTTCCTTTTTGAAGGAACAGAGAGGGGCTGTCAGGACTTGTGTGTGGAGTTTCAGCCAAGCCCTCGTGTTTGTAACTCTCTTCAGAGCTCATCTGTTGCTCTCCAGAACAAACACTGGTGCTCGGAGACTCTGCTATTCCTTCATGTTTCAGGCCATCAGAACTGTCCTCCATTGCACCATTCTCAATTGCACTGTCAGGCAGGAATTCACTTGTGGCTTTGCTTGGCTGGGGTGAAGACACTGTGGACATAACAGTTTCACTGGAGGGCCCTGCAGTTAAAGCAGATGATGTGCTGACAGTCTGTACTGCTGGTGTTTTAAACTGTTGGTATTGAGCATTGTCCTCAAGTTCAGCTTTTATTTCTGAGCTAAAATCAATTGAGTGCTTTCTGTCTGGGCTAATTTGAAGGTCACTATCCCCCTTCTGTGCCTCTGGGAGCAAAGAGTCCAGGGATACTTCTCTTCCCTGTGAAAAACCTGACACAACTTTTTTAGTGGGAGACTGAGCTTGTGTTTCTGATGATTCTGTTTGCCCTGTTTCTTGTGTTTCTGTTTTAGTACTTGATGATTTCAGCTCAAAGAGTCCAGACTTTCTCTTTGAAGGGTCTTGCCCTGTTTGGAAAGCTCTCATTAATTCTTTAACTGACATAGTCTCTTCAAGGTTTTCTGATTCTTTTTTTGGAGACTTGGGTGGAGCTTGCTGTTTTTTAGACGACTCTTTGTGAACTGTGGATGGTTTGCTGTCCTTACCTACTAGTGTAAGCTTACTTACAGTTGGTTGCTTACGCTGTTGTTTTTGCTCTGCCTCAACCTTTTGCTGTAGGGCTTTTACTTTGTCTTTAATGGACCCTATTGGTGTCTCTTCAACTACAGGTGAAACAGGTGATTTCTTTTGTGGGGCTGGGGCACTAAGATGGCTGTCTCCCTCCTGAGCTCCCCCCTTACGTCCTTTCCCTGTATCTTTCTTAGGGGAAGTACTAGGTTCTTCTGTGTGAGTCTGTGGGCCTTTCCGTCTGGTTGGTTTCTTTACTTCTGCTACAGGAATTTTTGTGTCTTTCTTTGCTGTGGGTATGGAGGATGGTTTGGTGCCTTTGGACTTTTCTTGTTTTGTACCCTCAGACAACTTAGCAGAGGTATCAGGTAAATCCAGAAGGTACTCCTTTGGGTCACCAGTCAGGTGAGGAACCATGCCTGACAAGTCTGCCACACCTTTTGGTCTCGGAGCACCCCGATTGACCCTCCCCTCCCGCATAACAGGTTCTTGTGGCTGGAGGGCGGCCATCTTTTTGGCCTCTTCAATTTCACTATCTGATAGAAGCACCCATTCTTCTTCTTTTTTTGGTGGAAAACTCTCTGCCCTTGTAGATGCAGCGGCCAGTTCACCCTCGTAAGTTCCACTGCGAAGAATCTCACTGACTTTCTCTAGGTCCTCTTTAACTTTTTCCATTATTTCAAATGGCTCGCCCGACACCTCCTCTACCCCTTTTTCAAGGCCTCTTCCCTCCAGGGAAGTTGTTTTGTCAGGTGAATCAGTGGTCAGAATAGCGGTCATTTTTATCAAGTCTTGCTTCATCTCTGACACCTCGGAGAGTAAGTCGGGACTTGCAAGCGCAGGTGAGTCCCTGATCAAATGTGTTTTCAGGGTGGATGTCTCAGCAGAGGTTTCTTCATCATCTTCCATTTTGAAAGAAACATTTAAGGAGTAAACAAAATCAAAATTGAAATCAAAGGGAACAGAGATTTGAAAATCGTGATCAGGACAGGAACAGTACAAGGATCACATCAGGGGTCACATCTGGGTAACAAGGAAACAACAGCGAAGGAAGGCATTAGGTATCAAGGCATAGAAGTATTTGGATCCAAAGGACTTGAGGAGGAAATTTTGACCGCAAAGCAAACTCAAACTAAACCTTCACAGGACAGGAAGGGAAATACGCAGGAAATAACTTGCTTATACACACCCACAAGAGCACATTCATACGCGTAAAACACAAAATAATGAGAGCCCAACTAAAACAGACATGAATGGATGACAACAGAAGACAAGGAATTGACGAGAAGACAAGGAAATGGGGGACACATACACTGGAAAAGCAACATGTAAGCAGACATCTCAAGATTGTTCGAGAAGTATATTCTCTGTACAGAGAAAGATAGAGAGAGAGAGAGAGAGAGAGAAAGAGAGAGAAAGAAAACTTTTAATGTTTCCCTCAAAAGAAAGCCAGTGATGTAAAACTAAGAAATGGCTGAATGCAGGTCTGTACATTTCTGTATAGACACAAAATGATTGATGACAAAATTTATCAAATAAAAAATGTTTGAAAATCAGTTTTTAATCAACTTATGAATTGATTCTTCCTTGTGAATGGCTATATCAACAACTTAAATGAATTGCATTGGCAAAAAATAGCTTGTGACATACAATGTAAAAACAGATGCAAATCAGATAATGTGCAGTAACAGTGAATTGGCATAAATCATATAGCGAGTGAAATTTGCAAGAAAGTAAATGTTAAGCAGACATGATTAAAGAATGCTCACACGCTTTCTACATGCATTCACTACACACATTCACGTGCAGAGACACCTATACACCATCTTTCCATCTTTCTCCTTCCCTCCTTCTCTTACAGACATAGACACGGGCATAGCAACAGACAGACACACTGCAGACATACACACAAATGCATACAGGTATCCACACACACACGCACACACACACGCACACACACACACACACACATGCACACACACGCACACACTCAATATGTAAGCAAAGTTATTTCCATGCAAAGCAAAAGGGGTAGTACTGACATGCAGCCTCAGGTGAAAGGTGTCATCAGCTTCAAGCAAGTCACAAGACCAAGGACAGGAAATATCAGGTTTTCAAATGTGTAGCTCGTGACATTGTATAGTGTGGTGATCTTTTCAGACTATTTCCTGCTCAATGTCCACACATTTGAGCAACAAACACCGTACATGCTTTTTAGCATTCATAAATTACAGGAATGTTGAGTTATCCAGTTCATAAAACATGTGTCATTGTTGTAACACAATGCATGTTTTAGCAGCACAATTTCTTAAATAATCGTCCAATTTGAACTCCATTATTTGAATGCTGTTCATTCATGTGTGAAAAACTGGATATATCTGTGAGGGGTCTTCTCACACATACAACAAATAGGCTATTCACTGGAGGCATGGGGTGGGTTTCACACACAAAAGGGAAAAGGACCAGGGATCACAACACATCAGTTTGCTTTGCAGTTTGTATACATTACCATAAAAAGGCCTGTGAGGACCTACTGTACTTGACTAACATCACCACAGTATGAATGGACATCAATTTTGGTGCTCATGCACATCATATTGGCTTTTTCCAAACCCTCGTCAAGTGGGGGGACCGAAAAGACCAATACACTCTGATTAAGCGTTTAAGTGAGAGAGTTATGTCTGCTAGAACAGACATAGCCTTCACTGGTGATGCAGTTTTTGATTTCTTTGTAGCTATTTGTTATGTGGAAGCACGTTGATTACCAAATTGAGGTTCAAGCATTTGCACTACAGCTTGCAAGGATGCAACACTATGCTTTAGTCAGCCTAGAAACATTACTATTATTATTAGGGAACTAATTATCATAGCTTACAGCAATACATGCTATGGGATTAGGTGTCAGTTCATTTTTAAAATGTTTCATTGTCATCATGCAGAAGTTTACATTACACATTACAGCCTCATTTTTTTGTGTATTATAAAATAAATGCGGAGAGCCAATGAGACTTGCTTATGTCTTACATTTTCCTTGCGTTCGGCTGGTCTGTGAAAAAAGGCACAAGAGTTGAACACAACATTAACATCTAATCAGTCATCACAAGCTAATCACAGGTAGTGACACAAAGAGATTGTAAGAAGGTTGTCTATAAACTTAACCTACAGGTGGATCACTATTGGATGGATTGATTATGAATGATGTCCTAGGCTGTGAACATACAGTATTTATATATGTATAGGTACTGTATTGTCCTCAGTGATGGGGAGCTTTTGAAAGTGAAGAGAGAAATAATGTCCTATTATAAACAGCTACTGTGCTTCTATACCACACACAGGCATTGACTTCAGCTTGGACTGAATCAATGTCAGGAAGCAAACTAGAGAGAACAGCCTCAGAAGCCAGCCAATGCTCTGAGCTAGTAGAGGGACAGGGGAGGAACTGAAAAGCAGAGGGACCAGAGTTAGGGGGACAGAAAAAAAGAGGTACGCTTTACCTCCTCCTCAGCCTCTTGGTCTGAATCTGATTCCTTTGAGGAGCAAGAAGCAGCAAGAAAGAGAGAGGGAAAGCAACGAAGATAGAGCAAGAGATAGAGATAGAGAGAGAGAGGGAGAGAGAGAGAGAGAGAGAGAGAGAGAGAGAGAGAGAGAGAGAGAGAGAGAGAGAGACAGGCAGAAATAGAAAGACAGAGATAGGTAGAGACAGCAAAGAGAGAATGGGAAAGACAAAGAGCAGGCAAAGCAGTTACCAAGGCAACAGAGCAAGTCAGCAGCCAGCCAATAAGGCAAGGCCAGGAAGAGGAGAGGGGGCACCCTGAGTTCAATACAGCTGGCAAAACGAGCAAAACTCAGCCTATATGAAGTAGCCTATAGCAAAAATGGTGACAGGGCACAGTAAATACAAAGTTAAATTTGTATTTTAAAAATGCATGACAGGATGATGGCGCAAAATACAAATTGCATTTAGAAAGTCATCTCCGTATAGCCATTGTTTTGTTAATACTATCTGATTTGCTGATAATACTTTAATTATTTACACTATTCCTCACAACTGTGTAAAAAGTGTACTTGAATGGTGACATAATTA
>JASCIP010000069.1:5625749-5638993 GCA_034783695.1 Sardinella gibbosa | reverse complement strand
TGATATCTGTGATCCCTACCAAGTTATATTTTAATGGTTTGCTCCAAATGGACAACTGGAGATTGCTAGGCCTTTCTAATGCTACAACACTTTCTAAGGATGGACAGTCAGGAACCCTTGCTATCTTTGGACAACATGGAAGAATATTCACCATATTTGGCTGTAAATTAACCTTGGGTCGTGGGGCAGATGGAAATCCAGGGTGTTTTGCAACTTCTGGGCAAGAAGGCACCAAAGCCACCATATCCTCACCAAATAATTTATCACCTGACTCAAACATTTCTATGGCAAAGCTCCTCAATTGAGGTTTATCCCACAGAACAGTTATGTCAGGAATCTGTTGAACGTTAGTGTCATCCTGAGATGGCATTCCAGGAATCACAGACACCTTTGGACAACATGGGAGAATATTTGTCATGTTTGGCTTGATATTAAATTTGGGTTGTGGGGCAGATGGAAACCCAGGATGTCTTGCAACTTCTGGGCATGAAGGCTTCAAAGCCACCATATCTTTACCAAACATTTTATCACCAGACTCAAACTTATCAATGGCAAAACTCTTCATCTGAGGAGGCTTGTCCCATAGAACAGTTCTGTCAGGTATCTGTTCAACATGTATCTCATTTTGGGATGGCATTCCTGGAATTATGGACAACCTTGGGCATGCATGTATAATATTTCTCATAGCAGGCTCATTTTGTTTGTGACACTTATCTGTTATATGCTGAGGTGCTGAAGGGAAACCAGGGACTGAGGCAACAACTGGACAAGATGGCACCAGGGCCCACATAGTGCTACAGATCTCTGTATCCGCTACAAATATCTGTGTGGGTAAATCTGGTCTCTTTTCTGGCTGTCCTATCCCCAGATCTTCCCTGACATTAAGCCAGAGAAAGTTAGGGTGGTCTACTGGCTCTGATAACTTTGAAGGGATGCCAGCAATGCTGGATGTGTTTGGGCATGATGGTAACAGGGACTTCATGGATGGCATTTGTGCTTTCTTTGTTCTCTTTGCCGATGGGAATCCAGGAATGCTTGAGGCGGATGGACATGAGGGAACAATGGCAAACATGTTTTTCATAATCTGTTTGTTTTGTTTAGACATCTCAGGGAATGGAGCGGGCAGTATATTTACTGATGTTTTTCTCTTCAGAGGTCTCTGCAATGAGGGCAATTTGTTAAATGACCAAGCTGTTTCACTGATGTTGGCATTCCTAATGGATGCCATTCCTCTGACTTTAGCTACAGTTGGGCAAGTTGGTGTAAGATTTACCATATTTGCTGCCCTTTCAATCTTATGGGCCTCTGATTCTGGCAAGTCTACAGATGGAAAACCAGGTGTTCTTGACCTTTTTGGGCAAGAGGGTCCCAAGTTCACCATTCCTGTCATTATATCTCTTTGCTCTTCTGGTATGTTCACTGGCAAGACATGCAATTCCTTTGATGGTTTCTCCCACAATTTGCTTTTTTCGACTGAGAATTTCTCTAATCCTAAGTCTGCACTAGTGATTTGTGAGGATGGGAATCCTGGGATACTGCTTGTTGTTGGACATGATGGTACCAGAGCAGTCATGCTTCCAGATCTAAAGGACAAGGAACACTTTCATGAGAAATTCATTTGTGAAATATTTTAGCCTCATAAAATATGCATGCCACAAAAAGCATGCTGCTATGTTAATGCACTTCCACACATACAGTACATCACGTATGTGTGCTTGTTAGGAAACAAGCTAAACCCAAACAATAGCCATCATTCCAATAAACACCACTCATGTCAAGCCAAAATCATGTGCATTATGGACATGGAGAATCAAAAACATCACACCAGTTGTCACACACTTCTGGCTGCTGAGTCAGGAAACATTCATTAATGTAGGTATTCCACAATAATCTCATCGCTGTAATACACATTATACTAATACAAAAACACAGTCCAGTCTTCTGTTCATATGACAGCAAAAGTACGGCAGAAAGGGTGGAAAGAACATGTCCATTATCTGCTACCCATAAAACTGAAGAAACTGAATACTCCACAGATGCAGTATTAATTTTTCAGAAGCACTGAACAGTAGCACTTAGGTAACACACTGTTACAACAATGGCAACAAAACTCACCTCTCCCTAACAGTCAAAATCAATGGTGTATCTGGAATAGAGTGCCACATTCTGCACTCTATGTGCCTGAAATAGTGCAAATGAAAATATTTTATGTACTGTAAGGATGCCAATGGGAAGGAAAAACAATGCTTACAGTATGAAAGTCTGATACAATCACAAGTCTCCTACACTTACCCTCTCTCGAGAGTGCCCTCATCACCTCTTTTACATCTTGCCCCAAAGCCTGTATTCTCCTTCATGATTGGTAAAGAAATTAAGACTGGCTTTGCTTCGTTGCCATCATTTGTAGTATGGGCAGGCAGAGGCTGATGTTCGGGCTTTTTATAAATACTGACATCCTCTGACTGTGGCTGAGTTTTTAATTTTTCACAAGATAGTTTTATATGACTTTGAGAGGCTATGGAAATATAGCCAGAAATGTGATCTTCACTTGGTTCAAGTGATGTTGATGACAATATGCTTTCCATAGCCTCATTGACCTTTGGTGACTGGATGACTTGTAATGCTGACGCAGGCTTTTGACATAGATTCCTCTCAACAACCAATGCATCATCTTTGTATTTCACTGTGTCAGTGCCTGGTAGGGAAGACGGCAACATGTCAGCTTGGCTTGGCAAGTGCTTGGACTCTAACCTTGGCATAGAGGGAAAACCAGGTGATCGGGCATTTGATGGACAACATGGCACCAATGATACCATGCTTGTCATAACACATTTGTCCTTTATTGAGCTATATTGGGATGGACATCCTATCATATGCTGGCAAGACTTGTCCTTACTTGGTTTACTCAACAATGGTTTTACATCTGTATGCCAATTTATATCCATATCACAACCTGTCTGTTGAGTCTGTTGGGTGGATGGTACACCTGGGACCCTTGAGGACTTTGGGCATGATGGAATCATGCTGGCCATAGTAGGTGCAATGACAACCTGGCGTCTCGGAGCAGATGGAAAACCAGGATTTCTTGCTTTTCCTGGACACAATGGTGCGAGGTAGAACATTCCTTTGATGATTATTTGATCTTTAATTTGTCTGTAATGAATGGGAAGGAGTATTGCAGAATCAAAATCTTTGGTCTTAGGTTTAACAGAAAAGGGCTTGACATCCAGTGGCCAATTTAATGCTGAGTGTGACTCATTGTTGGACATTTTTATGGATGGCACTCCTGGAATTCTAGCAACTTTTGGACAAGATGGCAGAAGGTTCACAATGCTTGGAGAGTTGTCCATCTTTGGCCTTGGTGATGATGGAAACCCAGGGATAGTTGCTTTTCTTGGACAACAGGGTACCAGGAGTTGCATAGTTTTTATTATCTCTTTTTCAGAATCATATCTTGGTCTGTACTGTGTAGGTTGTGAACATATGGCATGATATGGTTTCCTTTTGAAAGGTTTGATCCATAATGTCATCTCACTATTTGGCCAATCTTTGCCATCAAGCTCTAACTTTTTTGCAGATGGTATTCCAGGAACCCTAGATATCTTTGGACAGGAAGGCAAAACATTTGTCATACTTGGTGCCCTTTTCGGCCTTGATGCTGATGGGAAACCAGGAACTTTTGCTTTTCCTGGGCAAGTGGGGACTAGTTTAAACATGGCTCTTTGAATATCTCCACCTTCTCCTGAATGAAAAGATTGAAACAATATGGATGAGCTCTTTATTTGTTTGACCAAAAAAGGTCTCTTGCTCAGTTTATACCAATGTGGCATATCTTCGTCTGCCTTAAAAGCCACAATTGATGGAAAGCCCAAATTTCTTGATACCTTCGGGCATGAGGGCACAAGATTGACTACACTAGGAGTCCTGCATATTTCAGCCTGTGGTGCTGAAGGACAACCAGGTACCTTTGACATTTTGGGACAAGATGGCCTCATGCTTGACATGTTAACATTTTTCTCCAAAAGCAAGGGTGGTGCTGAGGAGGGGTGAATCTCAGATGCTTGTTTCTTCAATGGCTTCCTCCACAGCAAAGACTTGGCTGTTAACCAGGCACTGGGACCTCTGTGTAACTTTGAAGGTATACCAGCAACTTCAGAGGATTTTGCACAAGTTGGTAAAATATTGACCATGCTGGGAGCATTATCAATGTGCAACATTTCTGGATCTCTTGGAACAGATGGAAAACCGGGGATTCTGGCCTTTTTTGGACAGGTTGGCACAAGAACCACCATACTTTTTATCATTTCCATATCATGATAGAATTTCCCAAGATCATGAAAATGAAGGATCTTTGGCTTTTCCTTAAATGGTTTATAGAATACTATATCTTCAGATGGCCACTTCAAAGCCTGTGTTTTATTTGAGGCCACAGCAGTTGGCAATCCTGGAATTTGTGTGGATTTTGGACATGTTGGCAGAATGTCAATCATACTTGGCATTTGTGCTCTTGAATTCACTTTTGGTCTTGGTGCTGATGGAAACCCTGGTATTCTGCTTTCTTGAGGGCAACTTGGAACCAGAACCACCATATGTCTTCTGGCTTCTTTGTCATCATATGCTTTGCTTGGGGAGTCTAACACCAAATCCTTCTTTCTAGGACTGGCTTGATATAATGACATTTTGTTTGCAGACCACTGAGGCTGTTCCATCCTCATTTGTTGACGGGACTGAATACCAGGAATACTGGAAACTCTTGGACAGGCTGAAAGAAGATCCACCATGTTTGGTTCCCTAACAACTTTTGGACCGTGTGCCATTGGCATGTGGGTAGATGGTAGTCCTGGTGTCCTAGTTTCTCTTGGACAGCTTGGTGATATGTAAGCCATGCCCCTTGTATCTATATAGTCTTCTTCATCTGGGCCTAAGCCTTCTGGTGCAGACTCCTGAAGGATAGCAACTTCAGAGATGCTTTTGGATGGCTTCTCCAACAGCTCTCTCCTATCAAAAATCCACTCCTCAGCTTGGGCCTCATCTGTACTATGGCTCAATGTGGACGGCAACCCAGGAGAACTGGAGACTCTTGGGCAAGATGGCAACAAAGCAGCCATGGTATTATGTCTAAGAGATAGGGATACCAGAGGAAACAGTCAGAGACGTCAAGGACGATGCAAGTGGTTTGCAGCTCAAATATGTTGTCTATTTGCAAAACAACCTGAGTTGCTTGTTCACATGCGAGACGAGTGCATGTAAAATATGCCCACGATTAAAGCAGGGCTATAACTCAATATAAATGTTACCTATAGCGCTACTGTTCATGCTGCCATGGGAGTTTAGCATAAAAAGCACTCATGCTTCAGGTCCCTATTGCCTAAAACACTCAAAACTTCACAACAGGCTTCCTTTCGATACAAGCCAGCTCAGACCAGAAGTTTACTTAATGAAGAGCGGACACAACAAGGCAGAGGAACTCACGCCAACCTTGATGTGAATTAGCGTGAACGTTAATAAGCATGTGGGCTGAGTCAAAGGTGCCATGCCACACTTACCCCCAATCAGAGTGAACCTTTTCAAGATCCCCTATGCTCTTAGATGCCGCTCTCTCAGAAGAGGCGCCTTTCTGCCCTTTCTCTTTTCTCTTATGTTTCCGTTTTTTTCCTGTCTGTCTCTCTTCTTTACAGTCTCTCAACTCTTCTCCCTCTAACACAGCACTATGTGGCAGTTCTTTGGGTGAGGCTCGGTGCACAGATCGGGGAAGAACTTCCTTGTCTCTCTCTGAGGCAACCACATCACCCTGGCTTGAGACAGACTTGAGTATTGAAGGATGTGCTGGCTTCAAAACAAATGAGGAGTTTTCTGGAACCTTTGTAGACCCTTGTGAGGAAGCAGATACCACCATGGGGGATGAGCTTGGAGGTGAGGCAGGGTGAGAGGTGGGATCATGGGATGCTTCTGGAGGTGTCTTTGGGTCACCACTTCGCATTTTTGGCAGCTCAAAATAGGGGAATTCTGAGAGACTGGATTTCTTTGGACTAGAGGGCAGCAAAGGGGCCATACTGTCTGGTCTGAGGGGCAGAGGCATAATGATCAGAGACTCCAGCAGTCACATGTGAGTTCTTCAAATCTATCATCAACAGACTTTTACGTTGCCAAGCCATACAGCGTTATTGGTTTATGCTTGCTTTGAGTACCAGAAGAAATGCATCCAGTAGCACTGCCATCAGCTGTCAGCAGTTTACATGCTGTATGTGTTTAATATCAATTAAAACACACAGCAGCCCATTTTCAGCTTTACTCCACAACAAACTACATGACTTGACACACAAAAGCACAGCTGGATTTTTCTTTTTTGTTTCCTTCAATGTTGTTGAAAACAACATACAAAACAACACAAAAGCAAGCATGCTACCATGGATAGGCTCCACTGAGTATAAAGTGAAAAGGGTTTCAGTTTGTAGTTCTGTAGAGCACAGAGACTTATTTAGATTTGCACACACATACATATTTGTTATAGTCAAATATTACTGTAAATAAGCGATGGTCAAACAGTAAGTGCCAAAATCAACTACCAACAAAACTTAAGGCCACAACACAAAACAACACTTTCAAATCCAAAATGCAACGCTTCAAATACATAAGAGGTGCAAAACATTGCTGTTTCATATGAAGAACTTGAACAGAGATGTTCCATTTGTTTTTCCACAACTCATGCATTTTACTATCACTCACCCTTTAGCTGCCTTGACAACCTCCAGCCCAAACACAGAGTCTCCTTCCCGTTTCCTCTCATAGCCTCTTAATTCTGGCCGACCAAGGTTCACTTGCTTGTCTTCCGCTAAATTAAAAAAGAATTATAATGTATAACAATATGTATTGATAATCTGAATCATAGTGAAGATGCTAGACTTAAGTTTAGCTATGCTGTAGCCTACAGCTACTTTAATACCCAGGCTAAATCAATTTACAAATTTAAAACCATGGGCAAGATCTTCACAGCAAACAATGATAAGACATGATCAGGCTAACTGGTCCCATATGCCACACTATGGGGCAGAATTTTGCTAGTTGACAAACTAGCTGACCTCCATTTAAATAAGAGCTTGTTATCTTTGAAACAGGTACAGTGGATCTACAGTTGTTGTTTTTTATTTTCTCACTAAGTTGTTTTTTCATATTCTCACTTAATACTCACTTGGACTTATTGAACTGGAGAGTTCCTCTTCTGTCAGTGTGCTCAACTGTCTCTGGAACTCTGTATTGACATAACAGACATAATTTTAAATTAATCAAGTTCTATAGGACAAGTCTACCTCCTCTCACACATTTCCTCTGAGCACCAATGCAGCCAGAAGTTACAGTGCACACCCCAACCACCAGAGGGAGCATCATCTCAACAAGCAACTCGTTATCATTCTTTTAGCACCACTTCAGTTGACATGGATCTTTGGCAGCCTGAACAGCATGAGTACCTGTCTGCGCATCAGAGAGGGAGGCAGATACAGGCCCTGGCAGCAGGGGAATGGGGGCCTGGGCCTGAGGAGAAGGACTAGAGATGGTGGGAGGCAGGGGAGAGAGTGCAGCAGGAGTGGGGGAAAGAGGAGAGGAGGAAACAGGCTTGTGGGCCTCCACCTGAGGTCTTCTGACATTGGGGCGCACCACAGTGGCCACCACCTGGTGTCTCCACTCACATGTCTGGACCGCAGGGGTGGAATCTAAGGCAGCCAAGAAAGAGAAAGAGGGAGAGATGGAGGAAGAGGAAAAAAGAAAGAGAGGAATAGGAAGGACAAAGAGGGTAGAGTAAAGGGAAAGACAGGAATGACCAAATTCGGGAGCAGAACTGAAAGTGTTTGTCTGTTGGCTTGCTTGTTTGCTTTACAAACCACTTTTGTCAACCAATCACAGTGAGACAGAGGTCAAACAAGCATTTGCGCTGTGGGAATGCTTGGACCTGAGCCTCTTTGCTCTCTGTACCTGACGTGGAGACAACGGACGGAGCAGGTACAGGCGCGGCTGGAGCAGCAGCGTCAGGAGCAGCACAGGAAGCATCAGAGACGACAGGAAGAGGAGGAGAACAGGGGACAGGGGACACACAGACATCAAGGGGGGACACTGGGGGAGACACAGGACTGGGACAGGATGCTGGGACAGGTGGAGCAGCAGACAGGGACACAGGCAGGGTGGAGGATGGGGGTGTCTGGAGGGGTGGATGGGCATGATCAAGGGAGTCAGAGCAGGGGGGTAGATCGAGGACAGGGACTGTAGACAAGGAAAGAGGGGGGGCTGCTCGAGGGGGGATGGGGGGAGGAAGCGGCACAGGATTATCGTTCTCAGGAGATGGAACACTTCCAGAGGGGGTAGACTGCTCAGCAGGAGGTGTTAGACCAGGGGGAGGGGACTGCTCATTGGGTGGAGATAGACCTAGGGGAGTGGCTTGATCAGGAGGGGGTGGAGAAGCCTTCCCAGAGGGAGGGGGGAGAGGAAGGGAAGTGGTTTGGACTGAAGGAGGTATCAAAGGCGGTAGATCTAATTCGATGGAGCCAATAGGGAAATCAGGAGATGGTTCGCCAGCCAGTGGTGGGGCATGAACAGTGGCTTGCACAGTGACAGTAGCTGACTGGATGGCAGCAGCAGCAGCAGCAGCAGCAGTGGTGGCAGAGGGTATATCAGCAGGCTGGACTGGGATGGCCACAGGGGACTGGACAAGGGGAGGGGATTGCACACCTGGGGCAGGTGACTGGACAGAGATAGGGGACAGAGAGGACAGAGGAGTACAGAAGGTCTCCAAGCCCTGCACTGCCTGCAGAGGAACGTCCTCAGGCATGTCAGCGGCTGTGGCAGGGGGACAGACAACCGGAGGGGGACAGGGAACAGGCACAGGGGCGAGGGGGGTGGTGTTTTTGGGAGGTCGCCATTCCATCTGCCAGGAGGCTGTGGGGATTTGGGAAGGAGGGTCAAATGGAATGGCAATGGAAGAGGGATGGAATGGAAGGAATGTTTGATTGATTGAGGTACCAGATTGAAGGTAGATAGTCAAATAGAGAGACAGAAATAGGGAAGGGAGAGAGAGATGAGGGGATGGACAGAATGAAGAAAAAGAAAAAAAAAGACAAAGAGAGGGGGAGACAGACAAAGTCGGTGATGTTTGATGATGATCATGAGTGTTACATGGCAACAGTGTTTGTGGTATGTGAGGAAGAGAAGACAAGGAAAATAGAAAAGCTACGTCATTGATGAGATACACGACAGAACACTAGCAGTGATCAGTGATCAAACTGGATCAGAGAAAAAAAACTAATAATGTACTGTATGTTCACATGTGAGTAAGACTAGCAGTGCATCACAAGGGCAGAATAGAGAGCTCCAACCACCTAAGCCTCAAATAACAACCATCTGTGGAGTGGACACATCCTCAAGTTGGCACACTGCCAGACATGCAAATGGGACATGCTATGGGACTTGAAGAACACACTGCAAATCCTACAGTCAATTCAATCAATCTTAAAGGAGACCTATGAGATCCTTTAAGAAAATAAGATCTACAAATGTTCATCCTTAGGAAAAAAACACTAGCCATTACCATTGTTTTAACTTGCCCACATAGTAAATCTATATGTTGTGGAAATGATAAACAACGCTGGAGATGAGAAATAGGATGGAAGGGCTAATGGCATTGTATTGCCCAGCTGCATGTGCTTGTGATTAGTCATTTGTACACTTCTAGATACTTCTAGGGTAAATGTTGATGTTTTCTAGATACATGAGGCTTTCCCACAAGCTTTGCCATATTGCAACCAATGCTACTATTTATCCCCCACTGCTGCAGTGTTGAATGCTGGGAGGTGTAGTCCAGCCCTGTTCTCTACCTGGCTCCGGCTCAGAGGGCAGGCTGGTGGGTCTGGTCAGGGCAGAGCCAGGCTCGGCCAGGGAGTCACGGAATGACTTGGAGCGCCGGGGCACAGAGAAGGGGGCGGCTCCAGGAGGGGAGGAGCCAAGAGGAGGTTGAGGAGGAGGAGGAGGAGGAGGAGGATGAGGAGAGTGAACGGAGGAAGGAGAGGAGCGAAGAGAGGGGAAACTCTGAGGTCTCCATGCACTTGAGCGGGCAGCAGAGTAGGTGACTATATGGAAGAAGGGAAGGGAAGGAAGTGGAATGGCACACATTAACAAATAGAAATAGAGGGAAGAAAAGGATAAAACAAAAGTGAGCGAAAAAGAAGAAAACAATGAAAAGCAAAACTGACGTGGAGAAAGGAAGAAATCTGTGATGTTTAAACTGTTGGATTATTTTACAAAGCTAGAGAAACACATATTTGGGGAACATCTTTACAACCTGGGGATCATCTACATGTATCCATCTGGCCTGTAAACAATCTATCCTTTGGCCACTGCATAAGAGTGTCATTTTGGACTCATGTTAATATCTATTATCTTGTTACTAACAAGATAATTCCATCTTTTAAAGCACCACCAATTTCTAAAGATAATAATTATGTCATGGAACTGAAGTATGTGAGGCACACTGTACACACACACAGACACATACACACACACACACACACACATGCTGTACCTGGCTGAGGGGCGTCGGGTGGCAGGGCAACATTGGGGGGTGTGGAGGAGAGGGGAGAGGGCTGAGGAGGTGTGCTAGGCCCCGTGAAGGACAGCGGTCTCGGTTTGGGGGGAGGGGGGATGGGGCCGGCCGTAGCAGCCACAGCGGGGGCGCTTGGCTCCATCAAGCTAAAGTCACCTGAGCCCCTCTGGGCACGCCGGGCGACAGACATGGGCGCTACGCATCAGGGGAAAAGAGAGAGGGAAGAAGAGGGAGAGAGAGAGGGTAACAGGGAGACGGAAGAGCGAGAGAAGTAGAGGAAAAAAGAGAGGAAGGTGGAGGAAAAGAGAAGTAATAAAGAGGAAGTGAAACACAGTGATAGAAATAGAGAAAGGGAACGAGAGAGAAAAGAATAAGAAAGAACAGAACAGAAAGCACTGATAAACAGGATGCAGGATAGAGAAAAATTCAAATGTAGAAAAGCCAATCTACAAGGCCATGAAAACAACGGCCTTAGCAATGCTTCAGCTGAGGTCTAATTAAACTGGAACAGATGGTATCTAGTTTCTCACTGGACTATGTTCATAAATAAACATCTAATGGCTGTGCACTCAGTCTTGCCACTCCAGCTTGCAACAATTTGTGTCAACATAATCTTAAGTAGCACTTTAATATGACATCACTTCCTTAATGACCATAAAGAGGCGGGAAACGGTCCCAAAATAGCCACACACTTCAACTCACGCTGCGTCTCAGAGGCATAAATTCAGACCTCCTTGTAGATGCCTCTTTAATAACAACCATTAATTAAAGCAATTGTAACAGGCACCGTGTTACTTAAATGAGTGGTGGAGGAACTGTAGGACATTTCACCCTGCTCTGTGTGGCCGAGAGCAGCGAGCGGTGAGGTGGTGTGAGAATGTGGAGCTGCACTGGGCTCACGTCCTTGTCACCAGCAGGGGGAGCCTGAGGCCCCAGCAGAGTGCCAAACTGGAGGGGACCAATAACATAACCTCTTGGGGAGGGGCTGGCTCTTGCACCTGCTCAGTGCCTCTAGGCCTGCGAGCTTTCAAAAAAACAGGTACTTTTTGCCAAAATGAATTCATGCTTTTCTGTTTATAAAACAATATTGTTATTCATATTGTTTGGTTTTTATACTATGGTATAGTTAAACATTTCAATTTAGGGAAATGGGTAAGAAATACAAAGAAAAATACAAAGGAAAATACAAAAAAAAGTAGCCAGTGCCAATGTTTGTACAAAGGCTCACTTGTAAAAGAGACTTTAATCCCAATGTGATTTCAATTTGATTTCTTCCCTGGTAAAATAAAGGTCTATTAAAAAAAATCTCAAATGTAAATTTTGAGGAGACGTCCCCATGATGTGCTGTGCTGATAAGGAAGTGAACTCTCTCATCTGTTTAATGGGTCTATTTCTGACCAGCAGTGCTCCAATCCAATCAGCTGATTGCTCCTATACTGCCCTGCATCATCAGCAGATTGCTGAGATTGCTGTTTTATTGAATTACACAGCATAAGCCGTACCTGTGCTGTTTCAAAATAAATGCATCTCTCACCATCATATTTCTGGTGTCTCTAATTTGTTTCAAAATAAAAGTCTAGAAAAGCAAAAGAAGTATCAGGCCCAGAGCTGACAGCAAACCTCAATACCTGATCCAGCAGCTGGTTGGAAGATTTTGGGCAGGACTGGAGGGTGGGCACGGACAAAGGCTGGCACGGTGAAGGAGTATGGCGAGGGGCGCGCCTGCTGGGGGGCACTGCCAGCAGGGCAGGGGGTGGTGAGATTAGGGGGCGAGAGAGGGAGAGAGGGAGGAGCGAAGAGAGGAGGAGCGGAGGGGGGGATGGAGGGAGGGAGAGGAGGGAGAGACTGGAGCTGAGGCAGGTTAGGGAGGGTGACAGTGAAAGTGTTCTTCCACTCCATCTCAGACGGGGCTGAGAGTGAGGAGGGGGAGAAGAGGAGGAAGAGGAAGAAGGAGAAGAAGAGAAGGAAGAAAGACAAGGAGAGGAGGGAAGGGATAGAAGGAGAAGATGGGGTGATAAAAACAGAAGTGATAGAGAAATGTAGAATAGAGGAATACGGGGGGGGAGGGAAAGAGGAAGCAATAGAGGCAGAGAAAGCATTTGGTGTGGAGAGAGAGAGGAGAGAAACGGATTGGTGAGTTGAGGAAGTCAGAAAGAGAAAGATGGATAACGAGGAAGACTAAAGCATGGAGAATGATGACCCTCAGATACTCATTTTTTCTCACATAACATAAATACTCAGCTCATTTTAGAAGACCAACAGAGATATGCAAACAGTAGAGGAATGTAATCCCCCACTCACACTAGGTCATCTAGAAGGCATACTCCTTTAAAGCAACTTAAGCTACTCATAGTAAATGTCTCTGCACAGGCCTTCCCACAGAGTATCTGATTAAATCACAGGATTTCTATGGGTGACATGACAGACATCATCATTTGAAATTTTACAAATTAATATTCATTACGTTTTATGAATATGAAGCTTCAAGTTATGCTGAGCAGTTTCCGTTTTAATTGGCGTCTAATTAAATGCTCATTTAGGGGGCACCGTGGCTCAGTGCGGTCCAACAAGAGGTCACTTCCCAGCCCTGACCCATCTCTTTCTCCCACTCATTTCCTGTTATCCCTCTGTACTGTTCTATCAGAAAAAGGAACCCCCC
>JASCIP010000069.1:5532514-5543389 GCA_034783695.1 Sardinella gibbosa | reverse complement strand
AATCCCTGCTAGTACTAGGAAAGATTTTTTTCAGGTTGTGTACTTAATAGTCATTTTTTAACTCCAAGGGACATTTTCTATCTCCAGTTGTAATTAAGGACGACGTGAAGAACCTCTAGCTTTTAAAAGCCTATGGATGAGGACTGCCCTCTGTAACCATGAGATCTAATGCTATGTGCTCAGGGACCTGAAGCACAATCAAGAAAGTGAGTCAATGCAATACATTACAGAGTGTACTATACACATCGGCACACTACATGATCTATTCTTATCTATGCGACTGACACAATCTACTGGAACAGAGATAAGATATCCAGTCCAGTGCGCGTGTGTGCTGGCCAGGTATACTAGTGAGGCGGTATACGGTAACTGAAGCTCTGTGCGTAAACTATACCTTTCACAGGGTTGGGATGCATGCCCAGATCCGGAGGGTGGCACAGATCTGTGGCCACTGGTGAGCTGACGAACAACAGAGGAGCATAAACACGCATGAACATTTGGGAATACTGCCTTGGAAGGAAATTGTAATTCAAACAGTTGAAGAGATTGTTTAAATTTAAGTTTTTTTTTTTACCTCACAGCTAAATCAGTCTCTTCAGTCTTGAGCCACTGTCTGGAGACCTGCATTGTCAAACAGTCATTGAACACAAATGATCCATACATGTTCCATTGTATGAGGCACCATTGTAACCATGTTACTAAACAATATTTGATTGTATTATGCTAAAATATTTAACTGTCACATTGTGACAATCCTCAAACTCAGACGCGTTGTTATAAGGAAGACTCATTATTTTTAAATGGGCCCTATTTCTCATCATTTATAGACTGAATTTGTCCAACTTCAAATGAATCAAAAGCTCATTTATCATACAGTACAAGATTCTTTTTTTCCCTCAAGGATTTCCATTTCCGATGTTCTGTTTGTGTCTTGTACAGGTGGTGTGGGAAAAGAAACCCAAACCAGATCCCAGTAGGGCATTGAAATTCTTGACATAGAAAAAACATTAGCACTAGCATATTTGACACCAATAAAGGTGATGTTCTGGCAGCAGGATGAGGGCATGTGCATCTGATAACTAGTGACTGCAGCTCCTTTTCCTGAGCCTAACCCTAACCCTGGAACACCTCTATTTCCAGAATGTTCTAAGGTTTGCAGCAACCCACCTGAGATTGTTCATTGTGAGGCGATGGGTTCTGGTTGTGGTTGTGGGCAGGGAGGACCGGCTCCCATTCAGCAGACGAGTCCAAGTGTGCGAGGCCTCTCTCCCGCGCCGCCTTCCTGGCCCTCTGCTCCTTCTTCTTCATGCGCCAGTACTCCCTCTTCCTCCGCATGACATCATCCTCCTCCTCTGCAGCGCTCGGCGTGCGCCTCTGAGGCCCGAGGGGGCCTGGAGGCCTGGCAGGCAGGTTCCTGTGTGATGGAGGTGCTGTCGCACCAGTGGGTTGGCAGGGGCGCTGGCTGGAGCGGTGGGCTGTGAGTGTGACAGAGGGAGCTGTGGGGGCACCCGTCTGTCCCTGGAGGCACCAGCGGTTCACCCCCACCTGCCTGTGGTCGGGGGCCGAGCCCTGTTGAGGCTCCACCAGGCGCGGCGGCCCATTCTTTTGAATGGAGGGTCCATGCAGAGGGAGCACTCGACTTCTACTGGGCTGAGCAAGTGACCCACCACAGGAGGGGAGGCCTTGGAGATTGGCCCTGGGAGGATATCCAGGCTGGGCAGATTTCTGCGTAATCAGGGAGCCCTGTGACAGCGAGCCATACTGATGGAGATTCTGCTGCTGCTGCTGCTGCTGCTGCTGCTGCTTTGTACTGGACACAGTGGGCCTCATGACGTGGACTGTGGGCAATGGATTGACTGTGCCATGGTATGTCTTGCCCTTCAAGGTGGACCCTGAAGAAGAATGGTTGCTGAGAGGTAGGCTGGCCTTTGAGTAGCTGCTCTGACACGGCCTCCGCATTCCACTCACAACATTTGGAGCCTGACATATAAATAGAATACAATATTAAAATCATTTGAAATACAGTAATACGACATTTTACAACCAAGTAGAAATCTTTTCTACTAAAACTGTCTACATACAACTTTTAGAATAGGTCTATGACTTAAGAGTTAGCATAATGATATCAGTGTCAGATAAATAAATTAAAAACTAATGAATGTAGCACTGGCATGCTCCATCAGTTCTTTTCACTGCCTGTCTATGACTATGTCCTAATGTACCTGAGGTGCTTTAGTGGCTGCTTTCCCTGGTTGCATCCTCTGCTTCTCGTGTGCTTTCCTGGCCCTCTGCTGCCTCTTCATGAGCCTCCAGTACTCCCTCTTCCTCTGCAGGATGGAGCTTTCACTGGGGCCCTCGGCTCTGGGCACTGGATGACTGAAGGTCTTTGCCATGCAAAAGGATGGCTGCAGTTTGGCCCTGGTGGAGACGGAGCAAAGCCCCTCGGCCGTCTGTGCTGCAGCGAGAGACGGTGAGGTTTGGGTGCAGGGTGGTTGCTGAGGGTGGCAGAAAGAAGCAGGTATGATGGAGGCTGAGGCACCCATGATATCAGGACAGGATGAGGGGTCAATAAATGGTGGAGTATCTTGGCTGCAGTGAGGACTGGATGGAAGAGTAGGCGATGACTGAAGGGTCTGGCATCCTGAGTTTTCATTTGTCTGGGGGTTTGGATCGTCAGCAGAAAAGCAGATGGACTCTGGGATTTCAACCTCCACGGCCTCTTCCACGCCATCCAACACAGCATTGGGTTTGATGTCAAGGGCGGTTAATCCCTCAACCACCAGTGGCTCCTCCTCCTCAGTCTTACACTGTGATACTTCCATTGTGCCACTAGTGTCTGGTGTGTCAGAACTCACTACAGTGCTAAGCGATTCCTCCAGGAGTTTCTTCATGGAGGCCACAGCCAGGAGTGTAGTGGCCTGGGTGTCTGCACTGCCTGATGGGTCGACTTCACTGGTCGGCTCTGGGGTTGTTCCGAGGAGGGGTTTAATGTCATTGAGGAGGGGCTGCTCTAAAGGAGTATTCAGCTCTTCCTTCACAACCAATCCTTCTTGTTCTTGCTTTACATTTTCAGCTGGAATGGGAATACCTGGTGGTGAAGAAAGAGTGGTTTGGGTATCAACCGGGACAGAGGAGGTTGTTGTGGTGGTCTGGCCACCACTGCTGGGTAAAGATACTGGGATATGATTCTGTCGCCTTCTCTTCGCTGCCATGGCTCTTCCACGCAACAGCCCTTGTCTAAGTCGAGCAGCACGCTTGGCTCTCTGCTCACGCTTTCTGATTCTCCAGTACTCACGCCTTCGAGCAATCCTTTCTTCTTCACTCAGTTCCTCACCTGGACTGGGTTGAGCGGCACAGGGCACAGGGACCACACCAACTAGCCTTGGGACATTGCCATGTCTCCTAAAAGTTCTAGTTTCAATAATATTTTGGCCTTGCTCTGAAGCAGAAACAGTTATTTGAGAACTACTAGTACTTGAGTTTGAGAATTTATTATGAAGGCTATTTGTGACAAGTCTGGGTCTAATACACACTAATTTTGGAGGGGTTTGGACAGATACTCTGATAGGATAATTACTTTTCGACTGAACTGGTCGTTTTTGTAAAGGCGGAGGGTTTTCAATGTGGCCATGGAAGCTATTGCATCCTCTATTGGTGGATACCTCACAATGTGGAATGGGTGGCTGTGGGTTAGAGGGAAAAACCTTTTCGGCTCCACTTCTTGTGCCGTTTGCAGAAGACGTGGTTTGCATGCTGATGGTGACAGTCCCATCCTCCCTGATGAAGCCACCAATGGGCTCTGAGGTGTCACTTATAGCATCTCTCCGAATGTGTTGAACCCTCTGACTTTCTGCACGAGCTCGCCGCATCTCCTCTAGGATAGACTGGTACCGTTTGACACGGCGCTGGAGACTATCTCGTTCCCTCAGCTTTGCCTTCACCTCTGCTGACAGTTTCGCTCGCTGTTCACGTTTTTTGATGCGCCAGTATTCTCTTTTCCTGGCCATCCTTTGCTCAGCTGTCTCTTCTGGATTCTCGTGGAATGATGCAAAGGGCATTCTTGTGTTCCTATATCCAAGGAACCTTTGGGTTCTTACAAATCTATTTGTTTGTATTCTGGCACGTGCTGTGCTTCTGGCTGTGTTTGAAAAATGGGCTGTGACTCCCTTGGGGACACGACTAAAACCTTGCTCTGAGTTCATGTTATTACCAACAACACAAGTTGCTGTTGCTTCAGAGGGTGTGTAAAACACCTTCATCTGTTTTGGGTCTCCTGTTCTTACAACAGATGGTGGCTCAGGATCTATCACAATATGACTGGACAGTAGGGGGCCATCGTTTTTTTTTCTAACTGCAGTATGTGTGCTTTTTGGACTGGGGCCAGACAATGCTAATGCATGAGTTTGGCGCTGCTGCTGGTTCTGCATCTGCAATTGTGAAGCTGGACCACATGGTAGTCTGGTCCGACTTACAGCTGGGCCCTGCCTCAATAGTCTTGGCCCATTAACACTTGCACCGGACATTTGCACTGTCCCTTGTCCGTCCATTCTCTGAGTCCTCTCCCTCTCCCTGGCTAAGTTTGCAGCCCGTTTGGCTCTTTGCTCCCTTTTCTTGATGCGCCAGATCTCCCGTCGCTTTGCTGCCCTCTGCTCCTCTGTCTCAGGCATCTGTCCCTCGGGAGGAGTGGACGTCTTTGGGACCAAGGCACACGGTTTGGTCTTAATGTTGGCACTACAGACTTGTGAGGGGCACCGTTTCACATCAACCCGTACTTTGTTAGTCTCACCAGAAGGCATGGCTTTGTGTGGGACTTGGACTCTGACTTGAGGCCTCTTGTGATCATTCTGCCTAGGTACACCTCTTGATGGAAGGCTCTGACTGTGCACCTTAACCGATGTTCCATTAGTTGCTGCTATTCTGCTCGTAGTTCTCTGGTTCACAGTAGTAGCAGGATGTACTGTGACACGGACTACAGGCACTGGGGCATTGGTGTTCTGTAGAGATCTGCTGGATTTGGCAAAGGTGTTGGATGCAACCGAAGGTCCTGTTGTGTCCACTCTTCTTGAGCCCATTGCACTGCCTTGCAGAGTGCCTGATCCCCCTGGGAACTTTGGTAAAACTTTGTTTAGTTTAATCCTCTGGAACCATCGAACTTTCTGGGTGGAAGAGCGGCTTTGTGGTGAGGAGCCTGAAGTTGTTTCGTCTAGAATATCATTCAAACCAGTCCTGTCCAAGCGCCCAAAACTGCAGGAGGTCAAAGGAGCCGATTTAGATGGGTCACCTACATTGGTCTGATATGATCCGTCACTGTTCAGCAACATGGGACTAGACGTAGCGTTTTGCACATGGGCACCAAAGGTGTTTTGCCTTGCATCACAGACACTTGAGGTCTCTGCCCCAATCCTCTTCCTAATGGCTGCCACTTTGGCCCTCTGTTCTCTTTTCTTAGTTCTCCAGTATTCTCTCTTCTTAGTGAGTGTGGCATTGTCAAACTCAGATGCTGGGCGATAGCGCTGTGTGCGAGAGCCTTTTGCAGTAGCCATTGGGACACTGACTCTTCAAACAGTCTTTAGCTAAGAAACTGTGCCCTCTAAGCTTACATCCCACTCCAGTGCGTTACCTCAATTGCCCATCTTTGAGGATAGTAGCAGTTTTGCACTGTCGCATATTGGGTCACCATGGTATTTTCTCTTCTGACTGTAACCAAATGGCATGTTGACCAAAAACATTAGTCCATTTACAAGGGGTTTGTGCAGGAGCATCCTGGAGTCCTGCGAAAGACATAATGGAAAGAAAGGGTTACATAATGACATATTCAAATGGGCTACAGAATGTGAGTGTAAAAACATAAATCAAAGGAGAGACTTAGAGATAAAAATAGGCATAGTATTTTTAGATGTGCAGTTGGCACATTATGAAATAAATAGCATGTCTTCATTTTTCCGTAACTCAGCTTAAATCAGTAGCCTAATAACTTTCAACATGACAAAAAATTCAAAGCATTATTGAAAAGTATGAGAGTCGATTTCTCCACAACTTCTTGAATGTAAGCTAAATGGAAATAATTTGGGCACATCACTTAAAGACTTATTTTTTTACCATGCCCGAGTTTCACATTAGGCCTAACGTTAAATGTGAAATTGATAGGCTACAGAGTTACTGAAATTACTAGGCTGCAAATGCCAAAATGCTTTTCAATGAAGGCCAAATTTTTATACCCATTGAAACAACACAAAATATAGACAATTGACTCATAGAATGATTTTAGAGGAATGCTTTCTTGGTTGTGGATACGATTAATTCCTGAAAAATCGTGTAGTCAAATCAGGAAGCGAAAAACCTGACCTGTCCCTTTAAAACATGTCCCTCTGTCTATCACAGATGTATTAGTATCGTTAGCCATTTATGTATAATTCACAAATGCAACATTAACCTCGGGCTCCGTAATATTTCACCGGTAATGTAACAGAAATGAAAGCGTAACATAACTCCGAAGGTTGCCAGTTTCGCTATATAGTCATGGTTTAATATGCGTTGTCTCTGGTGTACAACTGTACAATGGACAAGCTCTTCCTTCTTCTCCTGTCCACACAGACTGGCGTCTGTCTGCCAGGGGATTGCTTTATGTAAAACGAAGCGATAAGTACATATCAATTCTTGTAGCCATTTAAATTCACCCTCCGAAATGTGTAAAATAAAGCATGCATCAGTTTTACCTGGTAGTTACACCTAACTTTCCGGGACACTTTTCGAGGGCTTGGACATGGGCACTGTCAGGACACTGCAGCTACTTTGAACGAGCCAGCCTGCCTTTCTTCCTATTGCTGCCTTGACAACGGTGAAAAGTACCAGGATGTGGGACCTAGCAGCTTGTGTGTAAACTGCGTAACGCGTGGACAGACAGAACGTTCTTAAAGCTCCAGTGCGAACCAAAAGAGGACATGGTTCAAGCTGTGTGTGCGTGCATTACAGTATGTGCGAATGAATGTGTTGGCAACATAACTCCGATTATCAGAGCAATAGCTGTGTAGGTTGTTTGAATAATTGCTTATAAAGGAAACTTAATTTCATTTCTAAACGTTGACAAATTATATTTATTAATCTGAGTTCAAATTGCATCGATAGGCTACACTCAGCTGTAGGCGACATTATATTCTGCATCATGCCGTTCATCCAACCAAAGTTTCAATCAAGGTTTGGTTGTAGTTTCACAATGACTAATTGAGTGGTCTTTCATGTCTCTTCTTTGGAGATGAAATAAATCTTGAATAAAATATTATCAGGGCTATTGAAGTCATAGCATGGCCTCTATTACCAGGTTGTAGGCCTAAACTGTACTGTATTTTATGCACAGGGCCCATGACTGACATAATTACATATGGGTGATCAAGCACAATCACAAAATGTAACATTTTTACATTTTTAAATGCATGCAAAAATCATCTCTTCAAGTTTGCATACAACCTGCAGAAGTAAACACAAAGGTTGATTAGGCTTACTGCCATAGGCTACAATAATTCCTATGGGCAGATGAATATGGATGAAATCAAGCAGATTTTTTTTTTTTTTGAATGTTTTCTGTAGGCATTCTTCTAATCTGTCGGTGAACATCAGAGGCCTATGAATGCTGTCCATTCCTTAAGTATAATAAATACGCTTTTAGATCCCATTTCATGATTCCTGATTTCTTCATTGAGATGGGCCTACAATCATTAGCTGATATAAAATAAGTGCTCTTGGGGCAAGTTCCCTAAACAATCCTCTCAGATTGAAAAATCTTGTTGGAACTAAGGCCACCCTCTCCCAACTTTTACAAGTCACCTCAAATAACCTGGTTTGGTTAAGGGTATGATCTCATAATGAAATCTAGTGGCAGCTGTTTGCCTAAAGGTAACAGCACAGAGACCAGGTGAAAACCCACTGCAACATAGAAACAACCTCAATGCAGCCAATATATTTTCCTAGGCTGGGCTTATAGGTGGAATGATTTAGTTAGTTAAATTAAATTTGGTATTTGTTGATTTAGTTCATTTAAATTGTTGAATTAAATTAACTTAGGCTACGTGATCTAACCTCTCTGTAGGAGTGGAACAAGTAGCCTAACTTGTCATACATTGTTAAATGAATTCCAAATACATTTCGAAATAAATCAGCAACCATTTTGATAGCTGTGCCCAGAATGATTCATCTTAAATATGAAAGACTGCTGGCCTACCATTCAACTTCCTGGTCCATAAATGTAGTCTTGGTGTAATGATAATGATCCCAGTAGTGATGTGGGGCAGATGTTGTACTTTTTGCCACCCACCATGTTTAGTAAACTGTCGTCTATTTATGAAGTGTCCATGTGCAGTGTTGTGCCATAAACCATGAATCATCAATGTTTGTTCAAACTATGGGAGATGTGCATGTGACAGAATGATATGCTTTGTAGCTTGCGAGAAAAAAATTCCAATATTTGCAAAGATGAAATTGCTGGACATCGAAGGAAAAATGGACTACAATTTAAGTGAGTGATAAAATGCACTGTTAGCAAAATCTTTTCCAGGTTTCTGTTGTTGTTCCCACGAGGTAACATCCACTTGGAAAATGTTTTTCGCAAACCCCATGACGCCACTATTAGGCTACAAAATTGTGCAACCTATTTTAACCACAATTACCCAATTTAACTGTGATGTCTTTTTTAATATTCTGATAAATTCATGTTCTTCAAACAAAATTGTTATATTTTCTAAGGTAGGCTGTAAAAACCTTTAACATTTGATCATCATTACAAAACTCTAGAGTGTCATGATCATGTGGAATGTGCACAATGTTGGAAAAAAAAGAAAAAGAAAAATGTTAAAATGATGTTAAATTTGGATGTTGTTTCACTGCAGTGAGCCGATCTGGCAATGTAAAGAGTGTGGCCCAGGTCATAGTCCTCTGGGAGACTGGCCCGGACCTCCACATGCAGCTTATCTGAAAACTACTGGCCCCCGGATACGCGTGTCGCTGCGTGAAAGCCGCTACTGTCTCTTTAAATTTACCCAGGAGCCCCTTAAGGAGCCCCAGGGGCCCCTAGCTCGGCTCCCCACCCTGAAGACAAGCTGAGTCTCAAAATACGTTCAGGAGGCCGTTACAAAACCGACCGACCAAAATCTGACAGGGCCTTTCAGCGATTCCTCACATGGATTTATGACCGACACAGTGTGGTATCGATGCATAAAAAGTTAAGTTGACTCGCTCAGTGAGGGGCACCGCACAACACTGCACTTACAGGAATGGGTGCGTGCGTGTTTCAGATAGCTCACTAAAGCGCCTGCCGAATGACTCTAAAAACACCTCCGTCCGTGGCACTGCTACAGAGACGACGTAGGAACCTCTTTATACACAACGACGTTACATAGGTATGGAAAAACAGGAACCGAAGGAGCCCGAGGACCAACCGTGCGCTGAGCAGACAGATTGCCTCTCATTAATAATAAGCGGTGAGGAGGAGACGATAGAAGACCCGACGGACTTTGGAGCTCCTTTGGGAGGTAAAGAATGAACCTTTAAATTTGGATTTTACCCTTTCGCCTGGTCTCCGACCTCAGTCGGCGTTAATCCGTGTGACGGACAATACAGTTGGGCAGCATGGCCCCTCGTTCCACGGGCTCCACTATAAACAAAGGCATAATACCATGCTGGTTGCGTACTGTGATGCGCAGTCGCCACCCAGCGGAAAGCAGTAGTGCATCAAATGGAGTCGCCGCCCCCCCGCGTTGTAAGCTTGTGGTGCTTTGCGGAAATGAAAAACTCCGTGTATGACTGTAGCCACCCCTGAGTGAAATACACACATTGCTGCCACATAATATGTTTTTTTTGCTAGTAGTAGCGCCTAAAGCGCTTATTTTGACATCAAGTGAGAATCAGACTGATCAACATTTGGTCAATTCATCGGTAAAGGGGGCATCTAGGCATTGGGAAAAGCCATGCTAGGATAGGCTGGAAAACATCACACTAATCTCATATTTCTTGTGAGCCATATTTCAGCACATTATCTTAACAGTTTAGGATATGAATTAACAACTTGGTGTTCATATAGTTGCACATGATTCACTCCATCTGATGAAAGTAGTAACCAACAGTTATATCTTCCCTTTCTCTGCTCTCCCTGTGGTTCTGTGTCTAGGTGAGGATAGCATTACTAATGGCCATAGTCAGGAAGAGGAAGAGGAGGAGGAGGAGGACATGGGCATCGTCTCCCATTCAGCTCACACCTCCTACTGGAGTGTCAGTGAAGACCCCGATGCCCCTTTCCTGCTGTCCCCCATGCCCGGCCCCTCTCAGCACCGAGCATCGACCCCTGCGCCTCCCCTGGCATCGCCTCCGCTGCCGCCCCCTGCCCGCCCCGAACGGGCCTCCCGCCCCGGCCTGAGCCGCATCCCCGGCCGCGACCACCGCCGCTACTACCACGAGTACTGGCGCAGCGAGTACCTGATGGACTTCGACCCGCGGCGCCACGGCATGATCTGCATGGTGTGCGGCAGCTCGCTGGCCACGCTCAAGCTGAGCACCATCAAGCGCCACATCCGCCAGAAGCACCCCGACTCCCTGCTGTGGAGCGCCGCCGACAAGGAGCTCATCCGGCAGGGCTGGGAGAGCCACCTGGGCCTGGAGGCCCGACAGAGGAGCTTCGGAGTGGGCATCGGAGGAGGAGGAGGAGGAGGAGGAGGAGAGGGAGGAGGAGAGGAGGAAGAGGAGGAGGGAAGAGGGGATGAAGTGGGAGCTGGAGCAGCAGACGAGATGCTGGACTATGTCCAACGCTCAACAGGTGTGTGTCTGTATGTGTGTGTGTGTGTGTGTGTGTGTAGGAAGAATCTGCCAGCGGCTCTTTTTAATATGAAAGGA
>JASCIP010000069.1:5483384-5498347 GCA_034783695.1 Sardinella gibbosa | reverse complement strand
TGCACATTTTCTAAGAATCACCCATATATATATATATATATATATATATATATATATATATATATATTTTTTTTTTTTTTTTTTTAAGTGCTGGGCCTATCATTTATATATCCACACTGTCCACACATAAGTGCAGTGCAGTGCTGAAACATTTTGAACTCCACCAGTATAACATCTAGTAAAAGTCAAAGAAGAATCTGGACACACCTGGAATCTGGACTATAGCAGCTAACCTTATTGAGGCCCATAACGAGTTCGCTAATACCAGCCAGCTAGCAAGTGTGCGCTAACGTTCATCTAAAAATCCTAACTGACTTTTTTATGACTAGATTCATGGAATAAAAATATGGTATATCATGAAGCGTCATGACTGGGACTATTTTTCCCCAAATGTGAAGATCTTGGCAGATCACATTTTTCGGCTGACCTACTGGTAGCAGCTAGTCTAAATCTTTCAAGAAGCTTAGGCGGGAATTTCAGTGGATGAAACTGTTGACACCATCACTGCTAACTACGCTAGCAGCTACATCTTCAGTCTTTTCGGCTTAATTTGACAGAGAATATTTGGCGACTTTTTTCACAATGTAATTCACCAAAGATGGCTGATGACAGGTAATGTCTTTATTAATTTTCCAAAATGTAAAACGAATGTATTTTTTAGCTGACATCCATCACCTTGGAGCCCTTTTCTCCAACCAATACTGGCGAATTTAATTGGGATAGCATGGTAATGACAACGTCGCCAAAGACCGCTGAACAAAATAACTGACGACCTAACATTGTCATTATTTGGTTTAGGCTATCTTACTAATAAATCACACTGTGAACGTTATCGTTTCAGTGACAGTACAAAGCCAAAATTAGCTAGCCGGCAAAACGTGTCTTTTCTGCTGTTTATGTAAATATGACATGCTTCTTTGACCTGTCTAGCCTTCTAGCCTTAGCTAACTGAGTAGCTAGCGATAAGCAGATTCTACTACATACTTTGGTAAGATAATAAACTCATGTTGCATTGTTATTGATGACACCAATAAGGTAACCAAATGGTTGAAATATCTTAAACTCTCAAAAATATTATTGGCAAGTAAAAAGTGTTTTTGAAAGTGAATACCTGTTGTGTTGAGTCAAGTATTTTCAGTTGACGGCTGCTGCTACCCTCAGACTAGCATAAAGCACGCGCAAGAGTCTGACCTGAGTCTCACCCCTCCCCCCCTCCTCCTAGGCCTAAGCAATCCACAGAAATATTCCAAGCACACAGATACTGCAACAATCCATAACAGCCAATACTTTTAATTCACATTACACAGGCGGAATACAACACAGAATGAGAATTAAATTATATAATTATTAATTTACTTATTTACATTTCACTTTCAGCCTCTGGGACAAGTCTGCTCTGAAAAAAAGCAGTGAGTCTTAAAGTTTTATCTTTCAATTACATTGGGAAACAACTACCATTGCAAGTTGTGCAGTAGTAGTGGACCTAGATTTGAGTCTGATGCAGATTGCTTTTGACAGTCATTAAGGCATAATGGTAACGTACACCTTCAACCAGCTTATCCCAGACATTTCTTTCTTTGTGGTGTTTTCCAGGGTCTTTTCCATAGCTGGCTAACGTGGGTTCAGGAGGCCATCCAGATGTGGAAGGAGATGAAGAAGGTGGGAAGCAGGGTGTAAAGAGGATCCGTCTGGAGGTAAACCATGATGGCCAGACCAATTAAAGCGCTTACGAAAGAGAACGCCTTACTGCAGAAGATCCTCCGTACAGCTTTACAGAACTGACAAGAACAGAGAGAGGAATGTGGTGAGTGGAAAATATCATTTGAGTTTTATTTCTGATGTGCCACTAGGGGGAACCAAAGAGCTGAAGCAAATTTTAGGACCACTTGGTTGCCAGACCTCCTGTCCATTTGATTCTGCTCTTGCCATTAAAACA
The DNA here is from genome assembly GCA_034783695.1 of Sardinella gibbosa. Classification (NCBI taxonomy): domain Eukaryota; kingdom Metazoa; phylum Chordata; class Actinopteri; order Clupeiformes; family Clupeidae; genus Sardinella; species Sardinella gibbosa. The sequence continues at coordinate 5,496,411 of JASCIP010000069.1, read as the reverse complement.
GAGAGAACTGGAATCCTTTTTTGGAAAGATATAATTTATAAACATACCATGCTTTTTTAATTTATTTTTTTTTTAACTAAAATCCATTCATACAAACTCACTGACAGTCCACAAAGAGTTCTCTTACATGTCTGAGGCCTTTGCCTGTTATTTTAAATTGGATGTTAGGCCTTTATAATACATGCCATATCCCCAAGTGAGATGAAATTTCCTGTGATCTTTGTGCAAATTTCACAACTGAGCTTACTCTAATTACACATAAGAGCCAAAGGGATTTTTTTTTCTTATAGTGCAGTTGCAGCAATAGGGGTTTAGCCTGGTTGGCTGACGCATATCCTGCAGCATTATAGAGCCCATGTAAAGTAAGGCTTAATTCACCTCAGGCAAACTGTGAAGCTTTTCCAAGAACAGACATTTCACCATACATGCAAAAGGGATTGCCTTGGTTTTGCATAGAATGTAGTTCATGGGAACTAGTTAGAAAGAATATAGAATAGCTGGAAAGAAAAGAATTATGTTCTACGCCACATCTTGGTATACAAGAGAAGTTGGAGTGAGTTTAAGCAAGAGCTTGAGCTAAATCTATGCTTAGTTTAATGTGTATTATTTTAAAGGAAGACCAATATCAGAGTGCACCCCTCTTTTTCTCTTACCTGGAAGGTCTGGAAGCTCATGACAGTCCCATAGCGGCAGTACATGACATAGTGCTCGCAGTTGTACCACAGGAGGCTGTAGCCCACGGGCCCGATCATCTTCTCCGCCCGGCGGGCTACCTCCTCCCCGTCGTAGGGCGGTCGGCTGCACATCCCATCCATGGGGTTGATGAGGATATCGGAACCGTAGGCAAAGTCCTCCACCGAGTCCACGCGTATGCTGGCCACCTTGGCAATGGCCCCCAGGATAAGGCGGAGGTTGGTCACCATGGTGCTGATGATTTTCTGGTTGGACGTGAAGACGGGGAGAATGTCGGGGATCAGGTGGGCGACGCGATCATTCCCCAGGTAGATTCCGAAATGGGTGAACATGGTGCGGGGCACCTCTAGCAGGTCTCCCCTCTTGTAGAGCGAGATGTTGTACTTGCGTGCCACTGTCTCCTTGACAGTGACCTCCTCCTCTTTCTCCTCCTTCTGGACTTGCTCCTGCTCGGTGGTGGTGGTCATGGTGAGGAAGAACAGACTTAGGGCCTGAAACAGAGCCATCTTCTAGCCAGGGGTAAGACTCGAGACTGTGGCCTGCAGTGCCTTGGACGTGTGGCTATTTATTTGTGCGCAAGTTTGACAAAGCAAGGGGAGGGCCAGATTAAGGCCAGGCGGCGACAACATTTTCTGGCAGCAAAAACAATGATATTATACGGGCTTTAAACAATCACATGGGCTCCTTTAGAACAATGCGAGAATTTCACAATGCCTGTTCAATCGCCGCTCACTAATAGCTTTTTTTCCCCCAACCTCTTCTAACACCAAATCGGTCTGTGTGTTGTTCTTGCTGCATGACACGCAAAGGGCAAGATAATTATAGCGTATAATCCCTGTGTTACCTCACTCAGAGTTTTGTGGTGCAATTGTTCTGGGGTGAAAACATTCCCCTAAAACCCTGAAATTTGGCTCTCTTATTTTTTGGATCTGCCTCACAAATTGTATAATTGTGGACTTTGCTCTTCTGGATAAATCAAACTATTTGGAAATTCTTGTTGAGAATTCCGAAGTTACGGATGCACGGACGCACGGACGCAGATGAGGCCCTGGATGTTTGTCTCTCTCTGCCTCATCCTGTGGTTTCGCATAGTTTGGTGGACGGATGGAGCAGAGCGGAACAGACAGTCGGAGACATGTGGTGGGCACTGACTCAGAGAACACAACCAAACTAATTAGCCTGTGCTGGTGTGGCGTCAACAGTGCAGTGCACCCAAAGCTACATGCACATAGGGTCCACCATGTACACACATAAACACATCAGTCTTCTGCTGCGGGAGAGTGCTTACTCATGTTAACAGTATCAAACCCAGTGCCACTATCACTGTGCATACTGTCCAAATTAGGGCCTGGACATACAGGCCTTTATGTGCCAGTATAGAACTTAAAACAAGTTGTGTCTTTGCCTTTTCCTATGCCAGTATCAGGCTGCAATGCCTCGTCAGTGGCTTCTTATCTGGTGTGCTATTCTGTTGCCTGAGTGGAGGTTGAGTGTTGAATATTGGTAACTGCTACAGTAACTGGTGATTTTGATCAGGTGAACTAATAATTCATGGAAGGAATCACTTAGACTACTGTCAAAAAGTTAATTAATTTCAATAATTCAAGGTAAGAACTGAAACTTGTGCAGTATTCATTAGTCTGCACATAAAGTGAAATATTTCATATAATTACTTGTGTGGATTTTCATGATTGCGGCTTGCAGTTAATGAAAAGCCCAAATTCAGTATTTCAGAAAACTGGAATATTAGAACAAGGATTTCAATAAATGATGCCATCTGAAAAGTATGTTCATGTGTATGGTGGACTATTATATGAGATTCTGCATACTGTAATGTCACCTCTGTTGACATTCCATGTGAACACCAAAATAGGCCTACCAAACCACCACCATTCTCAAATGCAGGCTACTAAATCAACTTTGTTCACTGCCCCACCACCATTTTTGCTTGCTCACTAACCCCCACCCCTCCCCAAACCATCTTGTTGGTGTTTGGCTGAAACGTGGTTGGTTATGTTTTGGTGCACAACCTGTGCCCCTAGTGTGAAGTTAACGTTTACAGCCCATGTTGTCTCCCAAGACCGGGCTTTTCACAATGTATTCAGGGGGCAGGTAGCAAGAGGATCAAGATGTTTACGAAAGATGACACAAATGAAATTACAAACCATGCAAGATCTGTCTTTAAACCAGGGGTGGCAAAACGTTTCTCTTTTGCATATACTGAAAAATTAGGGAAAGTGAAAGAGCTACTGGTTAGTAGGCCTATTAATATTATGTAACAACATTACATTTTATTTTTGGACTTCATGGCGGGCCGCTTAAAAGCAAAGGGCAGCAATTGGGCCCCTGCAGGCCGTACTGTAGTTTGGCCACCCTGCATAAGTACTTGGATGGACTGCCCCATGATTATATGGCATCAGTGTGCCATGGCATGGAACCAATCTGCATGTGGCAACACATAATGTAGCCTTGCCCAGGTTTCTTAGCAGCTCAGCTCATCTCCACAAATAATTATTTAAAATATTTCATTTTTTTATATTATTCTTTTCATTAACCTTTTGACATTAATCCAATTCATGGCTCCACCTGCACTGTTTTGATAGTTCAGTTTAAGTGCAAAGTCACAGGGAATTTTCTAAGTAGGAAGCAGAGTTGATTGTTAAAGTGTGCTGACTGTTAAAGTGTGACAGTGACTTGTACATTTAAATACAACAAACAGTATAAAGTTTATTTTTACAATAAAAAAACTAAATACAAACAGTAGGAAAAACACATGACAAAATAAGAAACAATCCTACCAGGTTATCAGTTTAGTTCAGACTAAACAATTGTAATAAACATTTTACTCCGTGCCATCTTTAACTATGGCCATTAGTTCTGTTCAATATGTGAAACATAACCTCATGCTCACTTATGTACATAAAGGCTATTCCATTCATGGAAGTATTTACAAAGAGTCTAGGAAAGTCCATTAACTCGCCATCCACAATGTAAATGGGATAAGGATTGTTGGGAGAGTTGTGGCAGGCGCAATTCCCACGCAACCGATGTACACAAGTCCCAAGAAAGCTGTGAGAAGGACACTCCTCTGGTCCCGAATAATGGACTTCAGGAACTCTAGGAACTACGAGAGAACAAATTAAAGAGAGAGACGGGCGTTGAATGAAAACTTTTTAAGAGACAAGACTAGGATTGCATAATCTCGTTCACTTGTGCACCCAAGCCTCCAGACGTTGAAAAGGGCGCCCTGTTCTGGGTGACCCAGATTTTCCATCAATGTTGCTGTGTGTGCCTGTAAAAGCTCCAAACGCTTTTCCTTGCTCAAGTGTCGTCGATCATTGAACAAAAAGGTCTAATAAGGCCAATTAGGTTACTCATGCATTTGAATGAACTGCCCTGAATGCGCCTTGACGCAGGCAAAGTTGGATCCGCATGCTAAATATTTATGACGCCTCAAATGCCCTACTGACACATACTTTTAGACAACCCCAAGAGATGTATTGGCGCCACATGGAAGAAAAAAAGTTTAAGGATGTTGTTATACCCTAAATCTTTGGTGCCTAGGCTGTATCAAATGAGTTTCGACTAGGCTACTTCAGCAAACGGGTTATTACAGAAAGAATAGCAGATTGTTTGCCTCAGTCTCTTCCTGTGGTGTTGCATATAGATTATAGAGTTGTTATAGGCTACACGGTTGAGACTTTGCTTACCTTTTCTGTTTGTAGACTTACAGCTGAGCCGTACCTGCAGTAGGTAACAAAATGCTCGCAGTTGTTCCACAACAAGCTGTATGGAACTTTATCAATTAACATTTCTGCTCTGTTGGCGACTTCTTCATTGGGTAAGGTCCTTTCTTTCATGCTGTGGTCCATGGTGTTAATTAGGATAGGTGACCCATACGCAAAGTCCTCGACGGAATCCACCCTAACAGTTGCCCGCTTACAAAGCACACCCAACAGCAATCTTTTGTTCGTTACCATTGTCTGAATTTCACGCATATCGCCCGTCAGAGCGGGCATAATATCCGGTATTAAATGCGCGACTTTGTTGTCTCCCAGATAGATGCCGAAATGAGTGAACAAAGTACGAGGGACCTCCAAAAGATCCCCTCTCTGCAACACACGAGTAGAAGCTTCGCAGGATTTCTCTCGTTTCTCTTTTTCTGATGGGATCAAACTAAAAATGTTAAAATGTGCGAGCATAAATACTCTCTCCAGGAGATAAGTCAGCGAGTCTAGCATCATGAGTCTTCCAGTCACACAGCCGACAGTGCTCTCCGTCAAGTTTCAGGAGCGCATCTTGTTGCTGTGGGGGAAGGAGATGACATCACGCCATCAGTGGAAAGGCCATTGGAAGGACTCCGTGAAACGAGAGGTGTTACTTGTAGCGGTTTTATAGAGCATATGCGAATGCCAGCGCGCAACAGTTGTGCGTGCCATGACCTCGCTTGTCGCCTTCAACCGCAGGTCAACTGACGCCGCTGAAGAGATTGAGGGAATAATGTCCTTTGAAGGTGCATGCCACCTAAACGATGGTTTCGCCGACGAATATTTTGTCTCTAACACACACAAGTTAAAAGTAAATAATCCAAAATAGACCTAAATCGGTTGACGTCTAATTGAGATGGTTGCTTTAAGGTGACTTTGCCCTTTCAAGACTTTTTAAATATTGCAAGTTGCCCTGACTCAGATCCTTGGTTGGCAAAGGACTGGGAACAACCAGAGGACAGACCCTAGGAAAACTGCCGTCGCAGGGTTTTTTGGCGGACTATTTGTTTGCCTGTGGTCGGATAGTTTCGCTGCGGCCATGTGGCATCAATTACATCCCAACTGGCACCAGAAAAACTGACCCCTTTTACAACTAGCGAGAAGTGGGCGTCGCTCCCAATAAGCCCATCGGCCACACCTGTACTCAATTAAAACATAGACAATAACACACAAATACAAATTCAAGTTGAATGAATGGAACAATTATAGGCTATGTCTTGTGGGGGAAATATAAAAAAAATAAGTTAAATATTAACACAGGAAATGCTAGCTAAATTCTATAATTTTAGGAAAGGTATATCGCAACCAATCATAGCCTAAAACAAAACAACAAAACAAAACAACAAATGAAAAAACACGCTGCAGTGAACAGGCACTCCAACTTCCGGTCTGGAACCATAAAGCTACCTGTACCTAACAGCATGAGATTTTCCATTCTGTTCGTATTTCGAGTCAAACACAGCTAGTCCTGTGTTCAGTACACCCCCTCATTACTATAATGTCAGTGCACTTGTGAATAACTAGCCTAAATGGTGGCTAGACCAAACCCCATTACTCCACACCACCACCAAGCATTGAAGTTGACATTGCCAAAATAGTGTCATCTGAATTACCCCAAATTTGCATCAACTAATGACCTGAAAGCTATTAAGGCAAACTCAGATTCCTTTCAGGGGAAAAAAGACAGATGATGGGTTGACTTGATTTAAGAGGATTTAACCACAGGGATCCTAGCCCCTTCCGTCCATTGATTGACATGTGGACTGATCAGGCCTGCCCCTGAGTATCAATGGCTGCCCTGCATGTGGTTAATGCTCCACTGGGAGCGAGATTACCCCACTGACCCCCCAGAAGCCCAGGGCCTTTCAGGAAGGAGCCGATGATGGATGCGGAGACATTTATCTTCTCAGTTTGTTTCTCAGTGGGCCTGCAAAGGCCCGTCTGTGTGTGTGTGTGTGTGATAGAGAGAGAGTAAGAATTGGAGGAGCAGAGTGAGAAAGTTGGTGTGAATACATCTGATTTATCATGCATAGCACATCTTGCAGACAGCCAGAGAAAGGGAGAGAGGCTGTGTGTGTGTGTGTGTGTGTGTGTGTGTGTGTGTGTGTGTTTATGAGCAAGAGAGTGAGAGTGTGAGGACAGAGAGAGAGCGCTTAGTCACTGTCACTGCTGAATGCATGGAGGGAATGCCAAAAAGTTGCGCTGGACAATTACCTGTTGCCTTAGCCATCACTGGCTGCTTGATAAATTAATTTACCCCTTGTCCCAACCTACAATGTTCACATAATAGATACACAATTGACTATTAAACACAAAGTCTGCTGTCTGAGGACTGAAGACTGAAAGAAAACTAAACGGCATACTAACATACATGTCATTTTTTAACTATAATACAGTTTGAAAAAAATAGTGATTTAAAATGTTAATTTACGGCATGGTGAGAGAAGACATGAAAATGTAGGCCACTGAACCACAGCGGCAGTGGTTAGAATTGAAGAGAGCCTGTGGTGTCGAGGTTTCTGACAAGGTCACATGTGGTTATTTACAGGGAGGGAAAAATGATGTTTTTATACTAGGGCTCAGTCAGCATTTACAGACCTCCCCAAAAATGTGGACACTTGTGACTCTTGGGTCACTGTTAGGTCAAGAATCACTCAGGGTGTTTCTAAACTGTGTGTGTGTTGGGGGGGGGGTAGCCTATGCCTGTTTCCTGCTTTGAGCTTCCCTGTTTTATTCATGGTTTTACTGGACTTCAGACAGTCCTGTAGCTTGTGCAATTGTGTGTGTAATTGGATGTTCTTTGCTGTGTGGTTGGTTACCATAGATAACCCCTAAAAAGAGTGACACAAGTTGTGAGGCATAACAGTAAGCTAGAAATGAATCAGTTTCTCATGTGTATGTTTTATCTTTTAGTGATACAATATGTTGTTACACATTAGTAAACAGATACTGACTAGACTGACCACCAGCTATACATTCATTAGCTACTGATATCTTGTAATCATTTAAAATACTCCTTAGAACTTGCACACAGACACATCGACTCCCTGGTCCTGATTAAGATGAAAGTAATCACTTCGCTCCAGACTTGGCTTTACAGCCATCTTGAAGTGTGAGGGGCCCCATTTAACACAGCACCATAAAAACGACCAGGATCTAACACAGAGAAGCCATGCAATTTGGCACGAAAGAAACATCTGCATACTTTAGACATCAGAAACACATGCTGCACAACTGACACACAATATGTGGCCCAATGCTGAATAGGTAATTGTATGTGTCCAATTGTATTATTTGGTTTTCAACTTGTTTGCGGTGTAATCCAAGAATCCATGCTTTTCAGGGGTTTGGCAGTCCCCTTGTTTCAAAATTCCCTCAGCAGCACAACAGAAATGGCTTTCTTGCTTAGCTGAAAGGAGTAAGACCAGATCTGGAACACTAAAACTAACATTCAGTGCCCATCATCTTTGAAATCAGTGATAAGAGTATAACACAATGCAGGTATGAATGGATTTCTTTTAAATCAGTGATCTAGTCTGATGAACTTTGAAGTAGCCACTTTTGACAAGCTATGTTTGCATTCAGTTACAAAACTGAAACTGCTTCCAAAACTTTGACTTTTTTATTTCCCAACACTCATTCCAAAAGTGACCCATTTGATGCCAAAAATGCATTTAGCCTTAGTGGTAGAGGAAGACCCACTAACAAGAAAGAATGTGGATGGTCATAATCATGGGCTTCTGGTAGACATTAGATGCTATGTGTAATTGTTACAGTGCGGCATGGAATGATTCACTGTTCAGACACTAGTACTGCCCCCACCCCCCATTTTAATACAGTGGCCCTCATGCTCATGAACATTCAAATATTCAGTTCATTGAAGTGCAACCAAAGTTGAAATGCTAACGCTGCTATGTGAATAATATTGGTGGAGTCGTCATGAACACAGCTTTACATGCTCTTGCATTACACTTAGCAAAGCAGCCACACATGGTAAGATATGTAGTAATAGGTGAGCTGGTCCAGTGCTAGTTTATTTGCATGCTAATCACAGTGTATATACACTGTGTTTTTGACATTACATCCACATGGCTGCTTCTTCACACTCTGTAGCTGTTTTCACCTATTAGCCACGTAGCTCCTTTAAACACCTGAAATGACCCATGTAGCTCCTTTAAAGCAGTTCTCCGGAGTGAATCAAAGCGAAGCCCTGAGGCTGTCGATAGGTATCAGAACGACAGCAGTAGGCACAACGTAGACCTCAGACAACAGGGCTTCGGTTTGATTCACTCCAGAGAATTCCTTTAAACACCTGAAATGATCCACATACTGTAGCTCCTTTAAACACAGGTGCTGCTCTGCTCCATCAGCCACTAGAGATGAGGTAATCCCTTGTCCAAGTTGACTTGTCCAACAGCATCTGTATCTTGCTACCCTTTACTATATGTTGTAGTTTATTCAAATACTTGCGCACATCTTCTGCCACAATATTTATTAATATTTTGCCACTAAATTATTATTACTGACTCTTGCACTCTTACCTCACAGTACACGACCCTCCTTTATCCTGCATTTTTAGCACTAGTAAAAGTATAAGCCTTTTGCACTTTATTTATTATTTGTCTTAAATAGTATGTTCTGTTGTGCCTGTGCACTTTATTGTTGTCTTGTCCGGTCCTGATACTTGTCTGCATGGGACAGTGGGAAACGCTATTTCGATTCCTTTGTATGTCTAGTATATGTGAAGAAATTGACAAATAAAACTGACTTGACTTGACTTGTGCTCATCAAAATCAAATCAAAATCAAAATGACTGCTCTCCCATCATCCACAGATTAATATAACCTGGCCCTCTATCCTGGTTCACTATTAGGCCTTGGAACACTGAGAGCTCTGTAGGGGCTATCGTCATGCCTCAAGGTTGAATGTGTTTTGACTCTTGCGTTTGTGTTGGATGTGAAGGCCTTGAACCCTTTCTTGTCCTGCTTGGGAAAGCTGGTGGGAAAAGCCACTGTTTACAGTGAGGGAGCAACTGAGTGCCTCACAGTGGTTTTGAGGGCAAGGAGAAGTTTGGGATGAAAGTGGGAAGGGACACTGGTGGCAGATCTTGAAGCTAGAATAAATGCATTGCTCTACAGTTACAGACTTCACTCTGAACAACTGAACTTTATTCTGTTCTAATCTAGTCGGTTTGGTTGGTTTTCCATGACATTACAGTACCACCGCGGCATGTGATTGCAGATGCAGATTTTATTTGACTAGGAATAACTTAATGAATTTCAAGTTGACCAGACTAGACAGGCACAGTTAATTGTTGCATATAAACCACTGACTCTTGCCGTTTGCGTCAGCCCTCTCAGACCAATCAGTGGCCATCAGTCTGTTCTCTGTCATTTTTGGTACCAACTCAGCATGCATAGAACCTGTCCAAAGCAGGTATGAAAAATCATAACAGGTAGCAGGAACCAGGTACAACCCCCAATGGAAAAGCAAAGCTCTTAACTGTTTGTCCTGTCCTGTCTTGTCTTGTCTTCATACTTGTCTGCATGGGATATTGGGAAACACAATTTCGATTCCTTTGTCTAGAACATGTGAAGAATTGACAAATAAAACTGACTTGCCTTGACTTGAAAGAAAGCCAGTAAAGTAGTTCTAGAACGGTATAGTGGACAAGCCCTCATATGTGCAGTCATTGGTGCTGTTGCTCATATATTATTAGATGATACTTCTGGTGCAAGGGGATCAAAGAAACAGTTAAAAACATGACATCTACTGTTTTAAATTTATTTTCAAGCCTTGTCATATTGACATATAACAGCTAGTCATTGGCATACTCCTAAAGCAAACAATGTCCCAGTACTCCAGTCTCTGGTAGGGATATGTTCGGGTTGTGGTCTCTCTGTTCCCGGACTTAAACTTTTAACATTCCGTCTGTTTAGTGTGAACTCTGGCGAAACACTATGTAAAAGACACACCCAAATGATATAGACTTGTTGAATATGCTGGTTTCGGCTCAGTAAGACTAAGTGTGAATGCCAAGATTAATCAGTGAGGGGACACTCTCTGCTCCTCTTTATCTTCATTGTTCTGAATGTAATAACACAAATAAGCATAAGTATATATTCTCTTTGGATCCTGTGAGGGAAATTTGGTGTCTGCATTCATCCCAATCGAGAATTAGTAAAATACGCAAGGCACACAATGAACACAGTGAGGTGAAGCGCGCACTACTAACCCTGAGCAGTGAGCTACAATACGTCTACCCCAATGCACTTGTCAGTCTTGACAATCTGGTATTCTGTAGTTTCGTCTTTCCCACAGTGCTTAAAGGCTTCGAAAGATGATGAATGATAAATGATGGATTTGCACAGGTAGACCTGGTAGATTCATCAGTATGGCTGTTCCCCAATAATCCACAGATAGACGAGTCAATCATCAGCAGCAGTAGGCTGGTCAAAACCATTCTCAACGCTAATCTGCCAAGTATTGCCTCTGTAGGACTGAATGCTAAATAGGCATATGTCAAGTTTACTGAGCCATAGGGATGCTGTATATTCCTCTTAAGCGGAGTTCTGCAAGAGGGTAAACAGGAAGATGTCTCACCAGTGTGAGTCACTTTTATCCCCTCTCATCCTGATGGTATCGGCCAAGTCCTCTAGACGATAGTTGTGAGGGCCGCTGGCAGATCTAGAACAGATGGACTCACTGTTAGAACATTTCTGTGGTTGTGTTTCCAAACAGCAGCCCGTATTTGCGCAAGCATCCCCCTCCCCCGCCCCTCCTTCCTGCCCCCCCCCCCCATTTAGAGAATTCTTCACAGACATTAGACTGACAACAGAGAGAAAAGCTGGAGGCAATTGTGACCTGCCTCCTACCTGAAACTGAGGGTTTAAGCAAAGACAATTTGAAAAAGATTTTTCCAAGCTGCTATACAGCATAATAATCTATTTTCAAATTCTAACTCACACCTGAATTTCAAGTGCCTGAAAACTTCTAACCCTACCTATTATACTTTTGTTTATCTTTGCGTATTGTTTGTGTATTTTTTCAAAGCAACATCACATAGATCTAGCCCTATGCATCTCCCTACCTTTGCTTGATCCAGCTTACATCATGCTTCAGGACAGCAACAGCAACAGCAGAGGGCTCTAGTTAAAGGACCACTGTGCAAGAATGTTAAGTCAAGGTAGCATATTCGTCACTTTGATAGTTAAATGACTCACCATGGGGTGAATAAAGGTTCTCTCAGCCGCCTCTACCATTTCTTTGCAATACAACACACTAGCAAGATCAGCCAACGGCACCTCACCGAAGAATGAAACTGAAAGCAACTCAGTATGAGGCTTGGACTTGCGTGTATTATCTTGCTAGTCAACATACTGAAACTCTTAAAAAAATAATCCACACACTGTATATTGGTGAGAGCTTTTAAGCAGCTGAGGAGTGGAAAACCCAAAGAAAAAATTAAGGTGTTTTCCAACTTCTCAAATTCTGCTGAGGTCAGCATTGAAAAGATGATCATGAAATATGATGCCATTGTATGTAGAAACATCAGTGCACAAGGAAAGTGAAAATAAGTGGATAGGCTTGCCCTGCTTGCCCTCTGTTCTACAGAAAACTCAACATGCCTACCCATGTCTAATGGGATTCTACAAATTAGAAAGATCCATATGGCCTCCGCATGGAACTCCTCAAGAGAGTAATTTCCTCTCATTGCTGTTCACAAGCCAACATGTAGTTACTAATATTAAGTAAATTCATTCACAGTCATGGTACATTTTAACTTTCATTCAAGAGTAAATTCACCCAAAAAGAAAAGTTTCAATTCTCATCTGGTTTGAAAGGTTAAAGGTCAACTGACCTTTGTTAGGGGTCCAAAGGAGTAATGAGAGGGTTCCCTGAAATGGGAAACGGGGTCAGTTCTTGTGCCTGCGTCATCACCAGCACTTTGCTGAGATAGATGTCAATCTGAGAGCCAGAAAAACAGACAGTTAAGAAAAGACAGATCGAGGAATGGGATGATGGATGGCAGAGATGGGAACCGTAGGAAGTAGGATAGAGACAGACACTCTGACTCAGGCTTTGGATGGAGGAAGAATAGCATCAGAATGGGCGACCTGGAGGAGCACTGGAGTAAAGTGAGAGAGACGGACATACAGTAGGCATTGATCATAGAGATTGACAGAAACATGGGAGGGAGAAGGGAGAAGATGTTTGTGCCTGTGTCTTCTTTTCCCTATCAGAACTGCTTGGGGGATGTGAGCACACTTGAACTACAATGTGAACTATGTGAGCGTCAGACCAAAAAACATTTGAGGATTTGTCCCACAGCTGCAACTTACAACAAGAGAGGGTTTGAGGTAGAAGTGTCAACATGTCCACATCTGCAAATAGCGAATGTTACTCACATGCAAGTCATCTGGAAAACACATCCATCAAATGACCATACTGGCTGCTCTTCAAGAATTAGTCTAGCAGAGTTAAACATGTTGGCCTAAAACATTATTTGTCTAGGGCACAGCTATGAGTCTGGTTGGGAAATGGGCATAGCACTGTTGGCAACACAG
>JASCIP010000069.1:3853338-3863428 GCA_034783695.1 Sardinella gibbosa | reverse complement strand
CGTTCAGGTAGCATTGTTTCGGCTCATTTTTTGTCAGCTTGTTGTACTCGACCACTGCTTCCACTGGAATGTAGGTTGGGATGCGCCAGCATTCTCCTTTAAAGGAGTTATCCGGAGTAAATAAAACTGAATTCGTGAACTGGCCGTTACCGCTAACTGATTAGGGCATATGAAAACGAAACAGACATGGCCTAATCAATTAGCGGTCTACGTTGTACCTACTGCTGTCGTTCTGATACCTATCGGCAGCCTCAGATAACAGGGCTTCGGTTTGATTGACTCTGGATAAGTCCTTTAACCTCCAAAGTGACTACGAAGCTGGTAAATTAACCTACGAGCTGCGTCAAAATGTTACCTGATGTGTCATAGTTTGTGTGAACGTAATGTAATGAGTTCCTTCCCACCACTGTACATGTATTGTACATCTGTCTGTAAGGCTTGAACACATTTCTACAAGTCTACAAGGTAAATAATTTTTTAGTTTTATATCAACTAATATGAGGTAGTCTATTTATAATGCTTGTGTTGATAACGCCTTACGAATAAGGGACTTAAATGTCTAATGTCTTTAAATATTTTTCATTCTTAAAAACAAAGAGGACCATTTTACAAACTGTAAATAAATTAATTGTGGTGTTGCTACAAATTACTGTATGTCTACGCATGTTAAATCACTGAAAACTGCAAAACAGAACTTCCTGGGGTTGATCCAAAGGAGGAGAAGATCACCATAACCATAAACACTTCAAAGTATTCGAATGGGACCCTGCTCTCCTTACACCCACATCAGCTGCCTTCACAATCACTCTTGAGTGTGGTTAAGGACATAGGCTCTAAGGTCAGAGACATACCTGACTGTTTAGCAAGTGATTCATTTGATTCATTTAATCATTGATGCTTCATGAGTCTAGTGTCTTAATTCACTGATATAAGGATTAGGTGGCAGATTCTAATCAGTTCCATTACCAACAAAACCCAACATTTTTTAATGTCTCATATCACTGATCCTGACACACACACACACACACACACACACACACACACACACACACGACAGAACCCAGGTACTTTTTCTAACCACTAAGAGACTGAACCAGTGCCATGTATTTCTGTCTATTGATGTGAATTCAACTGAAAGATTTTAGAAAGTGTGTCTCGGATTAAAAATCCAGCACAACAAAAAAAAAATTCTGATGATTCTGTGCATGCTTCCCCTTATTTCTAGACATTTGTGTTACTGTTTGATTCATGTACTTTTTTACTCACACTATACTATCTGTTTGTCTTTTTTTATCCTGTTCCAGCACTTAATTTTCAACGTCCGTAAGTTAAAGATCAAGGACAGTGTTATGGACTTCAAAAGCATTGACATAATAATCGAAAGAAACCTTGTGGGCTATCAAATAAAAACAGGTTCAAAGGATTCAGCGTCTTTTACAAATGAAGGGGACTTTAGCAGTATTTTAACACAGTGGAATGCTGGACTTCTGCGGCTTGCTTTTGGAGGGACACCAGGTGAATTCTGGTATTTTATCAATGTAAAAAAAAACAACAAAAACAAACAAAAAAAAAAACATTTGATCATGGCTGGGTTTCCCAAAACATTCTTAACGCTAAGTAGTTCTTAATGTATGTCATTTCCTGTACCTTAAGAACTACTTAGCACTAAGAACGTTTTGGGAAACCCATGTTGGTTAGGATTTTAAATGTGGTGTGCACCATGTTGAAGTTAACATCGGCATTTCAACTCACTTTTTTTTCAGGAGGAGGTGCTGTTCACAGTGGCTCTGATTACATGGAGGGCTGTCTAGACACAATTTTCATCCAAGGACAAAAAATAGACTTGGACCAGGCCTTTTTCAAGGACGTATCTGTGTCTTCCCATAGCTGTCCTGTTTAAATACATTATGTTCTGTTTTAAAGTATTTAAATATTTTCTTCTATCTCTTATGTTTGCTTCATATGGGTGCCTGCTAAGACTAAAACTTTTGGTTTGAAACCAAGAGACCTTTTTTTTTTTTTTTTTTAAATAATCGCCCAGCTGTTCTGGGTGGGTTGAGGAGCTTGTATATATATATATATATATATATATAGGCTCCATAAAAAAAACCCTCACCATGTCAGATCTAATGTTGGGCCTAATACAGAAGCCCCCTATTTCAGATATTACAACACAAATGACTAAAGTAAAGTCAGTCATATGTAGCTATATGATATAAATTGCGAGATAAAAGTATAGCCTATCCACAACTCTTAGTAATGGCCCTATAGCCAATTACCCTTCCATTAGTTGAAATGTAAAAAAAAAAAATCATTTATTACACAGTTAGCGGTTCAGTTCCATACATGTATTTGTCCTGAATACATATAATAAATAATAATAATAATAATAATAATAATAATAATAATATACTTTAGGCCTATGCAAATGTACAATTACGTATGTGCTGTTTAGTTTGAAAGTTTTGGGTTGCGACACACTGGCGATGGGAAATTGTGGGTCACACGGCCAGTCCAGTTAAAGGAATAAGACACCCAAACATGAAATTAAGTCAGTCTTGGTCACCCCCAGACTTAAAACGGTGAAAAAAAACTGGTTAAAATCCATCCTTTAAGAACTACTGGCCTAAATGATGTGGTGATGTGGAATTGCTATGCCTGCTAAATCAAGCATTTGATATTAAACATTTGGTGATCATCCCTGAAAAAAATTACACTATTGCTTTTTTTTTTTTTAATCTAACATTGCAAGCCTCCTCACTCCTGCAGCTCAGACCATTTGTAATGTCACTGATTACTGTTACTTTTATTTTGTAATTAAAAAAGCAATTTTAAATTAATTGCAGTTGGCCTATAAGACATTTAAGGAATCTGACCACCTTGTGACAAAAACGCACATCATGTGACAAAAATATCTTAGCAGACTTCAGATTGTTTGGATAATACAATCATTTAGCCTTTGTGAAATTTGACATTTGTTGACAACATTTCCGACCAGCAGACTTCATGGTAGCTTGTTGCAGTAGTGGGGTAATAGTATAGTATAATAGTATATGCAGCATAGTAACAGAGGGGCAAGCAGGTGAAATAGATTATTCTAGTGCCCTTTATTATTCGTTCATGTATCGCCCTCTGGTGGACGGCAAAAGAGTAGAAAAAACCTAACAGGTCTCATTGGATTATTTGTAGGCACAGAAGTAGCCTACCTTTTTTTTTTTTTTTTAAAAGAACTTTTCAGGTTGCAGTCATTCTCAGTTCCATCCTGTTTCTGAAAGCATGATATCCTACTGTTTTGTTGCCTACACTATGTGACGAAAAAATTAAGCTCACTGTTCCATCTTTAATTCTATGACTGTTCCATATGGACAATTTTAATAAACGTGACATGGCTTGTCACAATCTTGCGAAAAAGATGTTGAAATGGTCAACATGTAGACTTGCAGCAGAATTTTACTAGAGGAGTAAGTTATTATAGTTGCAAGCGTGCTGTGGGCTGTTCGGCTATGAATAAACAGTTTTTTACCTTACAGGCTCCCAGTTTGCCTCACTGCCGTAAATGGGCATGATTTACCTTCTACCGTAAAGAATTTTCTTTTAGCATTTTGCCATTTGCGTCTTTGGCTTGACTACCAACTGAAAGGTACTGCGTTGTCGTGAAAAATAGTGTCGCGAACCGTGCCGCCCAGCGAAGATGGCGGCTGAGCTGCACCCGCGCAGCGGAAAGCTGATCGGCCTGTCGAATTCGAACAGAACCGCTCAGCGTAATCAGCCAGTTCAGGAATTTAATCATGGTTTGGTCTTAAGTCGTGAGCCACTTAGGGATCGCGATGTCTTTACTGTTCGAATCGACAAGAAGGTAAACAAATATGGCACTTCTGATGAAAGTGTGGAGTGGGAATGCGTTGGGAGTGGAGTGGGACCCGGGTTCGTGTGTCTGCAGTGCCGATCATATTGCATGGGCGTGTTGACTCGGACTGCCCCTAACAAAAACTGTTGACTTGATGACTTGGTTGCATGTTACCCTTAAGTGGGGTTGCTGGTCGAAAAACAAGTTCTGTATTTCAATTTGCTACTAATTATCCAGCCAGTGCTAACAGATTCGCACACAGACAGCGCCACCCTGTAAACATCAAGCTCAGGACACAGCTCGCGCTTGCTAGTGAGTGATCAAGGCAGTGTCAAGTGAATAGCTAGAGGCAGCCAGCTAGCCATCACTGTTGTGTGGCTACCTAGTTCATCTTATATGAGGAGACGTTAACAAAACGGTACAGATATAATTTGGCCAAAGTGTAAACAAACTTCACTGAAGTTAATATATCCACGTATGAGAATACATCGGTATCACGTATGATCAGCTAACGCGCTCACGCGCTGTCAAATGCATCAAGCTAGCAAGAGAAGAGAGATTTTTTAAATGTTAGCTTGTGCTTTAGTGGTCACTGACATGAACGATGTTGGTCTGTGAACTGGGATCGTGTAAATATTTATGTCTGTAACCGCTTTGTTTAAGTTAACTCCATAAGCTATGACAGTGACTTTTTGATTGGTAGTGTTGCGTTCAGTGGTGAGAGCTAGCATCAGCGCCTCAATGTATAGCTGCTACTGTTTGGGGTAACGGGGGTTAACGTTAACCTGTAGTTAGCCAGACCTGACCACACACGTCAAATACATAAGATGCCAAGCGTCTCAGTTGAATTTGTGCATTTGGGACCTCCTTACATATAACCATAGTAAGTACGATGTCACTTGTTATTAATCTAGTCCATACCTCGAAGGTGCTCGAAATATGTTACCTATATCAACGTAAACAATCCAACGCTAGCAAGCGAAACGCTAGGTTAACCCCAAGGTAACGTTACAGATTTTTTGTGCCTTTACACTTAGCTAGCCATGACCCTACCTGTTCATCAGATAGGATGCCTAAATATGTTAGATTGTTGCAACATTTGGCATTTGTCTTCGTCCTTTAATTTATTCGCAATGAATTCTCGTTTATTTCTGGGGCTCCTTCCATGAATGACCTTGTGTTCGGTTGGTCGGCTTTCGTTGCTTCCATCGTTTTTCTTGTGTTATCCACTGTGTCCTATAAAGACCGACTGCTGCTAAATATTTGACATACCTCTAATATGAAGAATAATTGAAGACTGTGGAACATTGCTTCAGTCAACTGGAGATGCAATGCCTGCCCTTTGGATAATGTCATTGTATCTTCGGTTCGCAATGTACCTGTATTACTATAATTTTTGTTCATGTTGTACGCTTGGAGAAGATGGTATCTGTCAGTGTTTTTTATTGTCAACAGCAGGACACCAATAAATTAGCCTGTCTGCTCTGTACTCAATGTCACTGATGCCACCGCTCCCATGAGCGCGGATTTTCCAGAGGCTATTCCAGCATGAAGGCTGGCTATGAAGCACACCAACGTCCCTGTTACAGTAACCCCGGGGCATATTTCCGCCGACGTTTTTTATACATTTTTTATGAAATCCCAGGCTACATAAGCTAAACTAGATATTTTCATAATTTACAACGGTAAAATGAACAGAAGACTGTACGGTAGTGGTTGCTTCATGTTACGGGTAGTTATAAAGCAGATTCTGTATTGTGCATGGGGAAATCGATGCGCGAGGATAAGTTTGGCGAGGCAGCGCATGATGCTATCTCGGATGCTGCCTAACTATTTGCTGTGTCCTGCTTTCCTTGAGTAAAGAGACGTGATCAGGTCGTGTGTTGATTGGATGTAGACGACGTAATTCTAGACTTTTATGACACAGTTAGGATTTGCCATCTTGCTGTGCTTCAAGGGAGGCTGAGTTAACGTCGCTGGAGTAGTAGTAATATGGTTTGGAGTATGAATAATGATCATGTAATATTGTATTCTTAATTTGCAGCACCATTGCATTGGTTGGTCACATGCAAATTGAGCGTGAATACATTGTAATGCATTTTATAGCTTTCTCTTTGGACTAGGACACCTAGGGTTAGGGTGGAAGGGGTTTGGTTGCCTCATTGGTGGCATCTTCCTAGAGAGTGGAGATCACCGGTCAGACTGTAGTTAAGTAGGCAGATAAGAGAAGGAACGATTGCAATGGAGACTAAGAGGGAGACAGAGCGATTGTCCGACTGTAAGATACTCAGAAGAGAGAGAGGGAGATCTCTCCACACCCCCCCCACCTCCCCAGTATCATTGAGCAGGCACACGCGTTGCCGGCTTTTAAACTTCCTAACCTAGATCTGTCCAGCTGGTGTAATACTGCCTTACTTAGCACCAGGAGGACACTGGTGAATCCGTGCCCACAGCGAAGAGCAGCAGGAAGAGGAGGAGGAGGAGGAAGAAGATGAACAGGAGAAGGAATGAAGAGGGGAAATAAGAGGGCTCTCAAGAACTGAGAGCAGCGACAGATAGAGATCAGCTTTTGAAATCTGATCCGTCTCTTTGATACAGCAGCTAGCAGGTTGTGATTTTGTTGCAGGCGGTGCGGCAAGCACCTGAATGTAGGCTAATACCTAGAGGCGGCGGCGGATGAGCAAAGAGATAAGGAACTGGTTTGGAGGAGTTTGCTGTCCGTCCGTGTCTGCGTTACACTCGCTCATTAAACCTCTCAGTGAGGAGTAGATGAGTAGAATGACCAGCAGAGACTTCGCGGAGAACTGTGTGAGCCGTTGTTCAAACACATTAATTCAAGTGACAAAGAGACTGAGAAATGTTTGGCACAGTTTGAGTGATTGGACATTGTCATCTCTCATTTGGCTCACAGGCTTGCTGTTGTGACTAGACTAGGTCTGTTGTTATTACCATGTTACACCCATCACTTACTCTTTTTTGTTAGTTTATCACACTATAATCATAATTTGAGGCGCAAAAGTTTGTTTTTGACAATTTTTTCTTTTAATTGACCGCTGAGTTGTACTGTATCCCAGTAGTAGTTAAGTTTCTGCTCAGCATTAGGGATAGTCTTCCAGCCCTTAGGCCTACTTGTAGCACTTGAATGTGATTCCTGTGACTGAGCCACCACTTCCCCTCCTCTCTCTGTTCACTGGGTTATTGGAGAAGCCATTCTTGGTAGCCTTACTCCAGCTATTTTTATGCTGGGTTTTATACATAGCTGATTGCGACGCAGCATAATTCACTTCAAGGTTATTTGTGGAAGACAATCTGTGGAGTGGAGCCCTACAGTGAAATGAGCTCGTCATCTCTTAACCCCCCCTAACCCCCAATCCTCTGATCCCGTTCAGGTCAACTCGTGGAGCGGCTCCATCGAGATCGGCGTGACGGCACTGGACCCGGCGGCGCTCGACTTCCCGAGCAGCGCCACTGGGCTGAAGGGCGGTTCCTGGATTGTGTCGGGGTGCTCGGTGCTAAAAGACGGGCGCTCGGTTCTGGAGGAGTACGGCCGGGACCTGGACCAGCTGGCGGAGGGCGACCGCGTGGGCATCCAGCGGGACGGTCGCGGCCAGCTCCACCTGTGGGTCAACGGGCAGGACTGCGGGCCGGCCGCGTCAGGCCTGCCGCCTCGGCTCTGGGCGGTGGTAGACCTGTACGGCAAGTGTACCCAGGTGACCGTTGTCAGCTGCGAACCGCCGCCCGACGGAGAAGATGAGGAGGGGTTGAGGGCCGCAAGCGAGAACGGCGTGGCCGCGGAGGACGACGAAGACGACGAGGACGAAGAGGAGGAGGAGGAGGAGGAAGAGGAGCCGGCGGAGGGCATCGCAGCAAGGGGCCGCGCGGCTGCGGCTCGCCGTAACCAAGACAATGCGGCCATCTCAAACGCTGTAGCGGCGGGAGCCGCTGCTCTCGTAAACGGAAGCGCAGAGGAAGGTGAGTACAAAGTGACTTACGTTCATCATGTTTCTGTTTTTGTTGTAACATTCATGTCTGTTTTTTTTTTTTTGTAAGTAACTCGACCATTCCAGTTTTGACCTTTTCATGTCTGTCTGTTCTATTTCAGTGCCTGAACTTTCTAGAAGTCACAGCCGACCAGACAAGTTCCCCCACAATCTTGAGACAGAGACAGGTATGTTTACATTTGCTCTGTTTGTTTCCAATCAAGTCGCCAGAGTTTTTTGTCAAGGGGAAGGAAACCTGACATGGCCTCTCTTCTCTCTCTCTCTCTCTCTCTCTTTGTTTTTACTCTCTCTTCTATTCTACACCTTTTCATTACGGTCATCTTCCTATTATTTGTCTGTCATGCACTCTCACCCCCCCCCCTCCCTCCATCTGGACCTGCTCTCTGACCTTGCACTTTACCTCTTTTCATACTGACTATCTCTTGTCTCCTGCATCCTCTTTCCATCTGTTTTGCTGTTCATACACCCCCTAAAACACACACACACACACACACACACACACACACACTCACCTCTCTATATCCCATCTCTCCACCTCTCTCAGTGCTGACGGAGCACCAGCTGTTCGACGTTTTCAACAACGCCATCGTCTCGCTGTACCGCTCGGAGGATGAGGGCGGAGGACACCTAGGCTCCGGGGGCGAAACGGACTCTTCCAGGGGGGGCATGGACACGTCCAGAGCCGGGTCGAGCGGCGCCAGCCTGGGGCCCGGCGGAGGAGGAAACAGTAGCAGTGGCAGTGGTGGCGGCGGTGGAACCACACCGAATGGGGAGGGAACGGGTCATAGTCCCGTCGGAGGAGGAGGAGGAGGGGGTGGCGGTGGCGGTGCGATCGGCGCAGGATCGGGCGGCATGATGACCAACGACGCGCTGCTTTTCCACGAAAAGTGCGGCACGCTTATCAAGCTTAGCAACAACAACAAGACAGCGGAGCGGCGGCGACCGCTGGACGAGTTTAACAACGGGGTGGTCATGACCAACCGCCCGCTGCGCCACAACGAGATGTTTGAAGTGAGTGCTGCTACTCGGAATCAAAAAACAGATCGCAAATTCTCAGGGCCTGTGCTTGATCATTACATGTAATGTCCCGAAAAATTTCGGATGACTTGAGGATGATTGAAAAATTTTCCTTGTGTAAAGCCATAGAAATACAGTCATGCACAGCCAGACATACGCTGGCCAGTTATTTTCCAATGGGGAAGCGCTTCATTTCTACCTTGGTATCGTATTGTGGTTGGCGCTGGTATTTTTAACATGACAGTTGAAATAGGTTGAACTTCGTTACACCCGTTTGCACCGACCTTTCAGCATTGCTGCGCTGATTTTAATGAAACTATTTCTTTTATGTTATGTCTTGCAGGCTCCAGTGTATTAGTCAAATGCAAAATTGTCATTATTAGTGTTGTGGCAAGGCCAAGCCAAGTGTTTCAACAGCAGTCGTGTGTGTAAAGGCCTTTACACATTATTGGTGGTTGAAGTGAGGTTCTCTCCAAATTTAGATGTACAGTAAGCTTTTGTTGTCATATAATGACGAACGAGTAACTTTACACAAAGTGTCACTAGATAGACCAGGTGACATTGTCTAAGCTTTGTGGCAAACAGCTTTCCTGTAAATTGAATTGCCTTTCACTCACAACTTCAGCCATATCAAGCTCCCATTTCCACTGCCAATGAGGCCTGTGTATGTGACTCGACTTGACTTGATTTGATTTGAGCAAAGGGGCCGCGGTGCACGGCATGCCTGAGCTAGCGTGTGAAGGAGTGTTGAGTGTGAGAGTGTGAAAGAGATCTGATAAAGGGAGAAACAGATCTGAGAGGGATCAGAGAGTCTGAGAGGATTATAGAAAGGCCGACGACAAAACACACACAGACAGATAACAGAGAGAGAGAGAGAGCAAGTGTCTGTGTCTTTCTGTGTGTGTGTGTGTGTGTGTGGAAGCGTAGGCAGAGCAGTGCTGTCCTAGTGTGGTCTATAAATGGCTTGTTTCAGGTGTTTGGCTGGCCTCTGCTTTCACAGTCTGCTGGGCCTTAATGACCCCACCACCACTATTTGAGAGTCGAGGTCTTTGTTTTTTGTGGCCCATGAGTTAAATTTGTGCCTCTGTTGTCTCCCAGTGGCCCTGAGGAAACCTTGAACTGGAGCTATTTTGGGCTCCCTGTAGGGAAAGCAGGAAGATGAAGAGCACATCTTCCCCCTTTTTAAGTTTTAACTGTGACTTTGACACTTTGAAACCACCAGAAG
>JASCIP010000069.1:2879501-2892095 GCA_034783695.1 Sardinella gibbosa | reverse complement strand
GTGTGTGTGTGTGTGTGTGTGTGTGTGTGTGTGTGTGTGTGTGTGTGTGTGTGTGTGTGTGTGTGCAGAATGAGGTGTGTGTAATTCTCTCTCACCTGTCGATGGCTGTGCTGGTAGGCATGCTCCGGGCGAAGCCTCGGACCCCTGACTGTCGGAAGTAGGGGATGTGGGAGAGGTTGGCGGCCACCACAGCCAGAGAGTCTGAGGGGTTGACAAAGAAGCCATTCTGACCCAGTATCATGCAGCGATCCTGTGGAGATAAGACAGGCAGTCAGAGCCCATTCAAACAGGCCTTTAGCTGAGAGTCATACAGTGTAGCAGTCTTGTGATAAAGAAGAGAGAGCATCTGTGTGACCCCACACACCAGCAATACAAAGATAATTATGGCTATAAGCATTGTCACCTATCCTATATGTAACAGATGCCAGCTAGCTTAGCTTGGCGTGTGGAACGTTAGTAAAAGCTTCACTCCTGACGCTTCAAGAACGCCCTCAGTCGCTTGACTGAGAGCCTGGGCTTTTCAGTCGAGTGGCTAGGGCGTTCGCCTCCCGATCCCGTGTGCAGGACTGAACTAGCGCGGATGACCTCGGTTACATATACAAACGTACAAACAACTGATGTTGATGATGACTGCACAGAGACAATGTTACTGTTAGAATAAGGCCTTCTTTTAAGCATGCTTTCACTTGACTCCATACAGGCACAACTGTGAGGTAATATGCATACAGTAACCTATGAATAGTAACATAATTGATTACTGAATGCTAAAGGAGAAGTTTAGTGTGAATCAATCAATAGCCCTGTTGTTAAAAGTCACCAAGTGTTTTCAGTAGGAAACAGAATGAGAGAATTTGATTTGATTTGAAGCATAGACTGAAATACTGAACCAGCGACTAACATTAACAGAATGGGGCATAGTAACATAAACTTTCAGTTTAATTTTGCTATGCCCCATTCAATCAACATCAGTTATCAGTATTCGGTCTTTGTCAATTTTTCTGGTTCTTTTAGTGACCTCATTTAGTGACCTCAAATAACAGGGTTATGGACTTTTCCTTTAACTCTCTCCCTATCACCAGAAAGACAATTGTAAACATAAGAATCACTGTGATATAGTACATGTTTTTCATCTATTTTACGTCTCAAAGAACTGAATATGAACGCATGTCACTAAAACTTCACATAACGTATGAACATGGCCCCCAGTCATCTAAGGCCAATAGCAGATTGATTGTAGTGTAGTTCAAATTGTTCTCATGTGTGTATGTTTTGTCAGTATATCAACAGCATTAGATAGAGTGGTTCTTATTCTTTTGGGAATGAGGGCCCCTACGAACAATCTATCAGGGCTTTGGCAGCTTGAGTCTTGCTTGCATTGGCACAGGTCGCCGTAGCCAAGAGAGAGAGTGGAGAGTTGCTGATTACACTCAGCCAGGGGGCTGAATGTCACAATAACTTGCAGCATAATCCCACTTCTGATTAGGAAAATAACTGCAGCAATGAGAAAGAGTGGCTGTATAGCAGTACTGTATGTATGTGCGTGGATAATGCAGGTCTTAATCCCACCCTTGGGATTAAGATAGGATGATAGGATAAGAGTATTTGATAGGATGAGAGTATTTAAATAACAAAAAGGAGGAAATCATTTGGTGCAGAAATTAACTACTATTAAATTAACAACTATTGTTCTTCATTATCTTTTTTAAAGGTTCTACTTAAAAATAGATAAATAACAGCTTCCACAGTAAACAATCCACCACTTCTATAAAGGAACGAGGCTCAAAGTCACCATAAGTAACATTAGTTCAACATTACCTGACATGACACAAATCAGCTCGACATGATAAAAGATTCTGACCTTTGTTTAAGCTGTAGAGTTTTTCATGAACATAGTAATGAAAAAGACAAAGACAAAGACAAAGAAGAAGACGAAGACGAAGAAGAAGAAGAAGAAGAAGAAGACGAAGATGAAGAAGAAGAAGAAGAAGAAGAAGAAGAAGAAGAAGAAGATGAAGAAGAAGAAAAAGAAGAAGAAGAAGAAGAAGAAGAAGAGTTCAAAATGGTATAGTATGTTCCCTCACCCCATCTGCGTCAAAGGCGGCTCCAAAACCAAACTCTCCTCCCTTCATGGCGTCGGCGAGCGCGGTGGCATAGGTCAGGTTGGGGTCAGGGTACTGGCCCCCAAAGTCCTCCAGGGGAACGCAGTTCACCGCAGAGTTGGCTGGAGCACCCAGCTCATCACAAAGGATCCTTCTGACGTATGGGCCCATCACTGAAACAGGCAACATAGGAACCAGGAGAGGACATGTGGTTACTGTATATAATCTAATGTATGGGCCCATCACTGAGACATTTTGGAGAGTGGGTGCGCATATCCAAGTCAATTGTCGACAGGTGCGAGACAAAAGTGTAAGACAATGTAAAGATGTGGGTCTGCACACTGCCACTTTTGCTCCAAAAGTTTAACTTTATTAGTTAAAATATAAAATATCTTCATCCTCAAGGATCAAAACGTTGCATATTTTAACTAATAAAGTTTAACTTCTGGAGCAAAAGCAGCAGTGTGCATATCCACACTGAGACAGGTAATATAAGAACCAGGAGAGGACATGTGGTTATATTGCCACAAGTTTACACATATGGGCAGTTTTTAGTTCCAATGTTTTTAGTTGAAATGTTCCACAAAATTAAAGTTACTTCAAAAGATGCATTCATTGAGGTAGTCCAAAGCACTCTTCCTCTTTTCTTTAAAAAAACTTGAACTCAAATACTAGTTTATAACTGAACAAGGTAAAACCAGCCAACACGCTTCGGCCACAACATACAGTAGGTCTTCATCACAGCAAATGATGAGCTACATGCTTATGGTATGTACTTATGTACTCTCACTTTCTTAGATATCGGATAGAATTACATATAATTAGATATAATTACATAATCATGTATCCGGGAGAGGTGGACACTGGTCACTGCAATGCTAATTGTTTACATACCTCCATTCATGGCGTCCACTTTGATCTTGAGTTGGTCCGGCCCCGTCAGCAGACCTCTGATGGCATTAAAGTCAAAAATCCCCCGCAGCAGGTTGAGGTACACCTCGACCGAGTCCACTATCTCAACTGAGAGAGAAACAGGAAACCTTTGGACATGCACAATAAGGACTGGTGGTGATGTTTTACATTTGGCAGATGGTGGTGGGTTAGAGTTTGTTCTGATCGAATACCTCGGAAAGGTTTAAACTTGTTCTCCAGATCAAAGTCCTGACGGCCCAGTCTGGAGAGGTCAATGCGCAGGTCTGGACAAATGGCGTATTCCTCCAGAGTACGGCTAACCTGGTGGATCTTGTCAATGACTGTGTCTGGAGCAGGACCTGAGGAGAAATACAAACACAATACAAATACAAGATAAGTAAACTGATACTATAAAAAAGTTCATTCTGAGGCACTCAAGAGGACAGAGTATTATAAAAAGCCTTTATTAAACTTGACTATCAATTAAAAGTATGCCAACATGTTTCAGCCAGTGCGGTCTTCTTCAGGGCAAGTAGAAGAGGGCCCTGAGGAAGGCCACACTGGCCGAAATATATTGCCACACTGGCCGAAATATACTTTTAATATTGGCATAGCTTCAAAAAATCTGACATTATAGTTGTAATTGGTAGATTCTACCAAATATAATTTTATATGATTTGATTTTATGTCATTTACAGTAAATCGATATTTCCTTAAGAAGAAGGGCACGGTTACAAAGAATATGAGAGGAAACCAGAGAAATAAGTAATGAAACAGACTACAAGTGAAGATAACACACAAACCTACAGTAAACATGAACATATACAGTAGCATCTTACTGTAGTATTATGCAATACAATCTGTCTGCTTTGCAGTGCATTTCTCACCTCCATTGGCTACGTTGAATTTGATCCCAAAGTCTCCACCGGGGCCTCCAGGGTTGCGACTGGCGGTGAGGACGATCCCTCCGATGGCCTTGATCTTCCTGATGATGCAGGACACGGCTGGCGTGGACAGGATACCATTGTGTCCGATCACCAGCCTCCCAATCTGGAGAATCATTCAAAAACACACCATCTGTCTGTCTGTCTGTCTGTCTGTCTGTCTGATTCTCAGAATCCCTCAACTCACCCTTATACAGTCTCTTGATCAAATCTGTACCATTTTATCACAGGATTTATGGGATAGGTTCATCTATTATTGATCATGAATTATAAGTGCTAGTAGGAGACTCAAGAGTGGTCCCAAAAGCATTCGTTCGTTCCAAATGATTAACATTCATTTTAAAATCTGAATGAATAATGTTTCAAATGTCTTGAGTGAATGGAGAATGTGGTAAAGGCAAGGTTAGTGTAAGTCGGGCTAAATAAAACCAGACTAATCTTAGAAGGCAGAGGTTATGACAACAAGCATAGCAGTGTGTCATGCAGTAAATATAACCTTTGACCTTTGGGGGGGTGGGGGGGCTGGCATAGACAGAGAAGCAAGCCAGTCTGGCTTGTAATTGTAAATGTAACACATTCAAAAACAGGTCTGGTTTCAATCACTGCAGAAGCAGAACTCCCTTAGGCCAACACACTAATGAAGTGAAGCTATTTGTAAATTGTGTGGATCTCACAGGCTTGATGAGAAGTTTATTGTTCTTATTAGTCCAAGCATCTCTTACGTCAATGGCATTCTTTACCTCTTTTTTTCTCTGGTTCTCTACAATGATGGATGGATATGGAGGAGAAACACGTCTATTCTGTAATTTGATTGACAGGTCACACTTCTCGTTTGTTGCATTCTTAATATTATATTTAGGGGTTGAGCTCAATGTTTGTCATTTTCATTTAATATTATCAAAATACCACAACTGACCATGCAGGATAACTTGATATGACATCAGGGCAGAGCACACCATTGCTACTGCACTACAGTATAAACCAAGGGTTGGCAGGAACAAACAAAAAAAAAACTATAATGTACCGGTCTCTGGATAATATCTGAAATCCGTAGGCAGAGATTACACCATTCATGAATTTTATGCAGCTGACATCACTTTCTTCTTATGCTGAATGAACAGCACTAAGTAATAAGCTTGTGAGTCAAACGAGTTCAGCTTTTCTCTATTATTAGATCGTTACATGAGACTTTTGGCTCCGTCGTTTGTTACGCTGACCCAGTGCTCCATTACACTTCAAGGCTCCTGAACACTCACAAAAGAGAGAGAAAAGGAGAGGAAGCGAACGAGCCAACGGTCACCAGCTATCCTGCTCATGTCGGAGCCCCTCGAGCTTTGCTGCTCTCTCAGCGCGAGCGTATTCCATCAAAGCTTAGTACTGGTCGTCCATATAAGGTGCTGTCTGGGATGCGCTCTGGGAGGGGATGAGAGATTTGTCGGGTGCTGCATGCCAACATGCGCTCCACTCCCCCGGTCGCATGAGCTAGGTGTTTAGACATCACTGGAGCAACAGATACGTAAATGTGTCGCTTCGTGTCATGCCAGTGTCGTGCCATATTTCTGTCGGTCGGAGGAAGGACTGGGAGGATGACTGATATAGCAGACATAGTTAAGATACCCATCCACACATGCCAAAACATATGCAGACAAGGCAATATTTAGAAACCAAGCGTGTGTGGATCAGCTAAACTATGCGATGGTGTTTCCCTGGACTGTTCCATCAGTAACACGCAGCACATGGAGACGCGCCCGGGGGAAAAGGCCACTACACTGGGCATCCCCCTGTCCCCCAGTCTCCATCCTGAACCACGGAGGTATAATGAGGGGAAAGTACACATCCCGCAGGAAGTGAGCGGAGGAAGGATGGCAGGATGGCAGTGCAGATAACTTTGACGCGCGGCACTTGTTTTCTCTCCCATATTTCCCGTGATGACCGTATTATAACCCCGATTTGCCTGAACAAGTAGCCCAATGTGGACTTTATTTGACATCAACAAACACGTTTACCATGTTATCACAAACTCAATATCAGCACGAGAAAGAAAACATTACATCCGTAGAGTTGTAGTATCTTTGAGCTGACTTTTTGACAGCCAGGGGATGTCAAATCAGAATAGAATGGAGACAGTGAATTATTGCACAATGTAGAGAACACGACGTTATAGTAATTTAACAAAACATACATACACCTACCCCATTTGCTGCGGCCATCTGGACGATGACCTCCGTTGCGGTCCGGCTGAAATATCTCCCGTCACTGCCTACTACCATTGTACATCCCTGACGGTCCCGCAGGTCAATGGAAGATAAGACACTTTGAATATAGTTTTGCAAGTAATTTTTCTTGCTCTCAAACACTGTCGTCTTTTTCCTCAGCCCATTAGTCCCTGGTCTTTGGTCATCAAAAGGTGTTGTCTGGACTGTCACGACGGGGATAGGGTTGGTCTCCATTATCTTCTTTGACCACCAGCAACGGGGGGGCTACGGCTATTATAGCGGGGAGAAATTCACAGTAGACTTCGTCTGTTGCTCAGTTGAACAAGCACGAACTTGAGCCTGAAACTTTTGAGAGCAGCTCGTCCGATCCACACTTGGAGAGCAATCGCTGAGAATGGGTGCGTCCTCTTCAAATACGAATGACTGTGAGTTGGTGGGAGCTGGTAGCCTACATCAACGGGTGCCTACAGTAGGCTAATAGTCGTCGAAGGTGTTCCCAACATTTACCTTTAGGCTATGCGCATTAGATGTAGGTTTATGAAAAACTCAGAGAGATAAAATAGTGTGCTCGACAACTCCCTCTCCTACGAGTAAGCCTTTACAAGGACAGCAGCTTGCCAAAGAAAAATTAGGGAGGGCCAAAAACCCCTATAATCAGCTGCGTCTCCTGCCAAAAATAACCCATGATGTGTGGGAAGAATAGAGTAGGGACCAAAGCTGTGTAACCGGACGCTCCCTCTGTCCATGAACGCTTGTGGACCACAGGAGGGCTGTCACCGGCTAGCTGTCACTGGGCTCGCAATTAATAAGTTTCCGCTTAGGTGACTGATGGTGACGCATGAGTGGTGCGACAAATATTAGACGCGTCTTTAGTCAGCGAATATTGAATATTTGACTGAACGTCACAGGGAAAAAATATATGAAACTTAATAAGTAAATACCAAAATAGGGACAATACAACAAGTAGTGTCGGTGCGTGGTGTTATTTTCCGTGGAGAGCTGACTGGTCAACAATGCGTAATGCAAAATGGACACTTATGGTGTTATCAATTGATTTAGGCCACTTATTACCGTTGTTAAAATGTTTTAATTCAAGATTTTGATAACACATTCCAACATGGCCCAGTAATAAATAAGCGAATTACTACAGGGTGCAAATCGAGTATTTATGTAGCAGCATGATCTCATGATGGAATATTTCCACATAATCATATTACCGCCAACTGACCAGTCCGATAGAATGGCCAACCAGTGGGAGGAAGAAAACAAATGACACCATGGAGACGGAAATCGGTGAAAGTTACATTTATTTTCAAGTACAACAAAGTATTTTCTATTAAACGTGGATTAAGGAAATATATTATTATTACTTTATACATTTACATTATAAAACCTCGATTGAACAAAGGCAGTCACATTCAGTTCAAAGAAAGAAGTTCAAAACTCGAGAATTGCCTTGGCCTCTAACCAGAGGCAAACGCTCATATTATACAGCAAACATAAAAATGTCAACAATTAATGAAAGGCATATTTATAACGGCAGAGGTCTAATTAAGGAAGCTGGGTGAAATGTCCTTAGAGCGGGTGCAACAGCAGGAACAGTGCAAGCGGAAAATGTTGGGTTTTGATACCCCCAGTTTGTCAAGGGCGCAGGTGTGCTGTTCATGATATGGTCAATGCTGAAGGCACCCTTTTGTTTTTCGCACGCGGGCTGTTGCTTTGCCGTTGGAATGGCGCAACGTTTTCCTTGAAATTGGTTTAGTTCTGGCCATTTGCCATTGCTGGGGTTCTGATGGAAATATGGAGAAGGGAATAAGACGTTCTCATGAGGAGGGACATATCCTAAGGGACCTGTCTGTCTCGGAAGATGATTAGGCACAAAGTAAGGACTCCCACGATAAGAAACATGATCTGGATAGACCAAAATACTGTCTTTAACGTATTCTGGCATGTTCCTCTTATATCTTTTTCTCCGACGAAGAAAGCTGCCATTGTCAAACATGTCTTGAGATGCCGGGTCCAATGACCAATAATTGCCCTTTCCCGGATTTCCAGGTTCCCTGGGTATCTTGATGAAACAGTCGTTGAGTGACAAATTATGTCGAATTGAGTTTTGCCAGGCAGGAAACTTTTCCTTGTAATAGGGAAACTTGTTGCTGATGAAGTCACAGATTGCACTCAGGGTCAGTTTCTTCGTCGGGCTCTGAAGAATGGCCATGGTAATGAGAGCGATGTAAGAATAGGGAGGTTTGATTGCACCGCCTGTCGGTCTACCAGGCGAGGGAGCCTCCGTGCTTTGGTCGCTCTCGCTCTCACCAGATGTGTCCAGCGCGCAAGAGTCTTGATCCACACCGCTTGCTTCTTGGTCCGACGCATTATCCAAATGATGGCAAGCGTCGTTCTCTCCAACGACATCAACCTCGCAGTCCTCTTGATGAATTCCTTCACAGTCCTTGAAAAAGGTCATGGTCCTGAAGTGTAAAGTTTAGCTGGTACTCCTGTGAAAGATGCCCAAGTCTGTCATGTGTGGATGCTACAGTAGTTGGAAGTTTGCCAAGACATCGCGGTCCTCAGTTATATGAGGAGTTGGGCTGTGCGCATCACATCAAGTCATTCATGTAATTCAACCTATCAGCGTTAACCTAGGTGGTCAATTGGGCGGGCCCTACCTTGGTTTCGCGTTACCTTGTACATCCAAGTTTATCTCAAAGGGTTTCAACAGAATAAACCAGGTGGCGCATAGCTTTTCTTTCATTCAAAATAATGCCAATTTACGCACCACTTTTATATCATTAAAATAATATGAAATTGTTTTATGAATGAATCCATTTTACCAATGAGAATGGTGTTAAAAGCTAGATCCATGCAAAGCTTTCTTCCATTGAATTAAACTAGGCTGGAGCAGAATAAAAACGCACACAAAACTTACAATGTATTTAGACGTGAGTGAAATAAATTAATGTTTAACAGATATTCACGTGTCTGGCAGGAACAACAGTTTGAACTCCTTATACTTGCATAGGCTAGATTGAGTATTTCAGTGGGCTACTTCTTGCATAGGCCTAATGGCTCTAACACAAGTTCTCATGAACAGTAACAACAAGCATACGGCAACGGATTTTTGGCCTTTTTACTTTATGTTCTTGAACGCATTCTGCAACGTGAGTTAAAATTCGGAAGCTGATCGAAACAGTTGGGGGTGCGGATATGGTTGGAACTTCTACCACCACGCCTTACTCCAGATTAGGATTTGTTGCTTTTACCAGACCCCTGGGGTTTCAGTTTGGTTTCCCACAACAAGATACCCGCAGGTGGTGTGACCATGAAAATGGCCGTGGCAGGGCATCCCGCCAGGCGCTCTGAAAGTGCTTAGAGGACGGTAAATGTGGTTATCAGCATCAGAATCAAGTAGGAAACAGCCCAGCTGTATTTGGGGTTTACAGCCACGGGGCATTCAGGGTTTTTATTGGAAGGCGTGAATTGCCAAAGCACTTCTTCGATGTAGGTCCGTTGCGGCTCGGATATGTGTTAGGACTGTTAATACTTATCTCAATTGCAAATGAATGATTCGGAATACTCCACCTACTTCCTCACCTGTCACAGCATAGAAATGCATGCCTGCTGTTTAAGGCCGTCTTTCATCGTTTAAAAACACAAACACTCAGCATACACAAACGAAACGAAGGTTTAGATTTCAGTTTGGCGAATCTAAATTCACCTTAGAGTGTTTCAAATAATCAACGACTTTTTATTTGGCAAGAAGCAAACAAAACTTGCGATTAATTAAAAAGTCACTAATTTGTGGTTTGACAGAGTTGAAACCTAATCTTACATTTTCAAAGACATTTCTGAACAAATATTTCGTAGATCTCTGAAAACTGCATTATTAACAAATTAATTGAGATAAATAATGTATCTATGGGCAGATAGATAGATGGGCAGATCAGCAAATCGAGAAAGTCTGTTTTTTGGTCTGTGTTAACAAATCCATGAAATTGCATGCCTATTTCCACAAGCTTTGCTATATGCTACAGAAGGTCTTCAGAATGTAATGCTATTGGCCAGCAACTATGTCAGTCAGTGTGTTTTAGCATGCAACTATATGACCAGTTGTTAAGATATATTGCCAGTTTTAATACACAAGTTCAATTATTAAGAAAAAAATGGATTTTTCTTTGCCCCCCAAAAATCTGAACAGACAGAATTGACTTGACTGTGACAATGTACTGTACATTCAAGACTGTAAGGTAGTATTAACGTGTGACTGACGATTGTTTCTGTGTGTTTAAAAAAATTACAGTGATATTTTAGTAGTGCTGCATCCTGCTCATTTTAATTTTGACATGAAGATCACACTCACAAAATGCAAGAAGCCACAAAACTATAAAAATGTCACCTCAATCATTAATTGCACAAAAAAAAAACAATTTACACAATATGCAGCCAGTTCACACAATTAATTCAGACATATCCTGCAAAACACTACTTTAATACCAAAGTCACGCATCTTGTAGACATGAACAAATGATTTAAGGCCATGATCAACCCACAGTCATCAATACGTGCACATGTGTTGATACATGCCCACGCGTAACCGGAGAATTTTTGAAATGTTTGGGAGCTCAATCTCCTGGCTCATCAAATTAAGGTGTCACACACTAACTATAAAAATATTTACTGGTGTTCAAAACAAACCAAATCTGAGAACAATGCAGGTTTATGTCTTACTATCTGCTTGATTTAGCAGAGTGGTTGTGAACTGTGCACGGAGAATGTCTTGATCCAGATATCTCCCTATTCAGAGAGAGAGAGAGAGAGAGATAAAGAAAGAAAGAGAGAGAGAGAGAGAGAGAAAGAGAGAGAGAGGGGTGAGTAAAGATGTCCCAAAATGGTTTCACTGAATACAAAGCAAGAATAAGCCCCACAGAAGAACACAGTGTGTAATTAAGAGGACAGTGACTAGGGGCAGGTGAGGAGAAACTCACCTATGAAGACGAGACGGTTGAGTCTGGGCTCGTCCGGCCCCCAGGACTCGGGGGTCTCCTCCAGCTCATAGAGCTCATGAACCCCCTGCAACATCACCCGCTTCCCCTTGCCCTCCACGGACAGGATGCCCTGGACACAACCAGACCAGCGAGACAAAGTCGCTAAATTACAGCAAAACGCGATGTAAAAGTTCATAAAGATAACACACAGAAAAAATCTCTCCCCATTGTGTGATTGGTTCCCAAATTCATGCGAAAATTTCAGCCATGTTCTCCAGGCTATCGTGCAGTTCGGAAAGAGCGAGCGTGCAAGGCATCATGGGTATTCCCACGTTACTCTTCTACAGGACTGAACCGATTTACTTATTGAGTAGAAGATGTAAGCCCAGCAAAATATATTTGCAATGTAACAAAATAAGTCAAGACAGTTTATAAATCACATTTAGCGTCTCCAAAGATGAGCCAATGTAGTTGAGTCAAAAAGCGACATCTTAAGAGCCCTCACCTTTAAGCGAATTACATGCATAGGTGATCCGTCTTTATTTTTCAAGTTTTTCTCCCAGAGAAGGTCCTGCAAAGAGCAATGATTCACAGTAAGCGATTGCATCCAACCGTTATTCCAACTCAAGAGTGTCTTTCTGAACGTGTGCAAAAGTTATTACCTGAATGAACAAATTCAGCCGATCCTCGGAAACGTCCCCCGGCACGTCAAATGACACGGTTAAGATACTCTACATAGGGAAACATACAGCAAGGGAACTTAAGTTAGGCGATTGCAGGAATGGCAGGAACAGAGTAAGTGCACCAGACCTTATTTGAAAATATACAAACAAACGGTTTATTCTCTTTATTTTCCCATTGGCCAAAACACTTCAGAAATTCACATTCATAAAAATGGGGAGGAAAACTAAGGACAAAAATAACAGTGGGTGTGTGTGTGTGTGTGTGTGTGTAATTTGCTCCTGATGGCACTTGTGAATGCACCCACTGTCGGAGTGCTCCAGCAGCTACTGCTTCAGCCAGGCCATTAGGCCTCCCCATCACCCCACCACTTCCTCAAGGCATCAAAAGGGACACTTGGCAGATATTTAAGGCATTGTGTGGAAGTGTTAAGGTTACACACTTCCTTTCTCATTTGGTATAACAACAGAGAAGAGGGGGGGTGGGGGGGTGGAGGGGGCGTCTCGTTTGCATGAAAAGGGAGCTGGGGAAAGGGCCTGATAGTGCAGGAGTGGGGGCCTGAAGACCCACGCGGGAAAAGGGAGCGCCGTTTGGGGACGGATGATCAAGCAGACCCTCCCCACGGGAGAGCAGAGGGAGAACATCGCTTTAACAGAGGCCTTATTGCCACAGTAGACTTATTACTTCTTTGTCTCACACACACACACACACACACATCTAAACATACACACACACATGTAAACACACACATACACAC
>JASCIP010000069.1:2320085-2330420 GCA_034783695.1 Sardinella gibbosa | reverse complement strand
GACACACACACACACACACACACACACACACACACACACACACACACACACACACACACACACACACACACACACCACTACCCCATTTAGGGCACAACAACTGGTTTAGGTCTCTGGCTTAAGCCTTTAGTCGTGGCGTGGGTGGGTCAGTCCTAATGGTAACACCACTGGTGAGAACTGCATGACCTCCTTGGGCCGCCATACTCCTGGGGGGTCACAAATACATCTAAAGGTGAAATCTATACTGGAGTACCAGTTTGGGTTTTTAACTGAAAATTGCTACACAGATGAGTGTGTGTGTGTGTGTGTGTGTGTGTGTGTGTGTGTGTGTTTCACTGAATGGCTTTCTCAGTTTCTTCTTCTCTTTCATTTTTGTATTTGTATTTGTATTTTGTATCTTCATCCTCCTCCAAGTCCGTGCAGTGCTTTTTGAGTTATCTTGCTAACAGACAAACAGACAGACAAACGCAATAGAAAACATAACCAGGGGTAATTAAAAGAGGGAGGAACCACGTGCAAATTAATTACATTTTCACTTAAGACTTAAGGGTGAGTCAGAGAGGATTTCATCTGCCTTTTGTGCTACTGATGCCTTCCTTCTATTTCTGAGCTCACATGAAACACACCAATTTTGTAACCCTCTGCCCGTTCAATATCCAAACTTTGCTCTCTGTGGATATAATATTGGCTATGGCCACGGCAAATTCGCGTTTCTCTTTTTGAGATTAGTCTACAGTCTATAGCCATTATGAGTTACAAAATATATAGGAAATACATTTCATGTCTCTTCTGGTTTGTCTCTTGGTGCTTCTGTGTGGTGTATTTCTAGGAGCAGATGAAAAATCCCGTACTATTTGACAAATAAAGATATGGTAAAAACCTGACCAATGTTGCATGCATGCCTTCAAAAGCAGACTCTACTGAAAGAGAAACTGACTTGCCTACGCCGTGTGAGTTCGATGAATGAGAATTATTTAGCATTTCTACCAAAAGAGGAGGAATCAACCTGCTGTTTCAGTTAAAAAGGGTCATTGTCACTGTGATACTGTGCTTTTGAAAGTCGTTAAACCCGGGACTCGATCTTGACTCTTTTTTCTATTTTATTCTTTCAGTCGCTAGATGGCAGTGTGTCTATTCCACTGCGAGGCTCTCCAGCTGACAGATTCCCACGTCTTCTTTGACGGGTCTCACAGGAATTGGATTTAATAGCCGTAGCACCATGGAATAAAAAGTACTTGAGCAAGAACATTTCATTCACTACTCGGTTTCCCAAATCCACTCTAGCCTATAGTATAGCCTAAATGTGTGTTGGATTGGATGCTGATATTGCCAGGCCATGCTGATGGAGGGGTCAACAGATGAAACAGGCCCGTGTGGTAGGCTACAGTGAAATATGGGCAACAATTCCTTACAATGATGAGCAGCCTTTTTGTAAGTTCAAAGGGAGCGAATTGTAATTTGGCCGTCTGGGTGCGCGTATGGTAATTCGGTCTTTCCATCTCTCGTTCGTAAAGCAAGTTTTTGATTTTGGGCTACCTTAGCGTGTCTTTGAGTAAATTTAGAATTCTGTGCTGTAATTAAATATTGATTTAGTTTCAGTTCGTTATCAAGGAGTAGGCTGCTACCCTCTTCACCCATGTCAGGGGTTTTCTTCCCAATGCAGTTCAACAGAAATCAGTTGAGACGCAATAACTGGACTCTGAATCTTGAGGCGTAAAGCATTGTAAAAAAAAAAGCCAACAAAAAAACAAACAAACAGCAACAACAACAAAAAAGCACAATGTATGCTACATTTTTTATTACTTCCCGTTTCACGTCTTAGTCTCTTCAGTACCATGGCTCTATGTGATCTTACATACCCA
The DNA here is from genome assembly GCA_034783695.1 of Sardinella gibbosa. Classification (NCBI taxonomy): domain Eukaryota; kingdom Metazoa; phylum Chordata; class Actinopteri; order Clupeiformes; family Clupeidae; genus Sardinella; species Sardinella gibbosa. The sequence goes on along the minus strand of JASCIP010000069.1, from coordinate 2,328,558 downwards.
ACAAACATCTACATGATCCACAGTAATTAATGGGTAATTTATCAGTGGACGATGAATTATTAGGCTACAACCAGATAACTGCCTAGAAATACACCGTCGTCTCTCTGGAAGAAAAAGTAAATGAGCTCGATTTTTAACTGATTGTTATTTATGGTGGAAACGCAAATGTGGGGAGGAAACTAGATAAATGACAAATAAAGGAGCAGGGTCGTTTATGTTTCAATGGAGAGCTCTGGGTTCATTTGATTGGCTTCCTATTTCAGTTATAGGCCTCGTTTAATATGCGATCATGAAATCACTTGTGTGTTTAGACCTAAAATGCCATCAAACTTTATTCGTGTGCTATCTGTATTGTATCGTCTGTTTGGATTTGAGAATAGATCCAACCGGCCGATGGATTTTTTCCTCTCTAGAATGTCATTACATTCTCATGAGCAACCGTGAACGCAGCTGACAGTAGGCCCACATTATCACTGTATATCACCGCTATCGCCTTGCCGCGTATTGATACACTGGCTTATCTCGTAATGGCAGCCGTTAAATCAAAGACAAGCCCCTGGTCCACGGAATAGAAACGGCTGTCAGTCTCATCAAGACAGGAGGCGACCTTTAATTAAATATTTTCTAATTAAGAAGTTATCCACAGATAGCCGAAGCCGAAAACAACTCTCCACATTTTTAATGTCCCTACTCAGATAGCCCATGGCCAACCCCTCTCTCTCACTCTCTGTCAAAGAATACAATAGCCGACTTTAAACGAGTCTTTAGAGATTAATTTATAAGGTAAACAGAATTATGTAAATGGACCAATTGCGTCTGAATAGACATGTTAATTTTTTGTTTAAAAACTTTAACAATACAAACTCCAGGCGGCAATTGTGTTCCACATTTGTTTAAACGACGCCTTTTGTGATGGGGGTGCAGCCATTGACAGATTGAGAATTCATTGCCGTGATATTTCTTTTTAGTCTTGTTTATAATCCTCTCTTTTGATTTTTGTAGAAACATTCAGATCCCTTTCCCTACCTAACTGTAGTTAGGACTGTCTAAAAAAACATAGAATACAGGCTACTTAATACGTACACATTCCATAGACTTTGGTTTTGTGTTGCATGTTAGTAAAGATAGACTAGGCTTAGTAAAATGAAAACATTTTTGGAGCGTAGAGGTACAATGAAATAAGTGACCCACCTGACGTGGTTTTGGGGTCCTTATGGGCTGGCTATACAATAGGAAAAAATATTTAAGTCATTTCAGAAGTAGCCATTTGCCCACTTGTACTCTAGTCCATATCGAGCTTGTCCCTGGACTACCTTAAAAGATGGCCCCTCCTCCGACGGCGCAGCTTCGGTTCTGATTGGTCATGGCTATGGAAGGAATTGGTTGCAGAAATGCAAAACTTGTTGCTGGTTCCCTGAAACGCGCTCGTCTCACGCTGCGCCGAGCGCCAGACAAGAGTATGTGATCTATCAGCGAATCGCTTCCAGCTGGAATAGACCAGACCAGACTCTGGTGTTGAAGGAGTGACTGGAAGAGGACACACACGCACAGTGCGCGTAGGCTACGTGTGTGAATGTGCCTGTGTGCGCATGAAATAAAGGTCTGAGCGCAGTGTCGGTATTAGGGAAATCTAGTTTTTTTTATTTCTGCAAAGTGCTTAGTTGCATTTAAAATGATAAACACCGAGAGAACTGCGCTGTCAAGCGGCACTGTAGCGGCGGAGTTCGGGTAGTGCGTGCCCTGCACCTCGGCCGAAGCTCGGGGACAAGGTCGCGCACAAGCCTCTCTGGTTTTATTTCATGTCACACGGAGCTGGATTCTCCCTCGCCGGTTGCGCGAGAAGCCTACCCTAAGCAATATCCGGATTTTGCGGCCGATCAAGCACACCATTACAGCGATAATTTAATGGACTGCATAAGAGAACCTCACGGAAATCATTGGCGCGTGGCCGGAGAGTTTTTAATCGGTGGCTGACCTCACCAAATTTAGCTGTGAATTGTTTCTCTTCTCTGGACAATGTCAACGTGAAAGTCTGCACCTCCAGCATGGATTTTTAACGGACATTTGAGATCCCTTGTCCCGGGACATTCTACCAGGCGGTGGATTTTTAAATTGGATGAATACTATCTTCATTCTGTCACAGACAGTAAGCATCGCAAAAGACATTTTCAACTTTGCTTAAGACGGAATATGTTGGAATACGATTTTAAAGGCACCATCAGTTTCGCGAAGTTTATGTAAAATCGGCATTAATGCCGTTGGTACAAGGGAAACCAATTAAAATCACCGACAAATTCTTATTTGCCTGTGTGGACAATTAATTTACCACCAACATTTTCGCTCCACCACAACTAAGAGAGTGAGGGAAATTTGTTTTAAACGTTGCACAGTATCAACTTTGTTTGTGGTGAGTTATCGTACATTTAGCTTATGTATCTTTATTGTATAATTTTCTTTTAAAACCTAGAAATGGATTTTTGACATATTGATGTCCTGTTGCCCCGCTCTTTGTGCGCTATCGCGTGGCAATATCATACGGAATAAAACTCCGTTTTTCTTGTAGTGGACGAGAAAACTGGACTGTAGGGGCGAGGGCAGAATTCTGCCTCGAAGCCAGTGAAACTGGCTGTCATGCAGCATTTGTAGTGGAGAAGTATGTTTGGACTTGAACAGTTTGGTCCACAAATAAATAACAGAAGCGTAGGAGAGAAAAATAATTTGAAGAAGTCAAGATCCAACATGAGTGCCCATTACAAAAACCCCGGTTTTCACGCGGGCGGCCCACCACCCGGTGCCGTGGAGCCGGGCCTTGGGCCGCTAAACGAGCCACCTATGCTCGGGATGAACATGAACATAAACGGGGAGTACACTGGCGGCGGTTTTCACCCCCGCGGCCATTCGGAGATGCACGCTGGCGGTCTTCAGCAGCAACAGCAGCAGGCGCCCATGCACGGGTTTTTCAACAACCAGCAACCTCATAATCACGGACACGCTCACGGCCACCAGACCCATCCCCACCAGCACCACCCGCATTTCGGGGGCAGCTTTGGCGGCCCAGACCAGGGGTCGTCCTGTTTACACGGAGGAAGGATGATGGGCTACGGTGGTGGCATGGGGCCTCAGCAGGGTTTTGCGGAGGGCTTCGACCCTCTCTCCGAGGGCCAAGCAGGCGAGGGCTTCCCCCAGCAGCAGCAGAGGCCAGGGTCCATGCCTGACTTCCAGCACCACGGACCCTCCAGTGGGAACCACCCAGTCCCTGCCCCTTGCCTGCCCCTGGACCAGTCACCTAACCGGGCTGCCTCTTTCCACGGCCTGCCTTCCTCCTCCTCCTCTTCCTCGGAGGGCCACGGCCTGGAGCCCAGGCGTCTGCCCCCACAGGGTGGCGTGGAAGGTCTGGACTACAGCTACCCCAACGAGCCCCCTGCCGGTCACTTCGACGTGTCCGTCTTCTCCCCCTCGGACTCGGATTCCCAGCTCCCCCACTTCGCCGCCGCCGGCAGACAGGGGCCCGGTTTCCCCGGCAACCCGGCCCTCTCCCGACCCCCGGGGATGCAGGCCCTCGCCAAGGGCCACCCCCAGGGGCCCCAGCAGCAGCAGGCCCCAGGACAGCATGGAGGAGGAGGAGGAGGCGGAGGAGGAGGAGGAGGTGTGTTCTTCGAGCGCTTCGGTAACGGCAGGAAGATTCCCGTGAGCATGGAGCCCGGCGGCGTGGGGGCCAGGCACCCCCTCATGCAGCAGCAGCAGCAGGCAGCGGCCGCCATGATGGGACGCCAGGGGTCTCTCCCCCGGCCCCCCCAGCCCGAACCCGGGGCCCCAAACCCGGGCATGCAGGACGGCGGGGGCATGATGCCCGGCCAGCACAACCAGTTTGAGTACCCCATCCACAGACTGGAGAACCGCGGCATGCACCCCTATGGGGACCCCATGTTCAACATGCAGCCGCAGCAACAGCAGCAGCCCCCACCCCCTCACGGCCAGCCGCCCAATCAGAGGCTGCAACACTTCGACTCGCCCTATCTGAGCGTAGCCAAGCGGCCGCGCTTCGAGTTCCACGGCGCCGGCGGCGACGGCTGCGGGTCTTGGGGCGCGGGCGCAGGAGGCGCCAACATGCACAACCCCGGCGGCATGGACAACCAACTCTCGCCCTCCTCGTACCCGGGCCTCCCGGGGGAGTTCACGCCGCCGGTGACAGACGGCTTTCCGCCGGGACCCCCTCTCCAGCACCCGGGCCACGAGCCGCCGCAACCACAGTCCCTGCAGCAGCAGCAGCAGCAGCAGCACCGACAAAACGCCGCCATGATGATCAAGCAGATGGCGTCACGCAGCCAGCGCATGAGGCAGCCCAACCTGCAGCAGATCGGGCACCACGGCGACGTCGTTCCCCCGGGCGCCATGGTGCACGGTGGTGGCCCCGGCATGCCTCAGCCGGGCTTCGATCGGGAGAACGGCGGGCGCATGGTCAACTTTGACGGGCAAAACCCTCACCTGGCGCAGGAGAGCGCCTGGTTCCCCGGACCGCACTCGGGGCCCGGAGAGATGATGGCACGGCGAATGGGAGGTCCGGGCAGCGAGCCCGGCGGGCACGAGATGCAGCCCAACGGCGCGGGCATGATGTTCCGGCCGGGGGGCGTTAACGGCATGGGCATGCCCGACGCCATGCGGATGCCCGGAGACGGGCACGTGCAGGGGCCCCTCCACTCGCCCAGTCTGCACCCGCAGTTCGCCGGCAACATGGGCAGCCTGGCGCAGATGCAGTCTCCCGGCGGCGGCCTCTCCAACGCGCCGTCCGAGAGACGCCCGGCCGACTTCTCCGGCCCGCCCATGGGCGGCCAGCCCACCTTTCCCTACGGAGGTGCCAACCGGCAGGGCCCGCCTCCGCACGGCAACCCGCAGGGCGTCAGCACGTCCCCAGGGAGCTACTCCTCGCCCTCCGACTTCCCCTCGGCGCAGCAGCGCTCGTCGGTCAGCAAGCTGGGCGCCCTGTCGCTGGGCAGCTTCAGCGGCAAGTCCAGCAGCAGCAAGGACAGCGTGTTCGGCCAGAGCTGCCTGGCGGCCCTCTCCACCGCCTGCCAGAACATGATCGCCAGCCTGGGCGCCCCCAACCTCAACGTCACCTTCAACAAGAAGAACCAGAGCGAGGGCAAACGCAAACTGAGCCAGGCCGAGCAGGACGCAAGCAACGGCGGAGGCGTCATGGGAGCCAACGGGAGCGCCGGCCAAGACTACTTCCCCGGCGGTGGCGGAGGAGGAGGAGGAGGTGGAGGAGGAGGAGGAGGTGGCTCTTCTTCCTCGCAGAGCGGCCAGATGCCCGGCACGGGGCCTGGCGCGGCGGGCACCAAGGGCGCGGCGAGTCAAAACCAGACGCCGGTGCAGGGGGAAGCCAGTGCCCTCTCCCCAAACTACAACATGGACGCTACCCCATGCAATGATGGGAAGGCAGCAGCAACAGGGAGCGGGAGAGGGAGGGGGAGGAGAAAGAGGGACAGTGGCCACGTGAGCCCCGGCATGTTTTTCTCCTCCGACAGCGGCAACCCTGTTGTGAGTCCAGGCCAGCAGGCTCCCCCGGCGGCTGGCCTTGGGGAGAGGGGTGGGGGGACACCTCACGACAAGTCCCTGACCTCGCCCTCGTGGGGCGGGAAAGGGGGCGACCTGATATTGGGGGACCAGGCCGACCTCATGTCGTCCCTGGACAGCGGCATTCAGAGCGTCTCCAAGTCGGACGGCTGCTCGCCGCACGTGGACTTCCCGGAGGACGTGGGCTCGCACTACGCCAACGAGGACGAGGTGTCGTCCAGCTCGGACGCCACCAACAAGGCCGGCCGGAGCCCCTTGGTGATGGGGGGCTCCCCGAAACTGGCGCGGGGCGACGGCGGCGTGGCACTGATGGGCGGGCAGAAAGGACAGAGCCTGGGCATGGCTAACCACACTACCTCGACATCTGACGGATATGGACTTGGCAGCGGCGCCGTCAACGGCGGAGGCGGCGGGGGCAACGTGGGGCCGGGGGGTCACCCCGGAACGCCGGGAATGGAGCAGCAGGTACGGACGCCCTCCAGCACCTCGGGGCAGGACGAGATCCACCCCCTGGAGATCCTGCAGGCCCAGATCCAGCTCCAGCGGCAGCAGTTCAGCATCTCCGAGGACCAGCCCCTGGCCATGAAGAACGGCGGTAAGAAAGGGGGCGCAGCTGCGGCCGCCGCCGCCGCAGCCGACTGCAGCGGGCAGAACGGCGACGTGGAGCTGGCGGGCTGCAGCCCCGACGCGGGGAAGGGCAGCATGGGCACTATTGACCTGGACACACTCATGGCCGAGCAGCACGCCACCTGGTATGTGCCCGACGACAAGGCCCTCTTGGAGGGCTCGGACGAGAGCAAGAGCCTGGCTCCGTGGGAAAAGACAAAGGGCCAGAGCATCATGAAAGAAGGTACAAATAATTTCTTTCTAGATGTCATGGTGTGCCGTGTGTCTTACGTGAAAGATGGGCAGTGAATTTGCAGAGTGGTAGTAGAAGTCCCCCAACTCCCCACCTCCCCTCCTCCCTCCCTCCCTCCCTCCCTCTCTCTCTCTCCTTCTTCCTGCCCTTTGGGGAAAAGTGAAGTAATGGGTGAAAAGATGTGTGTTTAAAATGTATGCTACCTTCATGGCTTTAGGAGGCTGGAAAAATGTGTCTTGTTCATTCTCTCATTTATTTGCGAGCCACACACTGACTACAACTTTAACACACAGAGAAGTCTCACTCACACTCTCACACACACTATGCTCACTTGCACACATGCACTTCTCGCGCACACACGCCTTTGTGTTGCTCTCTACTCTGCATTCGCTTCGGCTTCCCTCCGAGTGGAATTTTCGTGTGGAACACTTTCGTGTATATTTTGTGTCTATAAGCATGTAGACTTAGCAGTGCATTGCCTTTTTGTGTATAAAACACGGTGTATTTATTAAGAACGTAATTGTTAACACTGAGTTTGTCTTGCAAATCATGTAGGCCCATTTCAATATTGTAAGGGTCATGAATGCAAAATATCCGATGTTATTTTCTGGAAATGTGATATGTAAATTGTTTGACGGTCTGTTGAAATTTTCAAATAAATAGCAAGAGATGCAGTATGCTGAGACTGGAGGAGCTAAAACTTTTTTTTTTTTATCTTGTATGGATTTTCAAGCTTGTCTAATAATACCATTCAGAGTGGGAAATCGGTGTAGGGAAAGTCAAGTACACGTTTTATGTAGTTTTAAAGGCTTAACAAGTTACATGACTCGAACATTTATCTAAGGATTTAGTCTATTTTCTGGGTTTAAGTCCGCATGAAACCACGGAGAAAGGCTTCAAAGCGGCAGCCAAGGAAAAGTAAACATTTCCTGCGGTTCTTTATCTCGGTTTTCAGGGTGAACAACGACCCTGCGAAGATTAATCGCGTTTTGAGGAGATGCGTTTTCACAGCGGGGTTTCCTCTGTCCCTATCTGTTTGTTTATGTTATTATCATTAGATAATCTGATTGAAGAGAGTGGATGTGGATTGATTATAGATTTTACACAGGCTTTTAGTTTTGCCTTTCATAAAACAGGCGCACGTTTTTCCAAGTCTTTATCCTGACAGCATTTCAGCTTAACATAACATGTTTCATTTAATAATAATAATAATAATAATAATAATAATAATAATAATAATAATAATAATAATGATAATAATAATAATAAGAATATCGGTTGAAATTAAGTTTTATTAATATTACAGCACTATAGTTTTTAGGCAATTGTTAATATAAAAAACTTTCAAACATATTTTTTTCTTTTCTTCTTTTTCTTTTTTAAAATGACAATAGACGAGTGTAAAGATTGCAGTAAAGAACATACCAGTTTTTGCCATTTTTTTTTATCACCTCATAATCCACCTTTTATTCCTTTGCCTTCATTGGCAACACAGGCAGGCAGCGCTAGACCATAACCCGCTAGACCATAGCCTTGACCACTCAGCGTTGACTTCCAGAAGCATTGCGCGTACCTATTTCTGGAAAACGCTGCAGTTGAAACAGTTCTGTAATTATCACGCTTAGTTCCGTGCGTGACAACGTAGATACTCTGATGCTAGACTTTAATTGGAAGCTTATATCACGAGGAAAATGTCAGAACAATTAGGGAGAAATTACATCTGCAAAGTCCTGTCCGTACCAAGACTATGTGTGGATATTCTACATATTTGATGGTGTCTTGACTATGTCTGAGGAAGGGATGGACAACATGGATCATTTTTCTTGGCTGTGCAGCAGTTTGAATAACGACTCGCCGCCAGTGCTCCTCATCAGGTCACACTAAATCATTTTAAAGCCGTGATTGCGTTTCAGTCCTTGCCGGCATCACATTCATCGACTGAGCCTGAAGGAGATAAAATAACTAAAAGTAAATAATTTAACACTTAGGGTATTATTATTATTATTATTATTATTATTATTATTATTATTATTATTATTA
>JASCIP010000069.1:466394-483076 GCA_034783695.1 Sardinella gibbosa | reverse complement strand
ATAATGCTACCCAGTCCAGTTCATGTTTAATTGTTTGTGCGCGTCCTATTTGTGTGTGTGTGTGTGCGTGTGCGTGTATGTGTGTGTGAGAGAGAGAGAGAGAGAGAGAGAGAGAGAGAGAGAGAGAGGCGGGGGGGAATCAGCGGGGCCCGCAATCAGTGTCTCTTGTTTCTGGACAACTACTGAAGGATTTTGTGCTGTCTTTTGTGTTGTATAAAGGCCCCAGACTGAAACTGCCTGGAGGATAAGAGACACACGTAACAAACCCAGCCTCTCTTCCTGCTGCTAGTATGACACACCTGCCCAGCCTGTCAAACGGGATCTCTCTTACAGTAGCCTAGGCCTAGGCCCGGGAATAGATTCCTTGGACAAGGGTACTGTGCTGGAGGGGTAACCCGAACCCGTACATTTTAAGCGATTCATTTGTTCCAAGTTTCTCATAGCACCCGCAGCAGGAGCAATAACCCACGACTGCTGGATTGCGCAACTCCCTGTCCTGTCCAATGTGAACTAAGGTGTGAGTGTGAACTGTCCCGCTTCACTGACTAACTGCTGTCTGCCACCCAATGACTGTATATGACTGTTGTCATTGATGCCACCAGCCTACTGTCCTATTGTCTCCTCATAGCAAATCTCCTATAAGCCCCCTAGTGGATAATTGTTAGACTATAGCAAAGTCCTTCTCTGATTATAGCCTATTATTTTATTTTACCTCCTGTCACGTAAGTTAGTCCAATAAAGTAAACTGGGCTATCGTTGTTCATCTGTGTGAATAGGCCTACACCGAACATTTTAGGGTGACCTCAGGTCATCCCATACCCAAATATTCTCATTATGCAAGTGGTTGTGAATTTGTTGATGGTTTTATCTTCCCAATCTTGATAATATCCTTTTTAGATCGCTGGATAAATAGCTGTCCTGCATTAGCAAGGGGTATTCCAAGAAAGTGGTGATAAACCTGGTTTACCAGGGTAAAGTGGTGAAGCTGTAGGCTATAGTGGCCTGCTGGCTTTGTTTAGTAAGTGAATGCGTAGTACTATTATCAGGATTGCCAACCATCCACCTAGGAACACCCCTCAGGATAGCCTGTCTAACGTTATTTAACACAACTGCCTACCTGCTCGAAGAAGCACGTATTAGCACAGCCTAATGTGCTCCCACAAGAAGGCCTACCTGTTGTGATTGCATTGTCTGACTGCAAAAAGCACGACGATTTCATACACAGACTGATTGCACAAAGGGCACTTGCACGATGCATGTCAATGTTATTTGAAATTAGCAAAACAAAAATAACAGAAATATATAATAATAAAAAAAACACAAAAGTCGATCACCAAATTGTGCTATGTTTTATGTTCAATACATAACTTATATCTTTCATAGCAATACACTGATGACATCAGTAGAGCGCCGCGGAAACCGCGTGCCTTCGTTTTAAAGAGGCGCCGGTGTTCATTGAATGAGGCTGAATTAGAAGCGTCTGTTTTGGACCGCTTCCACAATTGCGTTCCCATCAAGTGAGAAGCGATTTAAATACTTGTTATTTTACACACTTTTCTGATAGAAGATTGCACGTTGACGGTGAGTTTGACGTTTCAAAGATTCGGCACATAAGCTACCCCAAAAGGGTTTACTGTTTATGCATGGTTAGCTAGCAGGCTAGCACGAAATTATCGTAACGTTAGCTAGCTGTCGTGAACTGCCCAGGTACGTGGTCGACACTTCAGGGGGTCAGCGCACGAATTTTGATGCACCTGGCTGCTCGGTCTCCAATGCATATTGTGCCCTAATTCATGTTTTCTAACGCGACCATGGAAAAACGATGAAATGGCAAGTCGATTAGGTTGAAATTTAGCCGTTGTTTACATTAGTCAAGCTAGCTAGCCAGCCAGCTAATCTAGATAGGCGGTTAGCCTTTTAGCTAGCTACCACAGTAGCTTAAAGCTTGGTACAATAAACAGTCACAGTTAATTATATTAATAACGAGTCCTGGTGTCGTAATATGCTTATACCATAATGCAATCGACAAACAAACTATAACTACGCTCCTACCATTTGATGGCCAACGTTAATTACGAATAGGACATGAATTCACTTATTTTGCTCACGTAGTGCCATCCTTGCTAGTTAGCTAACTGTAGCCACCATTGTGCAAGTTACAAGCACATGAGATAAACTGTACGTGAAGTGGAATTGTCAAAATGTACTTAAATAATGTATTTTTTTTAACAAAGCAATGATTTATGGAGAACAGTTAACGTTGAGTGGTAGTTAGAAGTAACGTAAGCCAGACCTCACTCTAGCCTCTCCAAGTTTACACTTACAAGACCGGTAACAATAATATAACTACAAACTGATGATCGTGACAATTGCCGTAAAGTTTTAAAAAGTTAAAGGTAAACAACTGGCGGCCTATCCTTTTACGTTCTCCCTTTGTTTTGCAGGTGGCGAGCTGGCGCAGGTTGCAGGGTGCCCGTGGACGATGAGAGACAGCAGCGGCAGCCTGGCACAGAACCGCTGGCAGGGAGAGCTGGCCTTGGGTGTGGGCCAGGAGGGCAATGGGGCTGCAGGAATGCCTGCAGGGCACCTCATGGATGCCTCCTCACCCAACCATGTGTCCAGTCCAATGCATCTCAAATTGGGGCAAAAGGAAAGGGTCAACGAGACCGAGTACATGGAACAGGAGACTATTGATGATTGGCGAGATGAGGAGGAGGAAGAGGAGGAGGAGGAGGAAGAAGATGAGGAGGAGGATGAAGAAGACGAAGATGAAGAAGATGACGATTTAGAAGAACCGGACGAGGAGTTAGACTTCGAGGTAGCTCCATGGGGAGGTCTGGAAGGGGTAGAAGAATGGCAAGCCCCACATGAGGCACCCCTGGTGCCCCTTATAGATCAGCAACTGCGGCAACAACAATCAACAACACCGCCCCCATCAGAGGAGCAGGTGCAGTTTTTAGCAGGGGACTCGCCCGAGCAGCCTCTGTGGTCAAGGCTGTCCGCGCACAAGCTGCGTAGGCTGAGGCGCTGGCGAAAGCTTCGCGTTCGCAGCAGCCTCCGCTTTCGACTGGCGCAGCACTGGAAAACGTGGCGCCAACGGGCTCAGAGGATGGGCATGCAGGGACACAGGAGGGTACGGAGGTGGCGCCAGCACAGCATCCAGGGCATTCGCCAGCGACGGGACCCGGGGCTGAATAACTCGCAATCCGAAGTGCAAAGGAAGGATGAGGCTGAAGCAGGTGAGGCCTCCATGAGAGTGAGACGTGCCAGTTTTTTGTTGTTGTTGTATTTGTTTATTTATTTAATACCTAAACAACCTAAAAAAAAATGAGTAAAATAGAAAATACAGTCAGCATTATTCAAAGATGTTTAGAGTAGAGGAGGAGTTGTTTTTGTTGTTGTGGTTGTTTTGCATATTTATCAGGAATAGTTGCATAAACAAACGTGTCTAGTTTCAAATGAGTTGGGTTTTGGAATTATTTCAAACATTGTGTTTGGAAAGATTTAAAAAAATTTTTTTTTTCCAATTGTCTACAGAATCACGGTTGTATGGACTCAACGGCTACCGCGGTGACTCACAGTCCAGCTCATTGGTCAGCACTGGAGACGTGGGAGGCCAGGACTTTGCCCCCATGCGCCCAAAGCCCATAGAGATGTCTCTGACAGAAGAGCACATGACTTGCCTACATGGTACTTGCATTTTTCTTTTCCTGTCCTGTCATGCTGATGCTCAGGTACAGGTCAAATCAGAATGCTGTGGAAAATGTCATTCATCTCAGTAATTTCAATCATGTAAAAAAATGTAAACACTCCCTCTACATTACCATTACACACAATGTTTGATATTTCAAACCATTATTCGTGTTCATTTGATTACATCTTGCAGCTATTAAAATCCCCAAATTCAGATCACAGAAAATGATACTTAAGAATGTTAGACAAGAACAATGTTAGACAAATTCTTTTTGCGTTGTGGGCAGGTGCCAAGTCCTGCTGTATGAATGAAGTCAGCATCAAACAAAGCTTGCCAGTGGAGAGAAGCATGAAGTGCACCAAAACTTACAAGAAAGGGCGTAAAAAAAACAACAAAAAAACTTGCCAATTCCTCAATAGTCCAAAGTACTCTTTTTCATTTGAAAATGCGTCATTGGAAATCATAGTCATTGTCCCAAATCCTGGAGGTAGAGTAGAAGAACACAGAATCCAAGTTTCTTGAAGTCCTGTGTGAACTTTCTGGTCAGTGATGATTTGGAGAGAGCCATGTTATCTGCTGGTGTTGGTTTAATGTGTCATCATGTCCAAAGTCAATGCAGCCATCTGCCAGGAAATTATGGAGCGCTCAATGCCTCCTTCTGCTGACGGGCTTAATTGAGATGCTGACTTCATTCATCCAGTGGGATCTGGCACCTCAGATTTTCTAAGGAAACTTTTTTTTTTTTTTTTTTTTTCATTAGCTGTAAGCAGTAATCATCAAAATCTTGACATATTGTGTACTGTATAGTGAATCTCTATAAATGTATGAGTAAGGTTTTTACATTGAAATGAATGAACTTTTGCACAATTTTTTCTAAATTTATTGAGCTGTAGCCTAGCTGTAGAAAATAGTTCAGTAGGATTCCCATGCAAAGCTCATTGGCTTGTTTGTTTGTTGTTGTTTTTAGGGATTCTTGATGAGTCTCTGCAGCAGTATGGAAGCCTGATTCCTATCCATATTGATGACGTGGTTGAGAAACTGCAAGACATCTTCAAGGAGAATTTTTCCCAGCCACACAGGTATCTAGCATTCTTATTTTTTCTCCTCATTAAGGTATTGAAGGGCTCATCTTAAGTGAATCAACCTGTTATCTTGTTGTTTGACGTTGCCAAGTGCTATCGGTAGGTATGAGAAGTACATACATGTTATTTGGTACAGCGCCGTAGACCAAATTGTGACTGCACTCGGCAGCCTCAAAGAACAGGTATATGGGCTGATTGACTATGGATTTTTTTTCCTTTAAAGAAGACCATTTCCTAAGGAATTATTTTCCTCAAGTGATGCAGGTCACTGAGGTCAAATTGAAGACTGTGTGCTGTGTTATTCAGTTTAATTGTTTTCCATGTATGTGCGTTTCTCATTATACATTATGTTTAGTATGTGTGTGCTATCAATGGATGTTATTAGGACTATGTACTGTAGATAATTTTATGATGCCTGATATGGTACCAGATAAAGGTGTGTGTGCTCCACTTTCTCATACCCATAAATTGTTTGTGATGCAGGAAAGCTACAGTGCAATCCGTAATCCAAGCCTACCAGAGGTCTCCTGGAACAGCCATGGTGCGAGGGTTCCGTGTCAACTACAAGCGGCACATCCTCACAATGGATGACCTCAGCACTCTGTATGGGCAGAATTGGCTGAATGATCAGGTACAGCAAACCCCCTTGTTTCCTTTTGTAGGTCCGTCCTGTGGGTTCATGTTTGTGTGTGTGACCCCTTCAAAGGGCTTCTCCTGAGTGGGTCAGCCGGTAGCCATATTTGTTTCATACTGCAGAATGCTCTTGGTAGGTATGAGAGCGTCAGAACGTAAACCAAATGGCGAAACGGTAGCCAACACTAGCTGGTGAGGACAAGGAATCTAAGGAAAGCTCATTTGGTCTATGTTGTACCAAATTCTGTCATTATTATACCTGTCGATAGCACTTGGTAGCCTAGCCTCGCCTCGCCTCCAAGAACAGGGATATTGGCTGATTGACGTTAATGCCCGGATGTGCTAAAATAAGTATCTTGTTAGCATCTCATTAGAGAACTTCATCACTTCTGTCTTCATGCCACCCATTCTTGTGACTTCATTCCTTTAATATTTATTAATTTCTTTTTGTCAGGTTATGAATATGTATGGAGATCTCGTGATGGATTCAGTGCCTGACAAGGTGCGAATAAAAGCTATTCTTATGTCCTCTTACAAAATGTAAAGTCTACTGTATGTGCTTGGGCGAGTCCCCTGCTCAGTCAGTTTTGCTCAGTGACTTTTTAAATCATTAGCATGAAAATAGATCGGGGAAAAAAAAGTCTATATTGTTTTTAATTTTTCACCCCTGTGTGTTTTTGGTCTTAGGTTCATTTCTTTAACAGTTTCTTCTATGACAAGTTGAGGACAAAGGGTTATGACGGCGTGAAAAGGTGGACAAAAAATGTAAGGATATCAACATCGTAAACAAACTTTAACTTGTAACTATGAACTCTCCAATCTCAGTTGCTGATGTTATTGCTACGTTATACGTTTATGTTAAAACATATGAAAAAAACATGTTATGTTAAAAATTGATGGTACATTTGTTTGAAATGTGATAGTAATGGATGCAGTATTAAATAATACTGTCTTTGGCCAGGTGGATATTTTCCAGAAAGATCTGTTGTTGATCCCCATCCATCTGGAGGTGCACTGGTCCCTGGTGAGCGTTGACATAAAACGCAAGGCTGTCACCTACTTTGACTCCCAGCGGACCTTAAACAGCCGCTGTCCAAAGGTAATGTAATGGCCACCTTTTAGTAATACTGTGTTGGACTGAATTTGAATCTGAAATCATTACCACTATGCAACATCTTAAGTCTAACTAGTTATTCATCTAACATCATGGGTGAAACTTAAAGCAAAAGGATGACAACTCCGCTCCGTGCTGTCACTAGCAACATGTTGACTATAATTAGTTATCAAGAACAAATTTTACACTTTGTGTACCTAAATGAGGGTCCTGTTGTGTGTTTGCATTTGCATTCCTTAGTAAATGCCATTTTATTAAACTTATTTTGATTGATTTATCTGTTTGCTTGTTTTTTCTTGCTTTTTTTGCACATTTCAGCACATTGCAAAGTACTTGCTGGCAGAGGCTTTCATGAAACAACGGCGAGATTTCATGACTGGGTGGCAAGGTTATTTTAAAATGGTGAGTGAACTTTGATTTTTTTTTTTGAATGATGCTTCATGCTTCTCTGTAGAATCTGTTCAAAAGAATATTTTTATTCTTTTAAGTGAAGGGTCTTTTCACACAACAGCCTTAAGTGCATTCTAAATTAAATTGTGATGTGTGTTACCTTTTGGATTCAGTTTATTTGCATCCCTCAGAAATCCCAGATAACATGTAGCCTCGGTCCACACCAAATAAATCAATCTGAGATCATGAAAAAGAGGATTTCTTAAAGGATAAGTTCCATTTTCACAATTTGAACCTTATTTCAGGGACAAAATAACATTGCTTACTCATCCATTTCACTTTTGTTTCATATCGCGTCTTTCCTGAGATATTGCATTCACCAGAATCCATGTAATGAAATGGTCATGGCACTGAAATGTAGCCATTAAATGTGTTCATTTCTCAGATGTTTGTTATGATACGATATGGGCTTTTCCCATTTCAGTCGGAAGTACTTGGTTATCGCTGGTCTATTATCTAAACAAGCCACGTGAGCTACGTGATGACATCACTTGTTGTTGCGGCCAATTTCATGAATATACAGACCCCGAATGGTGATATCAAAAGTACTTCTGACTGAAATGAGAATAGCACTACTGTATCATAACAAACATCTGAGAAATTAACGCATTTACTGGCTGCATTTCGGTGCCCCGACCTCTCCGTTACATGGATACGGGCGATTCCCAATGTCTCTGTAAAGACGCAACATGAACGGAAAATGAAACGGCTGAGTAAGTCATGTTATTTTGTCCCTGAAGTAAATTGTGAAAACGGCACTTATCCTTTAATCCACATCAGATTCCCTCAAATGTTAGTGGGGTTCCACGGGTGAGAAACCAACTTGAACTAAGCAGGAACAAAACTCAAAATTCAATAATGCCAAGTCATGGGAATTGAGGTCGCTGAGTTTTGTTGTAATCCCAACCTTTCTGGCCTACAATAACAAGCATGTGGATGCCCTAATCACAGGAAGGACATGGACTTTTGAAGGATGCAGTGTCAGATTTATTTTCTCTCATACATTTCATTTTAGTTTTGGCAGCTAATGACCAATTTCAGATTTAATGTCAACACCCATGATGAGCAAAAAACAATCGATAACTGCCCTCATAGCTTTTGTACTCTGATATTTTATTCCCCAGTGTGGTTCTAATTGAAAAAAAACTGTGGTTCTGATTTTTTTTAAAAACCTGTTGTCAAAACATAGTTTCATAGTTAAACATACACTATGCATTTTTCATGATTAAGGTGTTTGGTTTCTACACAGAACCATAAATAATGTAAAATGTTATTAATGTAAAATAAGGATCAATAAATGTCATATGTTTATATTACAGAATGTGGGCAGACAGAACAATGACAGTGACTGTGGAGCATTTGTTCTCCAGGTAGGTTCCACTCCTGTCTTGTACCTGTTGTCACACATTTAGAAATGTTTTTGCCTTTAGCAAAGTTCTACAGCAGAGACCCAGTTTCACACTACGCCCCTCCTGTGTTAACCCATAGCAACCTAGAAAGATCCTGTCTACCGTCTTTGCCATCCCGCCTCTCATTCATTAACTCTAGCCAATAGCCTATGTTCCTGTACCTTTACGCACTGTTAACCTATGGGGATTTTTTTTGAAGTTCAAAACTTCTCCTCGACTTCGCTTAACTTCTCCTCGTCGTCGTGGCAACATACACAGTACACTGCCTGCCATCGCCTTGGACAGGGGCCTACATCGAAGCTTGTTTTTATATCTACTGATACTTTCATGAGTCTCTTCGCCCTGCATCTTATCTTCAACTTTACTTCCTCCCCCTGAATCTCTGCTAGAATAATCATTTTCTATTTTAACCAACAGTTTAGCCTCAAGATAACTATCTACACTCTACAAGTAAAAGTCATAATATGAAAAGATAGAGTTGAATGATATTTAGTGGATGCTTTTATGTGAAGCTAAATGGACGCTCAACAGCAGGTTCAGGAGGTTAACCCAGGTTGCCAGATAGTCTGTACATTAGGTGACGTTGCTGCAACATCCCCATTAAAAATGTTATCCATCCAGGTGGTTATACCAGGGACAGCATCTCTTTGTGTGGGGGTTAAGGTGCTTGCTGTCAGAATGGCGAATCAGCTCTTTTTCTATGCCATGGCAGTAGAAGATGCAGAGGCCATTCAACCTCCGGAAATGGACAGATGGGAAATTATACTGTTTGTGACTCCTACAGTGTGCTTTTAGTCCTCTGGCGAAGCTCAATTTCATTTGCCTCCTCCATATAGTCAGCATTCGCTTCCGCTTGCTTCGGCCCAATTGGCAAACGGAGAATTCAAGCGATGCATTCTAGTGCGTACCATACGTCACGGCCAAAACAGTAGCGATTGGTTTTAAGCAGACAGTATCTGCCCACCGCAAAGCAAACAAATCTAAATGGTTCAGGATCAGATGCTATGGAACGAAGTAAAATAAGTGGCTGATGCATTAGGCTATTGCTCATGGGTTAAAAAAGTAGAATGTAGAGACTACCAAAAGCTTCCCTACCGGTCTATGACTTCTTTTCTGTTACAATGTTAAGGTAACACAAGCAACACATCATCTTTTTAAACTCAGTTGTCTCCCCCGTCTTAAATCTTTTAACTTCTAGTAGCTCGTCATATGCTACCACCTGTGAGAAGGTGGAGGAAAGGCACAAGAGGCGTCATTATTTTAACAATATGCCGTCCTCCGTTAAACAACAGAACATGTTCCTACCCCATACACATGTGGACGAGGCATCCTTGTTTTGAGGTCCACTTTGAGCTCTAGTGTTACTCTTTTTGTTTGATTGCCACACCATTAAAACATTTTAAACTAATCTGCAACTTGTGCATCGACAGTGTTGTGGATTTTTTATATATATATATATATATATATATATATATAGGCTTGGACCAGATAAGTGTACTTGGATTTACCCTTGTGCCATCAGTGACCATTAAGTACCATTGTTCTGTCACTAGCTCATATTTTGTCCCACAAGCCCAACAGTTTTGGAGATGTTCTAAGCCATTTGTCTGGCTGTAACAATTTAGCCCATATAAAAGTTGCACAGACCTCTATATCATCCAGCATGACTAAAGCATCGACTAAAACAACAGGTTGTGAGCCCACCTTCTAACAAAACCCAGTACATGAAAAGCACCATTGTTGCAAGCTAATCCACATAATTCGCCTTGGGTGAAGATTTGTAAATATCAAACATGCTAGGTAGAGATTAGACAATCTTGCATGCTTATGCTAAATGATTATGTTCTTTATGAAAGCAATACAAGTAACTAAAAAACATCTATACTACTAATCTGCTGTTTATTTACACTGATTAGGTTTATTGTCTGCCTTAATGCTTATCAACTTTATGGTATGACTCCACTATAGTGTATAGTGTGTATGTTGTGTTTTGATTCTGTATGTAATGAATTTTTCTGTTTTCATTCTAGTACTGCAAGTGTCTGGCCCTGGGACAGCCATTCAGTTTCAGTCAGCTGGATATGCCCAAGCTGAGGCGACTTATGTACAAAGAACTGTGCCACTGCCGGCTCTCGCTGTAACGCCCGTGTGAGACACTTTTGTCCCCCTGGCTGCGAGCAGAGCCCTACCATGAGAAACTTTTACATCCTTGTCAGTCAAACCAGAGACTCTACACAGAGGACGATTGGTCCTCGACCATGCTCATTTCTCCCATCCACACCTTTTTTTTTTCTTTTTTTTTTGTTTTGTTTTGTTTTTATATAAATATATATATATTGTCTATTTCTTTGTGGTTGACAGAGGCCAACTCAACTGTTATTGTTACCATGTTGACACAGTAAGGAGACCAGTCAAAAAGGTCTTCAGGACAGGGCTGTGACAAGAGCTACTGGGAGATGGAGAAGTCACACAGGGGTTCAAGTGTTTAATTTTGTTTTTATCCTCTCTAGGTCTTGTTTTTTTCCCTCCATGTCAGTACACGTTGCTATGCTTACTGTAAGAAATGTGGAAATGGATCAAGATGGTTGTTTGCGACTTTATTTTTAAATAAATCATATCTCATGAAGTCCTAGTTCATGTTATTACGCTTATTTTTATCAGCACAGTGAATAGGTTGTGTGTCAGTGGACTATTGTCTGGAGAAGAGGTCTACGCCCCAGTGAGATACACACATGTTCAGTAAATGACAGAATCATGCAATGTCTATGGGGGGAGGGGGGCTGGCCACAGAACTCCTGCTGTGTATGGATAGCTACAGATTCCAGTGCCCAAGGCGACCAAGTTTCGATCTACTGTATGGTCATTTCCGATCCCCACCTCTCTTGGCCCACTCGCGTCCTGTTTACCCTCCTGTCCTATCAATAAAGGTTAGAAACACCCATAAATAAATCTCAATAAAGAACATTATGTATGCTATGTGTTACTATTGCTCAGTTGCGTCATGTTCAGGATGTAGTCGGTGGGTGTTAAAATGTTGTTAATGTTAAAAGACCAAAACGAAAAGGCTCAGGTTTCTGTGTAAATGTAGCACAATTTAATCGTGCGTTAAAACAGTAGGGGGATTCGGGGTTGTTAAAGGACCTGGAAGAATGAGCAAAACCCATCCGATTCCGTGATTGCCAGGGTAAAATATGGATCATAACGATTAGCTAGAATTGAAACCGACCTGCATCGTGCTCATAAATAGTGACAGATTCGCTCACAACTTAACTCTTAGAAAATCTACAGGAGAAATCAATGGATATACGGGGGAAAAGCCATCTAGAAAAGACCAGGGAAAGACTCCATGATTTGCGCAATCCCGCCCAACGTTATGAGTCATGCCGCACATGATGGGGGCGTTACTTGCTTTTTATATGACGTTCAGGTTAACCTATGAGATGTTGCTGCGGCTTTGTGACGACACTGATTGATTGGAAAATGCTGCAATCGGAGTTGTTCTGCGTGCCTTGCTTTTAACTATATAGCACATTTCCGCTGCACTACCATTCTTTGTGATAATGTCGGCAGAAGATAGGTGAGTAGCGGTCTTTACCGGCTTTTCGTGTTTCTCGCCTCATTGCCACGTCTCTCTTGTTTTTAACTTCACGATTCAGTGTATGAGTCATTACGGTGGGTTTTCATACGAAAGGATTGGCTTAAGAAATATTTTAGAACTCTTTAAGTCGGAGATGTCAGTTGGCTAGGTATCAGCGTTAGCTAACTTAGCCATGAGTTCCATTTTATAACGTAGCGTAGGCCTCGCCTTGGTCTGATTTGTTAACTTGCCGGGAATGCGTAACTTTCAGAATCCGAAGTCGAAAGCATTTCGTATAATTTATCGTTATGATTGATAATTATTATCTGAGTGTCGGAAATCTTCGAATATGAATAATGTAATTTGGAGATGACGAAGGTGGCACGGTGATTGATCCAACCTCGTGAGCCAGTCGTGCCCGTTAACCCAGCAGTGTGCTAACAGTTTAGCCTAGCTGTAAGAATGTGACGTCAATTCTACTCCTTTTAGACAGTCAAGCAGTATGATTTTATTTGAAGTCTTTAGTTTAAAAACGTTAAAATGTTGCCTCATCTGACTACTTTTAGAACGTCTTAAAACACGTCCATATGAAGCCCGATGCCCTTCCAGGGACCCCGTTTAGCTAGAGTAGCTAACGTTAGCAGAATGGCGAGCACATGGTTGCCAGACCGGCGAGACAATGGGCCCTCGTATTCGTCCAGCGTTAGCTGTCGTTAGCAATTTAGCTCATCACCGAATTAATTTTTCTAAGTGTGAAATATATCGTTGATATTGTTGGCAGTCATAAATTGGGGATATCTGGTATAATCATATTTCTGTGATTGTGTATGCGTATGGAAATTTTACATATCTGATTAGTTACTTGTATTTTAGGCGTTGGGCCTGGTGTCACGTTGTGTGGTCAACCCGGTATCACATAAGGTTAGACCATGTAGTCGATCTATCAGCGAAATCTAGCTAAACCGTGTGGCAATTTGCGTTTTTACTACTGCGGTTAATGTTCGCAATGTGAATTGTGTTCCTACATGCGTCTGAGGACTTAAGAGCGATTGAATGCTGAAACTACCAGCATCATGGTTGTCGGACTCAAAAATGGCGGCCTGGTAGGCGCTCAGTCTGTCTTAACAGAAAAATTGCCCGCCCCTCTTCGACGTGTCGTAGTCAAAATGTGGCCCTCCATCTTGCATCCCTCAGTTTATTCACGTTGTCGTTCGTTTTCTATTTTATTTATGTTAACAAACGTTGATCTATCTTTGTTGACATCATAGGTTGCCCAGCCTTATTTGTCCTTGCACAAATAGTACAGAGAATCTTGACGATAGTCATTTTCTGTAAATGATTTATTTTCAGTAAATCTGTTCATATTTTGGCTCAGAGAACATGTGAATGAAACTGTCTTATTTTATGTTGCTCATGGGCGTGTCTTTCTTGTTTCAGACCTAGAGACAATGGCCCTGAAGGCATGGAGCCAGATGGAGTCATTGAGGTAATTGAAGAGTGACAGATACCAGTAGCCCTAAGTTACTCAAGATGGCTGCAACATGTAGTTGGCCGTCTCCCTCTTCTTGGACTTAAAATTAAAGTTTTAATGTTCAAGTGGAGTCTAACTAATCTGTCTTCCCTTCACTACAGAGCAACTGGAAGGAGGTGGTGGACAGCTTTGATGACATGAACTTGCACGAGTCTCTTCTCAGGGGAATCTATGCCTATGGTTTTGAGAAACCCTCTGCCATTCAACAGAGGGCCATCCTCCCTTGCATCAAGGGTGAGTTTCTGTTTATTATTTCTCATAGAATGCTCACTACACAAACGCTGTCTTCACTTGCGTAGTAAGATCTAGCAATTGAGGATGTTGATCGCTTTATTGAGGTATTCTCCCCCCAGCAACTGGGCAAGGCAGTGCCTGTAAATGTCACTGAGTCCTATATCTGTTGGGGGAAGAGTAAAAGAAGCCCACATTCATCCCAGCTCTCTCTGTGAAGTGGTTGTAAGACTGGTTCATGCTGTGGGCACAGATGTTTTAGAGCTTAGGTTTCACACAATTGCTGACACAGGCTGTAGTGAAATGTGTTTGGTAACCTTGAAAGTGCTGATGAAGCCAAAGTATTAACTTCAGTGTTCCTCTAACCTGTCCCCGCAGGCTATGACGTCATTGCACAGGCTCAGTCCGGCACAGGCAAGACGGCCACCTTTGCCATCTCCATCCTGCAGCAGATCGACATTGAGCTGAAGGCCACCCAGGCCATGGTGCTGGCTCCCACCCGTGAGCTGGCTCAGCAGGTGGGGACTGCTTTGCCCTTGAGTTCGAGAGTCTTGGGTGTCCTTCTGGCCTCTCCCACGAGGACTGGATGGTAAAAGCAATATGGTGCGATGCTTGACTTGGTTGTCTGTACACCATGTTGCCTTTGCATGTTCAGATCGTTGGAGTATGATGCTGGTTGAAGTGAACCTCCTGAATTGGGTAGCTAAAAACCACCACCACCCCCCCATCAACTGGGCAAGGAGGTGCCTTTTAGTGGCACCATGTCCTATATCTGTTGGGGGCAGACTAAAATCCATTTTCATCCCAGTCATCTCTGTGTAGTGAGCTGGACTGGTTCATGCCATGGATACAGATGTTATGTCGACCTGAAGCTTGAGTTGCCTGGCTAATTGTCCCAGTGGTAGCAATGCTGGATATTCACATGGTCATGAGCCTTTCAGGCCCTTTTTGTGGCCCCAAAGCTCATTTGAAGGAGATGTTTGACAAACGTTAAGCTCTCATCTAGCGCAAGAGACTAGTTGTTCGTTTCTAAATGTTTTTTGAAGAGGTGAAGAAAGTGAGGCTTGCCTCCACTTGCTTAATGGATAGATAAGTCACAAAATGGCAATTTTGTTTCTTTGTAGGCCTAAACCCTTTAGCCCTTGGCCTGGTGTGCCTGTGTCCATTCTTGCCTTCACACTCTTGTCCGTCTGTCTCCACAGATTCAGAAAGTAATCCTGGCTCTCGGGGACTACATGGGAGCCTCTTGCCATGCCTGCATTGGAGGCACCAATGTGCGTAATGATGTCCAGAAACTTCAGGCAGATGTCCCACACATCGTGGTGGGAACCCCTGGGCGTGTGTTTGACATGCTCAACCGCAGATACCTCTGTGAGTGGCTAGTTTGATCCTTTGTAATGCCCGTCGAGCCTTTGTGTTTAATACCGGTCATATGTCACTGGCGCGGAATTTACAGAAACATTTATATAATTTTACAGACTGTACTCGATCTGTCCAAGTCCAGATGGATTTGTTTTATTTGGTAACATTCAATTAGTAGTTTGATAGAAAAAAAGTGAAGTTTTAAAATAATTTCACGTCATTACTGAGGAGGTCTTTGCATCAGAACTGTTAAGTCTCTTGATGGCTATGCCTTTGTCCTTAAATGGCATTTGGCGAATGCCAAATTTAGCATTTAGGTTTTCTTTGGGAAAGGGTTGTGGCTGATCAGAACTGACGTTGACTGTTTATGTTGCTTGTGTCTCCAGCTGCTAAGTATATCAAGCAGTTTGCCCTGGATGAAGCTGATGAAATGTTGAGTCGAGGGTTCAAGGACCAGATCTATGAAATTTTCCAGAAGCTGCCTTCTGACACCCAGGTAAGCCGCTCAATTACAGCATCAGACAGGTTTCAGTCATCAAGGGGAAAAAAGGTTTTAAAAACATTTTCTCCATAGAATGAAATTTACACTTAGTTGCTAGGGTTTCTTAGCAGCCTTGCGTTAATATATCCCAGCAACCAAGTAAGATTGACTGATATACAACTGATTCTGCTTTCATTTCTGCCAGAACATGGCTAATGGCCAGGAAAGGGTGGTTTTATGATGATCCCCATGCGTGTCAACTGAACTTGGTGCTCTCTGCAGCTTTCAGTCACCAGTTGGCGTTCTGCTTGCTGGTGTACATGAGGCTGCAGGACTCCAAACGCATGATCAGATTTTTAAGACTGAAAACAGCACCCCCTCCTGGCTAAGGCCAATAAGGAAACACTTGGCAATCTGTCGTGAAAATGCAAGGCAGTCTTAGTAAAGACTTGTGAAATGATCTGAGGTTCTTTAGCCTTATTCTTTGAGTGTATGTGTGTATACGCACAGATGACTCGTTTATTAAATGTTCTGAATGATGAACGACCTAGTATTTAAGTTAACGTCATCTTAAGGTCTCTTGACTGTGGTCAAACCCTACGTTCTCCCCCATGAACAGGTGATCCTGCTTTCGGCCACTATGCCTCAGGAGGTGCTGGAGGTCACCAGCAAGTTCATGCGTGACCCAGTCCGCATCCTAGTCAAGAAAGAGGAACTGACCCTAGAGGGTATCCGGCAGTTCTACATCAATGTTGAGAAGGAGGTGAGTGAAAATGTTGCCAAATTTTTCAGAGCAATACTGCTACACTGCAACGTGGCTAATGGCCAGAAAAAGGCTGTTTTATGATGATAACCATGCGTGTCAACTGAACTCGGTGCTCTCTGCAGCTTTCAGTCACCAGTCGGCGTTTTGCTTGCTGGTGTACATGGGGACTGCAGGACTCTGAGTGCATGATCAGATTTTAAGACTGAAAACAGCACCCCCTTCTGGCTACAGCCAATAGGAAACACTTGGCAATCTGTAGTGAAAATGCAAGGCCGTCTTAGCAAAGACTTGTGAACTGACCTGGACTTTTTTTTTTTTTTTTTTTTTTTTTTTTTTTAGCATAATTGTTTTA
>JASCIP010000069.1:362348-377024 GCA_034783695.1 Sardinella gibbosa | reverse complement strand
GTGTGTGTGTGTGTGTGTGTGTGTGTGTGTGTGTGTGTGTGTGTGTGTGTGTGTGTGTGTGTGTGTGTGTGGGAGTATGGGAGGAGGCTGGGGTTTCTGCAGTAGAGGGAGATGACTCACACCTAAACCATGTGACTCATGATTCACTGCACTGTGGGCTGTGCTCCTCTCATCAACCCCTTTCTCCTCTCGCCTTATCTACTCCCTCTCTCTCTCTCTCTCTCTTCCTCTGTTGCTCTGTCTCTCTGTCCTCTCCTTCCCTCCATCTCAGCAACAAGCGTTTTCATCCCTTTTTCCTGACTTCTTTTTCTGCAGCCATATCTCAATCCTTCACCATGTGTCCTCTCTGTCCCTCTGCTACTCCATTTCTTAATTAGTGTCCTCTCTTCCTTATCACACACTTCCTTTGTCATCTCAATGCAGGTTATACAGTACGTAGATGCTCATGAACCGTCCTTAACAGTGGTGTGCTAACAGAGCTAAGATCTTGTTTCTGTATGTCAGGGCAGGGTAGCAACAGCTGTCATGATGGTTTGTTTTTGTTTTTGTTGTTTTGTGTTATGTGTTTTTAATGTATTCATTATTTGTACACTTCTAATGTGCTTGTTGGTGCCAGAAGGGATGTTGTGTAAGTCTCATCGTGACTCAAATATTCCACAACCCTATACAAAGTATTTTCATGCGTGTAAACTGTTGCAAGACGTCCAATGCAGAAGGCAGACGTTTTGACTCATCTGTTTGAAATGGTACTTGTTCTCATTAGTCATTCACTAGAACTAGAGCTGTCAATCAATTAAAAAAATGTATCTGATTAATCAGTTAATCACGATTAATTACATTTAATCACACATTTAAAGTTCCTGAATTCTACCTATTTTTTTTGTAGAGAAATACATGCCCCTCACACATGCCCTTGATTAGCACAGGCTTCAGGTTTCCTTAGAAATCTAAACACAGCAGCAGCAGCAGCAGCAAATAGTTTTGGAGGAGTTAGACTACGTTGGCCTACACACAGCAACACAACAACAACTCATGTCTGAGACATCGTAACAATTCAAATATTGTCAATACAGGCCTTGTTAGTTTCAAACACACAATAGACATTAGTTAGAATGCTACAGGTGGGAAAAGCCATAGCACAGTATGACAGCAGTAACTAAATGCAATTCTATCAGGGATGAACTAACATTTTATCAGTCAGTTCTGTTATGATTTTGAGTTTCATTGCTGGAAACTCAACTCGTTTATGTTGTAATCATTCAAATTTCTGCTTTATAAAGGTTCAGGGTTGACCATTTCAAAGGCAACACCACCTTTTCTCTGCCTCATCAGCTTCCTCTGGTGCCTCGTGGATATCCTGACTGTAACCTGGATTTCCTGTCAGGATGCATAATTCACAGATCTTGCATAAGTAAGTGATAATGTATCTGCAAGTTTAATATAGCCACAAGCTGCAGTGGTTGTCCAAAAATAAAACTTCCATACACAACTAAGGCATAACATCGATCCAAACATAACTAAGAATTTCTTGGTAGAATTTAAGGCATGCAGTCAGTTTGGTGCATCCAGAGATGCACTTTGCTTATGATGAATTGGAACTTCTTATTGAGAAAATATAGTTTCTACACAGAGACAGCCTCCCTCTGTTGAGATACCAGTGATCATAATAATTAAGGCACAATGTGAGTTTACACTTTGCCTTTTAGTGTGGCTGCTAGATAAACATGTGGATTTAAATAGGGCTATAGTGGTGCAGAGTACAAACGACACAGTTTATCCCAGTCTCGATGTTCTGCATGTCTTTTGAAACATCTCGTACAGCATGTTGCAGGCAGTCTACTTTGCAGTCATCACAGAATTTATAGTTTACCCTCTTATTTTACCACTATAACCATGGATTTAACTAATGTGTGAATTTAGCTGCACATTATTGAATGAGGCTCATAGGGTTTGGTATCAATATGGCAGGTTACTTTAAAAAGGTTACTGAAAAGGTTATGAAAGCTTTAGGAACAGCAACACCAACCCGGCTGGTTAATCATCATGTTTTGGTGCCATCAAGTGTGAAAGCTTCTTTTACATTTTACATGTTGGCCTAATTGTAATCCCAAACGTGATTATATTTATTTATTAATCGCCTTCACATTCATGAATCTTAATGTGAGAGAAGTTAAACATCCATATAATTACATTACAGTATGTGCAATGATATATTCTATATCTTATAGACAATATTTAAGAAGAAATCCAAGCAGGCCATTGCCCTGTTGTTCTAGGTCACTGAGTGCTATCAGTAGGTTAAAGAACAAGAAAATGTCACACAACGCATACTGAATACTATTCAGTGAATAGTGACTCGGCATCTTAAGTACCGAATGGGGCACTTACCAATAGTTTAATTTTCCAGTGCCAGTTTGCTGCCAGTTTGCTATTCCTTAATCTATACTCAAATTTTCCGGTTCTTTTTTTGACAGCCCTTGTGACCTCGAACAACAGGGCAATTGATTGATTCACAACAGATTTCTCCTTTAAAGAAGCCCTTAGGTGGTCCCAAAGCCAAATAAGAATCAATTGGACACCACCGTGTTAACAAACATTGATAGAGGGGTGGAATTATTTGCATATTGAATGCTTCAAAACCTTAATTACATGCCTAGAAGAAACTCCGAAGAATGTTAACATTCATAGTTCAAAGAGAGGTAACGTCTGCAAACTAATTATGCTCTCGATTAGTCTATTATAGCCTACACTTTTTTTTAATCTTGGCATACGGAATGGGAAGGCCCTATTCTTTGGGATGGACAAATAGAGATAATCTAACATAGCAACCTTGACTTTCTTTTTGGGACAAAACTGCCTGATGATTTTGAGGCACCTCACTGCGCTCTCCTGCAGTCTTGGCATGTTGTGCCCTGGGGCTTTGACAGGGGGAACCTCTGTGATATTTCCTTCCCCTTACTTGTGCGTTCTCTCTGTCAGTCTCATTAGCCGAGGCTGCTCAGCTCAGCTGCTCGTGTTCACCCCGCCCCCCCGGGACATCTCAGTTAGCACTCAGCCTCTCCTCTGATCTGCGGCTTAACATGGGATTGTCTCAATCAACTCAGTGTGGCATAGCCTTAGATCCACCCATACAGCAGGATCTACACTGGTTGTGAGTGTGCAAAAGAGAGGAAGGGAGAAAAAAGAAAGAAAGAAAGAAAGAAAGAAAAAAAGAAAGAAGGATTCAGAGCTTAGGGATATCAAAGTGGCTAGTGATTGAGAGGGGTCTACCTACCCTGTGCACAATTAGTAGGTGACATGAGGGGACATTGATCCACTGTAGCCCAATACAAGACAGTTGGGTGTTCTAATAGCTCTATAGTTACAGACAGGGGCTGAACTGCATCTTGGGACCACACTGTCCCTTACAGGGGTACAGAGTTCTGCTGCTAGCACCAGTCTGAAATTGAAACAGACCCAGCTTATATGGAAATGACTTCAGTCATGACTAGCTTTTAAAATGGAGCAAAAAAGAGTGTCAAGGTGTGTTTACACCCAGGGTGACAAATTGACATAATTCCCACTGCTAAAGAAACAGTCTTGAGTAAATTAACCTGTTTCTCTATTCTATTCAAATACTAACTGAATGAAAATTTAACTGAAACAGCGTTTCCTTGTCCTTGTCAGTTAACGTTAGCTGCCATTTTATCTTCCGTCGAAGAACACAGCTATGGATTGATTCACTCCAGACTTTTGCTTTAATTATGGTGGGGAAGTGGTGAACTGATTTGTCAAGGCTTGAGTGTGATGGTGGATGTTGGTGCTGAATGTGTAGGTGTCATTCACTATACAAGCTCACAACCACTGCATTCCCAGAAAGGAATTAAAAACAATCTTAATAAAAAATAGTCAATTTTATTTATTTCTCTCTGTGTAGCAAAACTAGTCATCAACATGCGGCTATTTACATCCAGCAAACGCATGTTTATTACGATAAGTACAAGATACATCTAGAAACGACATAAACAACAGTTTCCTCATACAAGACTTGACAGTTTTTTACTCAGGTACGCTAGTCATTGTCTTATTTTTTTATACTTTTTTTGCAATGCTCATAATGTCTTCAAAGAAGCAACACATTTTTTTTTTTTGATGCAAGTACACATAAACGTGCAGACACTTTTTTTCTGCTTCAAGTCATGCTTTCATCAATTTTCTCTCCCCCTTCTTCTGTCTGTCTTTTTCTTTACTTTCAACAGAATTTTTGAAAAATAATGAAAACAGAATGTCCTCTCTTCCCCCTGTCATACTTCCTGATGATCTGTTCCTTTTTGGATGAGGAATCATTTTATCACTCTTGATGAGGAAACACTTTTGAGTTGGGATGGCGGTGTTACCAGGGCCCCCAATAATCTGTTGTCCAGGTATGCCCAATGGAATGACTTGGTTGAGTTAGTTGAGTGATTCAAATCAAATGTACTTTTAAATACTCTGTCTCTATTATTGAGAGATAAAACCATTGCTCGGCATTGATTAGAGTTGGATTGTCGATGCTGCTGTTTATATGGAATGGTGTCCATTTAGTTAGTTTACAGGTTTGGCGACAATGAATATTAAAGATGCACTTCAGTTACAGACGCACTGTAAATGGTAATATCTGGGATAAAATACATGTTTGAACTGGCATAATTTTAATTTTTTTACATATACATTCCTCTTGTCAATTATATATATGTATATATGTCCTTTATAATCCAAAGAAACTGGTCACAGCAAGATACTGTACCAGTGCTAAACATCCCTACAGACAAAGTATGGGATTGGGGTGAGGTATCTTGAATTGAACCTTGTGATTTAGCTATCAATATTTCTATTTTTTGTCACAATCCCTGGAATGCTTTCAAGTCTTGGAATGTGTCTTGTTCAGTAAACCAGGAGAAAGCTATAGGCTAACAGAAAAAAATACCTGTCTATGTAATACCAAAACACTTTATTAACGTATTATTACACTGATTAGGTTAGCTTGAAGGCCTATTCTTCTAATGTGTCTGTGTCTTTGTACACATTTCTAGTTAGACAAGCCACTTGTGGTGGAATTTTTGTTTATTTGAAAATATTACCAGTTTTAAAAACTAGTATGCTTCGGAATTCTTTCACTTTGCTTTTTTCCCCTTTACTTTGCAAAGTTGAAATGAAAGCATTTTCAGATGACATATGGCCAAATTACCACCATTATGTTAGTCTGTACATTCCACTTAATGTTGCATTTAGGAGTGGAACACTAGGGCACATGACCAACATTCCATTGGGAAAGTTTCATTGCAAGCCTATTTGAGTTCAATGGCCTATATTTTCCAGTGCATCCCAGCACCAAATGAGAGCTGATGAAATTGATGCAAACCTTATAAAGGGGGTAGAGTGATATGGTAAGGCAATAAAACTTGTCTACTACTTAACACAGCTTCATTTTCATAAAGGTCTTGGAATGTATGAATGCCATTTGCAGTATAATATTTTACAATTTTTTATTTTATAAACAACTTAAAAATTTATAGGAAAATATTAAATCAATATAACTGCTCAGACAAAGCAATAAAAAAGTTCAACCCTATGTACAAGAGTGAGTGTGATTGTAATGCCAGTGACTTGCAGAATACCTTTCAGTTGGACAGGATTGAGTCAAGATCCATTAGTCTCAGGCTACTGAAGTTTCCACTTTATGGAACCTTAATCAGGCATAAACTTGTTCACTATTAAAAATATAATTTTTGTCTATTAATCGCAAATATTATCATTGCAGGATTGAAAAAACATGTTTAACTTTAAGATGAAAGCTGAAACCTTCTGCTATTAAGCACTTAATAGCAGAGGGTTTACTAAAGTCACTGTCCAAAATTAAACTGTCCAAAACTAACCAAAACAATCAACACAGATAAGGCTTACTTTGGATAGAATTCCTTTCATGGTCGGTTGTTTGAAAGGGGACACCGACTAAATAAGGGATATTTGGTGAAAATGTGGCTCCTGGATGGGATACACAGCCAATGATCGATGTTGCCCGGTAACTCTTTTTTTTTGTTTGTTTTCCAACAGTCTTTTGCAGGAACAGGGAAGTGTTGGTCGGTGGAGATTCCAGTTTGTGTTTTGTTGTGGATCTTTTTTTGTACTGAATTCATCTCTTCAACAAGACAGAAGCTCTCCCTCTTTCTCATCTGTCTACCTGGAGAGGTAGAGGATATAATTCAGTCAGATGAACATATATGGCTCAAGAATGAGCTATCAGCATTGTCACTGAATGGACAAATGTGAAAAGCGTTGAAAAAGAACTGAGTGCTAAATTCTACTCACCAAACAGGCTGTTTGTTGCTCAGATCAAAATGCTCAAATTAACAAAGGGGTACAGATTCTTTTAAAAATTCTGCTTAAAAAAACTGCATGTGTCTGTGTGGGGAAAACAGTCTCATAATCATCGCTCTTCTGATTATCTCCTATACGTCCCTCTTTCTCTCTCTCTTCCTCGCCTTCTCATTCTTCTTTTGATCATCTCTCAGCTATCTTCACTGAAACATCCGGGGACGTTTCAGGAAGACCTTTTCGATGAAGTTCTCAAGCTCTTCATCGCTGTCCTGCTCGGATGGCCTCCTCTGACCGTAGTAGTCTTGGCTGCGGGTCACTTGAGACGCTGGGGGCGGATAATAGAAGGCTGACCGATGACGCACAGGCGAGCGGACCTTGGGCATGGGCACAGCGGCGAACGTCCGAGGGTGTGGCATGATGTAGTTGGGAAAGTAGAGGTTGCGCTGGAGGGTGGGCGGCGTGCGTAGTCGCGGCTGAGCCCAGGCACGGTACCTGCGTTTCGGGGTGAAGTCAAAGTCGTAGTCCAGGGAGTTTCCCAGGAGGGCGTTGAAGGCATAGGAGGGCTTGGCGTAATAGCGAGGCTTGGGCTTGGGAGGAGGGAAATAGATGGGGTAGTAGCCAGGGTAGGTTTTCTGGTAGAAAGGGTAAGGTGGGTAGCCTCGAAAGGGCTGCTTCTGTGGTTTGAGCCAGAAGTCTTGCTTGTTGGGCTTGAGCACTGACCTGTCTTTAAACCAGGACTTGAACGGACTGGAGACGGGAGGTGGCTGTTTGACGGGGGCGGGGAAACGGGGTGCCGGAGCGACAGGGACAGGGGCAGGGGGCGGTACGAGTGGTCGCTGCCACGTCAATGTCTCAGGGGGGGCATCTTTCTTCTTCTTCTTCTCGACGTCATTGATGATGTCCACCACGTCGTCAGCAGGTAGGTGGAGCTTGCTAGAGATCTCAATCAGCTTGTCGATGGTCTGTGGGTCAATGTCGTCATCGTCCACGTCCTCCTCCTCGTCGGAGCGTTTGTCCTCTACTGCATTCATGCCCAGGGCGTTCTTCTTCCTTTGCCCCTGAGCTTTCTTTCCATCTTGCTTCATCATGTACTGCAGGAGCATGTCGGAGGCGATATCGGCCAACTTCTCCTCTTCAGCCTTAGCCCTTTGCGCCTCCGCAGCCTGTCTCCGCACCTCCTCCTGCTCTGCTTTGGCTCGTGCTTCCTCCTCTTCAGGACTCATCACTTCCTCTTCCTCTTCCTCTTCATCCGCCACGTCCTCCGCCTTGGGGCTCGAGAGGTTGTCGTTAAAGTCATCCATGAAGTTGCCGCCCCGGTACCTCGGCCGGTTCTTTGCTTTTGGCGGCTCGGCCTCATCCTGCTGCTGCTGCTGCTGCCTCCATTTCAACTTCTTCTTGGAGAGGCCTAGATTGTAGCCCCTGAATCCCTTGGGTCGGATGTCATTGTCTGAGTAGTCATCATCCAGGTCTGCCAAGTGTCCTCGGTTCTCCCTCTGGCCTGTGCGTTCAGCATTCTGATCCTGGGTGGTCGTGCTGTAACTTTGGAACTCCTCCAACATGTTCTGCAGGTTTTTCACTTCTTCAGGGCTCAACTGCTCCTCCTCCTCCACCTCCTCCTCCTCATTGCCCTGGGCGAATTTGATTGGCTCCTCTTTTTGCAACACCTCCTCCTCCGGCTTTGGCTTCAGAGGCAAGGTCTGACTTGTGGTGCGGCTCGTCACCTTCTCCGTCAGGCGCTCTTCCTCCTCCTCCGCCCTCTTCCTCTCCTCCTCCTCCTCGCGCTCCCGCTCCTCCCTGCCCCGAGCCGCTGCAGCAGCCATGACGAGCTCCAGCTCCTCCCGTCCATCTCGGTCACGGTCCACACCCTGCAGCTCCCGTTCTTCCTCCCCCTTCTCCTCCTCCTCCTCCTCCTCCTCTTTCCTGTTCTCTTGCTCTCTCTTGAGCTCCATCCCTTCCTCCTCTGTGTTCCTCTCCTTTGCGAGCTCTTCTGCCCCCTCACCGTTTCTCTCCCCCTGGGGCTTGTTTAGAGCCTCCAGCAGGACGGCCGCTAATGTTTTGGGGTCGACGTCCTTGAAGAGTTCATCCTCCTCTTCCTCCTCCTTCTTCGGACCCTCTCTCTCGTCTCCCAGTGAAGGGGGCAGTGGTTGCTGGGAGAGGTCTGGGAGAAGCCCATTAGAGTCACTTAAGGCTTGCCGATCGAGGTTGATGGGATTGCACTCAGCGAGCTTTGACGAGAGACTGAGCAAAACAAGCAAGAGACAAGTATGGGCACTTGATGTGATTTGGCACCGTACCATGACCATGCAAATCAGGGGGTCAAGGGTGAGACTGATGTTGCTGTGAGAAGGAGAAATAGAGAAGGGGAGGGACGGAAAAAGAGAGGCAAAGGGGAAAAAACGTTAATTAGGATTCACACTCATACTCATTGCCGTGGTTAGATAGTGGCAGTGCATCTGTGCATTGCATCATTAAAAAGAGCAACGTCTATCCAGCACTTTCCAATACAAAGACATGAATTCAATGTCATAACATCAGTGATGCTGGGCAGCTTACAATGCCTAATGCTTTTGGTACATGCACACATTATTTGACATGCCAACTCTATACATTAGCAAAGAGGACAGTCAGAAAATCCTACTAAAATAATATCACACAAATTTCACACATATCACAGATTTCTGTTGCTCGATTAGATTCATTCCATGTTCACGATTGATTTTGTATTGTCGTAAAAAAATTGTGGGCACTTAAAAGAAAGCAACTGAGTGGTGCTGCATTTTATGATTTCGTACCAACACCGTGAGCTGATTTAACTAAAGCCACTTAATTGGTTTTTCAGCTCGAGCTCGTGTGTGCGCGCTAAGCAGCCTCCAGCATGTGAGCTGAGCGCACGCGGAGCAGTGAACGAAGAGGAGGGGGAAAGCATAAGGGTTAATGCACAAGTCTTCCCACGCGAGGGTGGAAATATATAAATGTCAAGGCATGATTTAAACAATTTGGTGATCAAGATAACAATAAAAGTTATAGGGTACACGAGTTTGCTATGCGAAAAGTCACGAATCACATTTCTGTGCCACTAGAAGATTTTAGAATAAAGGGATCAACAGGATTGTGTTTATGAGAAGGCTTAAACTGTAATACTCGTGCAATGAGTTTAGTGGAGGTGCAAACCCAATCCATTTCTGTGTAATAAGCCTTCATATATGGAAACTGTGGAAACTGGAAAAGGTGCCAGCAACATTATACCTTAAATTCAAGAAATAATGCAATCAACAGGAGGCAATGAACGAAACGCGCAAGCACAGTTGGATATCTTGCAGATGCCGACATTCACTTGAACATGGAAATAGCAAGCTGTTGTTGCAATATCACCCTGCAGTGATCAATAGTATCTAGTTAATTAAAACAAGAAAATCATCCTATCTCGCTATGCATATATCTTGTTTAAATTACACCACAGAATAGGTTTCAATAACGATGTGACATTTCACATTGTTTTTTTGTATTACCAATTAAATTTATAGTCCGAAGTTGCCCAAGAGAAAACGCCTTTTTACTTAGGAGATCAATATTCATGAGGGCATTTCTCATCGATTCTGCCTCACGATTCCATCACTGGATAGGGAGGCTACTTTTTTCTCTTATCCAAATAGTTAATTAAATAAAAAACTGTGGCATTATCTCCAAAGCATACAATTCTCTTTTTAGAAACTTGGATTGCAATCGTGTACCGCTACTCTGGAGTCGTGATCTCCCTGAACACGATCATTTATACATGTAGCCTTAGTCTTTGTCTAGGTCTTGGATAAATTCACACTAACCCATTTAGATTCCCAAATCTCAGTTAATTGGTTCTTTAAGTTTATTTTACGTCATCTTGGACCTTCTTTGTTATTGGATATGCAGTTGTTATTTTTATGGCGTGGCGCCATGGTGACGATAAAAATGATGAATACAGGGAAGGGTGGAGGTGGATGATGTTGATGATGCTGATTAGTAAAGGTCGCCAAGATCATCATCCTCACCAATACAGTTTCTTATCTGCACCCTTCTATTGCCAGAATATACCAAATGAAACAGTCACTGTCTTTAGCCTACAAATATTAGTAACAAAACTTTATTTTACCTTTCCCGGCATCTAACAAATCTGTTAGACTGAGTTTCAGTAGGCTATCGTATTAACAATTCACTCAGAACACCGTTGTAAATGTATATAACAGCAGTAGCTAGCAGTACTTATTTATTTTCAGTTGGCTGTAATGAGGCATTTGCTTTCTTTAGTTCACAGAGTTTCTTGAAGAAAACAAGTTAAGACTTACCAGACCAGCTAAGGAGCAGAGCGGTCCGATGTAGTTCGATTCTCTTTGTGTCCACTGTATAATCTTAAATGCTTATTTCTGGCTGTAACCCTGCAAAACAACTGTATACATGTATTCAACTATGAGGAAGTTCTTGTTCCTGTCTTGTTTTCATATACGCCGTCCTGTTTTCTGTTCTCACGGCCCTAAGATATTTTCAGTACCTCGGCCAGCTCCTGCTTTATATGGCGGTCTTCCTCTGACCACGTGACGTTGCGTCAGACCTGCACATTGACGTAAGCTTCTCCATTGATAAGAATTTGCTTGTCGATCGAACGACGTGTGTTCGCTACGCTGCAGTGCCCAGATGAATGAACGGAAGCAGGATGAATGAAATAGTATTTTTTTCACAGGATGGAGTAGAAGAGAGAAAACATTAGGCCTACAGATAGAAGATAGGGTAGGTTTTTCCAGATGCAGCTGTGCGCGGCATGTTGAAACTGCCCAGCTCACACAATCTGGCGGTTGACAAAATCAGAATGCTCCTATTGCCTGAGAGATTTGTCCTTTGATATTGCCAAACTGAGGACCGAGGGCAAGGATGGAACAACAAAGGGCTGGTTTTACTTGATCCCCATTGTCAATCTTGTGCGCACCATGCGCATGCATGTCCCCGTGCAGACCTAAGGAATGCTGCTGCCCCGTCATACAGAGCCCTGGTGTTTTCCTCACCATTGATCCGCATCATAGGCTAGGCTATAGGCTACCTATCAGATACCACAGGCATTTTTGTTCATTCACAATAAAATAATGCCTTTAAAGTAATACTTGGCGTGCAGTGTCGAGGTTTCTTAAGGAGTGATTCATGCTATTACTCTTTATCAATAATTGCTTGCGTGTGTAAAATGCATTGGTAGTCTAAGTTGCTGATTTAGGATATTGTCGTACACACAGACTGTCATCTCATAAGTGAAATATCGCACAGGATCTATCCTGGCAGACACGTCAGTAAATAGCTTGCATTCAGGTAGGCTAATTTGGCTACTGAGCCCATGTCACATTCCCAACATGATTACACACAGGGTAGACACTGTGATATCAGCTCAGCTGGGCAAAGTGATTGACTGGAGTATGGACCGTAATAGCCCACATCATTTTACTAGAACGACAACGAGGTAAGCCTACAGACTTAGCCTTAATATAGGCGATGTATTGTGGACTGATGGCTGACAAAATCAATAGAGTGTACCCTTAAATGGTCATTTGTAGCCTATTTATGATTTTCACCTTCTGCAGAATTTCTTGCATTTCCCTCAGTTCCCACAGTAGGCCTAATGAATTTCCTCTGTAAATGCCAAGACGTTGCCTGCGGAAAGAAAAAAAAAATCCAATTAAATAATAATTTGTACTTGATTGTGGGTGGTACCAGAGGGTCGCCTCTGACTTGATTAAACACTGAATGTGTAGCCTATATCTTGTGTCACACAGAGATAGAGAGTGCAGTCTAGGCTATCTGTTTCTGTGTCTCAGACCGAAACCATTAAAGGTCATGGATCAGAGGGCCTCATAATCACAGACATCATATTCTTTGACGCCATTTCCAAATAGATTATGCCGAATAATTTATAGCCTAAAATACAGTGCTTGCGTTAGTCATAGGGCCCAAATTAGTAAGCTAACAACAGCAATGGCAGCAACAACAATCTGCTGCATATTATTAGAACAAAAGGGGCAATCGGAATATGCCTTGAGCCTTCAGTCACTCTCGTTGAAATGTATTTGATTTTCGGAATTGAGCTAATAAAGTGCTTTTTTGGCCGAAAGCACTGCGTACTGAGAAGACTGACAGTTGCACAAGGGGACATTCGATTGCGGCTGTATGGCAGTCTGTCAGCAGCAAGGAAAAATTCCATCGATCAACGTCTAACCCCCGCAGCTATCAAAGAGACAAATGCGGACATAGGAAATAGTCGCCTAAGCATAGCCTCTGACTTTCATTGTTATTTGTTAGGACCTTGGGCAGGTCTCACTTTGGGATTGCATTGCGTTCAGACAATCAAGTGGTGGGTAGG
The DNA here is from genome assembly GCA_034783695.1 of Sardinella gibbosa. Lineage (NCBI taxonomy): Eukaryota > Metazoa > Chordata > Actinopteri > Clupeiformes > Clupeidae > Sardinella > Sardinella gibbosa. The sequence continues at coordinate 364,318 of JASCIP010000069.1, read as the reverse complement.
CTATTTACAAAAAATGGTTGTCTGTGATTGGCCAGTCGCACAACCCATCTGACCGGCTGTGTTTCATTCATAAAAAACTGCAAGGGCACAACCGGCTCTGCATGAAAAAGGGGTGAAAAAGATGACAGAAAAGTAGACTATGTCGCATGGACTTACAGGTCCGATGCCATATGTTCTCGATATCTACAGCCTATTAAGAAGAACTAGGTTAGCATACTAATGAAACCATTTGCAAAAACTGTAGCGTTTGTTCGACTTCTTTAATATCTCAGATGCTGTTCAGAAGTAGCTTACAAAGTCATTGACATTCACAGGCGTAAGACCCAGTCATATTGTCTCTGTCCGTGGTCCTGAAAATGTCGGCGATTTAATTTCAAAGTGAAACGTAGGCTAGCCTGTTGCCTTCCAACACAAAATTCAACAACTCGCATTGTCTAAATTGTTGAAAAGGGCCGTAGGCCTAGTCTACCACAAGGCCGAAGGCCTTTTTTAATCTGTCATCTTCGGACGCTCAAAAGAATTGCTAATGGGATCAACGAGTTAAGTCATATCAAAGGTATTATATTAGGACATAATCACCTAACTAATATTTTAATGAACATAACTGTTTGCAATGATCGTGAAGAAATCCATCTTCGAGAGAGCAGCGTTGGCATTCCATGCGCGAGGCGGAAGGTGAAGACGGATTGTTTGAGGTCCTTGATTTGACTCGGAGTTAATGAGTCGAGATGTGCCGTGTTGAGGGGGGTTCTCCCTTGATCAATCTCCCGCGCCCCTCATCGGGCAACAATCATTTTAGCTCGGCACTCCATGTGAGGGCGCACTATTAAATTAGCCAATTTATAATCGAGAGAGACAACAAACAGTGGGAGGTTTGCCCTTAGTTTGGAAATGAAGTAGAAGACAACCCACCCTCACACCCACACATGCCCTGTAGGTGGATTGATATAGAGGGAGGACACAGAGATCCTCCTCATCAAAAATTGAGCTATGCAATGAAAGCATTCAACAGCACTTTTGAAAATAAAAAGTAGGCTGTGGATTAGATCTCCCGGAGAGAAAAAAAATGCTACGTGTGTGTGCGTGCGTGCGTGTGTGTGTGTGTGTGTGTGTGTGTGTGTGTTTAGGGAGGGTTGTTTGTCCAACAGTAACATGACAATGGCCAGTCTATCTTATCCGCCGTAGCCTACAGCGGATCTGTTTATAATCCATATTCATATTTGTCATCCAAGTGAAAAAAAAAAGATTTATTCAAAATCATTCAGTGATATTAGTCAGCCAGTCTTTCCATGCAGTTTGCAGTTCATACAGATGATGCTGATGCTGATTATGTGTATTCAGTTGGATGTTCTTGCCATGTGCTGTTCTCACCTCATAGTTAAGCACAGATGGGATGGAACTGTGGATATGAAACATGATGTAAACATTGCATGCTATCTGTCATGGCTTCTATTTATTCTATATCATTCAAGCTAAAATAGAAGAAGTCTTTCCCATGTGTTTAGAACTGGCTGAGTAGGTTGTCACCATCTGCTCAAAGACAGCAGATGAAGAATAATAATTTCAAGTCAATTCGACATGTTTTATTTTCAAAGGTGAGTCATAGTCATCAGAGGCCAAAAAAAGATGGGTTGAAGAGGTTGTGTAAGTGTGTAGCCTACCTGTGTGCATTTCATGTTCAAGAAGGATAAACACAGAAACTTGCACTGACATAATTTGTAATCATTTTTACCCTGTGGACCATGTACACTCTTGGTAGAGGTTTTATGTTGTGTTGTATGATTCTGGAACAGCTATTATTGTGACATTTGAAGGTTCTTTGGCCCATTACACATTTGGGAAAACCTGATAAAAAAAAATAAAATTATGTGGGTTTGAATTCTGTTGAAAGTCAACAGGCTCAATAGCGCTGCGCACTGTTTACCTTTGACTGAGCCAGCTCACAGAGGTTATTTGAAACAAGAGCATGT
>JASCIP010000069.1:330301-349403 GCA_034783695.1 Sardinella gibbosa | reverse complement strand
CACACACACACACACACACACACACACACACACACACACACACACACACACACACAGGCACGCGCACACACACACACCCCACAGTTTGTCCTTCCTGTCTCCCTTTCTATTTATGTGCCATCTGTTGATGACCCAGATCATCCTTCTCTATCCAAATCATGTTTCCCTTCAAGATGAATAGATGCATGCACAGATATTACATTTATGTTTATATTTATGTTTTTGTTTATATTTACATTTATGTTTATGTATACTAGGTAGACATGTTTTTCTTTGTAAAGCCATATACTGTACAACAAAAAAGACCACATTACCGTATAATGCAAAAATACTTAAAATGGCTAAAATATTCGCTTGTGTAATTTTGCCACATTATAATAGAAGCAAAAATAACATACAGTAATGTTTTTTGTGCGGCAAGTTCTCTATCCTGGCCAGATGAACCTCTTCGCAGCTTTCATCTGCTGGAAGGTATGAGGAGGTTCGCTATAAATGATGTTCCTTCTGTTAAAGGATGACTGCACTCATCCGTCCCCTTCAGTTTTATGTGAGCACACAGATATGTGCTGACTCACTATGGAGATGTTATTATATAATAAATAAATAAATATACATGTATATACAGTATGCACACATGCGCGCGCACACACACACACACCATATGCCAGTGTGTGAATGTGTGTTTATGCGTCACACACATCCACACACACACACACACACACACACACACATACACACTCACACATAGTGTGATGTGTGCATTTATTTTGTTCTAAGATATCTTATACTTTCCCTTTATTGCCATGACTGTAATATTGTGTTATTATAATAGGGTACCATTTCTTCTTCTTGTGTTGTCACATTTTCTATACTATTTCTATTTCTGTCATAATCATCCTCTCTGTTTCCTTGTGATCAGATTTAGGAGTTAAATGATAAGGTTGCGGTGCATTGTGACATAAATTGTGAGATAAGGCTGAATTGTGACATCATTGTCTAATCATGCACCCATTGCGGGGTTCCTTGTATGCTTGGGTAGTTAAACAAATTCTTTTCCACTGCCATGCAGCAAATGTATCCATGTTTGTGACATCTGAAAAGATTTTCACAGGGCGAAGCGTTTGAGTGTATATCATCGCACACCACATGAATCACAATCTGTGGTGATGCAATCTTGGTGACTAGGGTCTGTGTGTGTGTGTGTGTGTGTGCGTGTGTGTTTGCATGCGTGTGCATGAGCATGCAAGACCCATGTTCATTCTCTGAAGTGGGAAAGAGCAGAAAGGTTGAGAGTTATGTAACATCCTCACCCCCCACACCCCCCCATCATTGCACTATTTTTTTTTCCCTTTTTTTCTGTCCAATCCATTGGCATGTGCTTGGCATGAAAGCCTTGGGGCTAATACAGAGCCAGCTGGTGATTCTATGCCAGCTTTAGCCGTGCACCCTCTTCCCTAAATCCATCCCACGCCCCTCCCCCTGCAGTCCTGACCTTCCAATTACCGCTCAACCCATCACTTGCTCACCCATCCCCCGCTCTCAAGTAAGAGGGGAGGAGGTTGGGAAAATTCCACTGGGACATTGTCTGGTCCACTGCCATTACACAACCTTGAATAGTGAATGGCATCAGTTGATTGTGCGCACGCCCCGGCAGATGCACAAAGGTATGCTAAGGAGAACAGACTCCTGTTTGATGGAGAGAGAAGATTCAGTTGCTCGCTTAGTCAGTCACTACACACTCACACTCACTGAGGGGGAAAAAAATGCTGCGGAAACACTGAACAGAGGTTGAGCTGAGCACATGGTTCGGTGTCATGTCATCCCAAGGATTTGAAGGGGATAAAATACCTCGCAGTAGTGTCACAAAGAGGCTGTAACTTGACTCGCTGTTGTAAAATGATTCTACGAGTAACTTGTAAGAGTAGCCCTGTATTCAGTGGCCCTGACGGGCATCATGTGTCTACTTAGCCATGAACCGGGAGCTCGCCCACACCTATCCTCTTAATTCCAAAACACACTCTCAGCATTGTCTGCTATATGCAAAATATCACACAGGGAGAGTAAAATTGCAAAGTATAAAGGCAGTATAGTGTAGTATAATATGATACAGTGTAGTGTAGTGCAGTGTAGTGTAGTGTACTGTAGACTGTAGTGTAGAATAGTAAAAGATAGGATGGGGTAGTCATGGCGACTCTTATAAGATCTCTCATCTTCTAAATGAATTACTAAAATATAACATCCTCTATATGAATTATAGGTCGTCCAGTTGTCCAGTCCTTCATTCTCAATACCAGAGCTCAGCTGCGTCTCCCAATGTGTCTGGCATTCATTTCTGAGAACAATGTTGAGCCTTTCTGCATCTTTTGGGGACCAATTAGTTTGTGTCTTAATGAGTGTGACCGCTCTCCAGGTCCTAAGTAACCGTTGCTCTATATTCCCAATCAAAACACACAGAATATCCTCATTGACTGAGAATAGCACCACAGCTTCACCCGTCCTACTTTGGGGGAGGCCATCGCCCCAGAACTGAGTGTTACACAGACACTGCTTGCATTCCAGTTTGGTTTTAGTGAGCAGGAAGGTGACCATACATGGGTCATGTGACTCCCCCGCTGACACCTGATCTGATCGTCAACTGCCTCAGAATCCCCTGAAGCTCCCTCACCCACCTGCCGTACTTCATTCCCACTTCATTCCCACTTATCAAGGTATTCCACCCTTCTATCCGTGAGATTAAAAGTAATTCCTGTAGCTGGCAGCTGTATGATGGGTCTTTCCGGCACAAAATTCCCTGGATCAATGTGTCAGCCCTTCAGTCAGTATGGTGTGTGGTAGCCTACAGGTCTAAACTCTAAACATCTCCTGTGCAGACCATGTTTCAACCGTGCAGTGCTGTGACAACAGGCTTTTAGTATAGTTGCTCAATGGATGGAATGGATAGAGGAATCCATTAAAAGCCTTTATGTCAGATGGGTATTCAAAGTGCAATGCTATGCCTCTGTTAACAGGGAATCTGTTTGGAACACATTGATCATATAGTGAATATAGCCCATTCATGTGCTTTGCCACATGAACTACCATTGAACTACCATTCCCTTCATGTGGAACCTTTAAAAATCTCACTGGGGTTTGGAGTTGGAGTTATGACTGGCATTTGCAGCACTACAGAGGTGCACGTGTTATATTTGGTGTATCAGGCCAAAGGCATGGCAAAGGCAAAAATTTATGAAATTATAGGCGCACCCAAGAGGGGAGAAATAAAAGACTCATGTGCAAGAAAAGACGTACTATCCTAAACAAAGAAATTATAACCCCCCAAATAAAAAAAAAACAACCTCCTTTGTTTTTCAAGACAGTGTCTTGTCTTTTTTCGGGGGTGGGGGGGTTGGGATGGGAATGATGTCATTTATTATTGGGTGGCGCAGCACAATACACAATTTGGTTACACACACAAATATTTGTATTACTACGAAACTAGCTTGTTAGTTTAAGTTTGTTTTCCACCACTTTAAGAACCTCTTTTCAGTTATATGTACATAGAAGGATCTAGTTAGCTATACATGTTAAAACTACCAGGACAACTCTTTATCTACCACAAGGGTTTTAGCAAACATTTCCAAGCCATTCCTTTTATCACAACATACAAAATGAATACAGAAACCATGCTTTTGATGCCTCAGGGTCAACCAGTGAAGGCAGAAAAAATATTGAAAATATCTTTACAAGCCTCTCTCTGCCATACAGATCTGGGTTGTAAGAGGTGGATGCGGCATTAGTTTTTTTAGGAGTGTGTGTGGAAAAGTGTTTTAACACCAAAGTGTAAGCCAACTATCCAGCCAACAGCTTTTGTAACAGTGTAAGAAAACAGTGATGGACTGTAAAGATCCAATTCAGGTATTCACTTACTTTAAACATATATTATGGAGCATTAAATAGAGTGAAATGTAGGGGATAGCTGGATACTTTCAGCTGCGGTATTATCTATCTATATATATATATATATATATGACCTTAAAATAACCAATGGAAAGCCAGAGACATAAGATATCCAAATATGCCTCTCCATTTAGTGGCATTTGATCAATCTTGAGGCCTCCATCAATAACAATATCTGTCCATGCTCGATGCCAAGGACAGATGCTTTATGGCTGCTGTTTTGTATGCTATGTAGTCTCATTTACTAACACTACTACTTCAGTGAGGATTTCATACATTGCTTTGAAAAAGTCTGCATGTAACATTTTGACTTTAAAAAATGTTTTACAGTGAAGTGTAATGAATGACAAAAAAATTATAAAGCCTTGAAAAATGTTAGTGAATGAGACCATAAGATTTGTTCCCTTGAGAACAGGAAAGGATTTACTTACAAAATAACTTCAAAAATCATCAGAATTTTAGGCGCAAATATCTGGAAACCAGATTTTTTGAGTTACTTTGAATAGATTTTATACGTATCCAATTTTGTTTTGCATTAAAAAAAAAGAAATGAAAAGAAAAGAAAGAGAAAACCTGTATATTTGTTTATGTCTACATCTCACATTTTTGCAATGTCTTACTTCAGTAGTTCTTTCCAGAAGAGGAGAATGTTATTAATATTAAGCCTCATTGATAGTAGCAATTGTAACCATTATATTAACCATCCACCCCACAACCCAACCAACCCAGCTCAAACAGTTTGTTCTTATAGTGCCAGAGCTTTGATGTTACCGGTTTGCTCTAATGTGATATTAGTGTGAATGTGTGAATGTGTGTGTTTGTGTGTGTGTGTGTGTGTGTGTGTGTGTGTGTGTGTGTGTGCATGGGTGTGTATGAGAGAGTGTGTAAGAGAGTGTGTGAATGTATATGTGCCAGTCAGAAAACAACTATGTGTACATAACTGTATCTAATCGTACAATGACTTTGTGCATTATATATTCGGCATACATTTTTAGCATAATTGCATTCACAGAAATCACAGTTAACATACATAAGTGCTAAGCTTCAAGACATTTTCATAGTTCCAAAAACACATAAAAGGCCTTTGTGTTTTGTTGCATTTTGAGTTTTTCGTGGGGAAACCATAACAACCTCAAATAGATTCTCCCTTTCTATGTAGTTCCTGGTTTTAACTAATGATTTGTCTAACAAACCAAGCATGCACTTATTTGTGTCAACTAAAGGGAAAATAAGGACATTGTAAAATAGCAGAAAATCAAATGAAAAGAGGATAATAAAGAAACGATTCACAAAAAAAGCCAAAGTTGTTAAAGTCCACTCTGCTGAAGCTCTAACATTAACATAGCCTATCCATATTTTCATGCTGTTTTGTTAGCTTATTTACTAGTTCAAAAATATCTCTTTGTATACATACATAAGCAAAATCGAAGTTTGTTGTGTGCTGACACTACTGAAATTAGTCTTTCTACACATACTAAACTAGTTTTTGCACATTGTGTCTGCTTAATATGTTAATGCTTTTCTACAATGTCTATTTTTGCACACATTAGATAAATGTATGGAAGTTTTACTTCACCCTATGAAGACAAACGTATGTTAAGGTTTTTACATTTTACAATTGCATCACTAACAACATGACTGTGCAAACAATACAAACAATGAAGAATGAAATTATCGCTAAATCTATGTTTAAACAACCGTGATTCTAAGATCCTACAGCTTTTAGACAAAATGTGTTTCATGAATGCAATGTGGCTAGGTTTACACCATGTATGAGAGTTTATGTATAGCCTACTGTATGTAACTCATTTGGAAAATCCCATCTCTTCTAAAACATGCCTTTGCTAAGCATGCACACTCGCACGCACAAACACACACACACACACACGCACACACATACACATAGGCCTATTCATTCACTTATGCACGCACACACGCACGCATACACACACACACGCGCACGCACACAGACACATGGACTGCCTGCATGTTACTGTCTATTTTGGTACCTAAATAATTACAGGTCATTTTACTTGATGTAAACCTAGCCACACAGGTGATTTCTACCCCTTCAAATCCCTCAAACCCACAAAGCATATCGCAAAAGCGAAGAAAAGAACATCTCATACAACATTCATGGATTGAAAGTTTTTTAAAATTCGTGTATTTAAAATAGTATTTTATGTTTCACAACCATTTCTGTAAAATTAATAAATAAAAAAACAACATTTTACTCAGTCTTCAAATCACCACTTGAGAATAAGCGGCCAGATGGGGTTATAAAAATATTTAAAAATAAATGAAACAATGTTTTGAAATAACCAAAATGCCTTTGAATGGCATAGTAACTGTATTCATCCCCTTGATTTGGCATTAGGCTGCAAGTTCTATTCAAAGTCCTTCACAGAGAAAAAGAGTGAACACATTTTTGACATATTACTTCTTGAACTCCTATTAATTTCAACTAAACAAAAAATAACTATTTGAGTCATCCTCAAAACTGAGACATAAAACCAGCTATGTCTCAAAGTCATATTTGAATAGTAGGAGAGAGATTAGAACTGAACAGCTGCAACCCTATCAAGGGAATGGGCACCATGAAAAACACTAACCCTTCTCCAACACACACACTAGTCCTTGCCACCAAGGGCTCACTGTGTGTCGATCCAGGTTATTTTTTTCCACAAAACCCATGTCTGGGACAGTTAATAGATAACGCTCATTCAGACCTTGGTCATTACATGTTGGACCCTTGAGAATGGATTTTTACCCTAAAATTTACAGTTATGACCATGTCTATGAATAAGCTTAATGGCTTCTCTACAGGAGTAACACTACCTGGTTCAGTCAGTTAAAAGAAAAAAGTGATTTCAGGCACGTTTATCAAACCATTCAGTTCTTAACAAAAGCCCATTTTCATTGCAAGTTTTTTAAAGGGCTTTTTGTTAAAAAAGTGACTTTAGGCTTGAAAAGCATCAGAGACTTTGGTATGACTTGGGTGGGTACTGACCCTCATAACATACCTGTGTTAAAGTTGATGCCATCTAGATAACAAATTTCACTCTTTACTTATTCATAATTTGAGTAAATTGAGTAAAAAAAGTACTCAGAGCATGAGTATCTCTAATCACCTGAGTTTTCTTCTGACTGTATGGTATATTAAAGAACCACGTTATGACCACTGTCCTGTGCAACATTTTGAGAATGATGCATTTATCGTGAGGCCATCTGTGCTTTTGGGTCACACAACTGGAGAACTGTAATTTTATAAAATTTCCCCTCAGAATGGAGAGCTTTTAGAATGCACATTGGGAAACAATTCTGCAATGAAGGAAAGTGAGGTATTAAGTCAAACATATTCGCAGTCTAATAAGGCAATATCCTGTTTTGAAAAAGATGGGTCTATTATGCACTTCTTCCATGTCATTTTTGCTATCATCTACCAGTTGTGTTTTGGTCCAAGTCACAGAAACCTAGTATGTGAAAAATTTCCAACACCAACAAAATTAGGTAGTGTGACAAATAAAACAATAACTTCTTATTTAGGCCATTCGTTTAAAAAAACAGATATATGCTGAAGAAGAAGCATTGCAGAATTGCACACCAATCGCTAATTTAGGTCCAGGATCATCATTAATATTTTAAATTAGTAAAAGTAAAAGTAAACTAAAGTTCTCAAATTAGTGCTTTTTGTAAGCATTCTGCTATCAGCATATGTCTTTGACATCACCGCCTTAGTCAAAACACACATTGACAACACACGTCAAAGACATTAAATAACATATTTCTCATAACAAAAAAGCATGGGTCAGATTGCATGGAATAACTACGTAAATACTTAAAAAAAATGTGCAATTCTTCTCAAACTCAATTTGTTGTGTGACATTTACAATACTATACAACCATATCAACTCACTAAAAATAAAGACAGAACAATGGTCCCTCATCTTTTGTTGTACCCCACTATAATTTTAGTTCCCGTTTCCGTTGTGTGGTAAAGTGTGCATTAGATCAAGATCATAATGCCAAAGGAGACATTCTAGTCAAAACAGGTGACTGTCTGTGAAACCTGAGTCTGAGTGAGAGAATAGGTCCTGTATGAAATAGATCCTGTCTGTTTAAGCTGCAACATCTGAAACGGAGACTAACCCCCTGCATATGAGATGAGCACTAGTACAGTATGTCTATTTGTGTGTGTGTGTGTGTGTGTGTGTGTGTGTGTGTATGTGTGTGTGTGTGTATGGAGAAGGGGGGAGGGGGTGTCCTTGCTGATTCTCTGGAGGCCAACTGAAATGTCTTGTGGCGTTAAGAAGACATTTCTCCCAATAAGTATCTTGTTTCTTAACTGCCCAATGAATTTAGAATGAACTCAATCATTATTACTGAACCACCCAATGAATTTAGTATGACCTCAATCATTTACAGTAACTCCAAACTGTGCTCTCATTAGCAAAGTGGTAACATGACAGGAGGGCTGCTCTCTCTGGTTACCAGCAGCTTGGACGAAAAAAACTAACAAAAAAAAAACAACAACTGGCTTTTCATGCCACATCAGATCTCTGTACCTATGCCTGTCTCACACTCAAGGAACTCTCTAAAGAATACAATGGATGACATGAATGACTCGAATGACTTGCAAAGATAGACTAAGTCAAATAGTCCATATCTGCAACATATGCTTTCAATCAGTCAGCTTTAGTTGTAGAACATGTCTACGGATTTTTCCACTTTTAAGTGGGAGAACAGCCATCAATTAAAGGGCTAATTGTCTGTCCAATCGGTTAACAACTAATGACAGGGGGTGGGGCCATGCAACAGAGTGAATATACAATATAAAGAAAGGAAAAGTCAATGTGTATAATCAGGGAAATGTAGTTAGCTAACACAAGACACAACTACCTAGGCAATTTTTTTTTAAAAAACAAACAATGCTCAACATCCAACCAAAACAGATGTTTTACAGAACGAATTTTGTTACACAGGCATCAGTGCCATCATGACATGCACACACTTATTTCAACAATTTTACCATAACCTCTCTGTGTATAAAGCAATTATTTCTGTCCTCTCTTGACTGTATCTAAATTGGTGCACCACAGTATATTGCAAATATACTGAACTAAAGCTGTTCTTAGCTATAGTATGTTTGCAATATGTTGCAACACTTCATAAACATATTATTGTATACTGTAATTTTACCATGGATTACTTAACATTATAGATGCATGTGTCTGAAAACAAAACTAGTCCCAAGTGTGACTGACCAGATATTCCATGATGCAAAAAAAAAAAATGTCAAGAGAAGACACTGTGCAAGTGGAATTATTTGTAATGTATACACAATACTGAATTGGTTTACCTCTTTTCCAGGAAAAAAGTGCTGAGGATTACCTATCATTCAAACAGTCATTGTAACATGAGTGTTTGGTTTTCACTGCAAGGTTGCCAAACATTAACAAGTGACAAACTTGGGAAAAAAAAACCAAAACTCTGAAAGAAATCAGTCCTACTGTAGAGATCCGGAGGATTTGAGGATATGGTTCGAGGGGCTGGGAACCTTTAAAAGCAAAAGATTTCGACAGACACATAGACCATATCTGACTACAAATTTCAAAAACAATTTTGAGGTCAAAAAAGGCCTTCCACTATCCACAAAATCTCCCAATTTGACAACAATTTGAAGGTGGCTATCCATTATGGCCATTCTGTAGTGCTACACCCATCTCTTTAACTTAACACCTTCAATCTGTGGTGCTGCTGTTTAAACCAGATTATAAAGGCAAGGTCCACAACATGTCACAGGTGAATTTTCAATGACAATGTCACCACAACACATTTGTAAAAAGCAAAATGGCCCAAATGGATGCTAAAAACTGTGCTCCTTATGGAGAAGAAGGAGAATCTCCAGATATTTTGGACCACTCGGAAGAGGTCCATTACTTTGGAGGAGTTTCCTTTCTCTTTTCCAAGAAATTCAGAACAAAAGGCTCTGTGGCAAGGGTGAGAGAAGATAAAGGGTGAGGTAAAATGGGGTTGTGGGTCCTCCAGAAAAGGAGGAGGAGGGGGGATAAGCCAAGGGTTTTTTTAGGGGACAAAAGGATGGATGGTGGTGGTCCAGAGATTACTTCTTTTCTCGATAAAAATGGTGGGTTGCTTCTTTTTCTGTATCAAGTGCAATCCATTCGCTCCAGGAAAAAAAAAAGAGCCACACACTGTGGCATCTTCTTTATTCAGGGTATGACTGTGTGAGTCCATCCGGAAGTAGTAGAGGGCATTGTGTACTTTGATTACACTTCTCTCAAAACGATTTCATGTTTGTCTGGGATTTCTTTTTCAGGATCTTCAAGTCTTGACATAAACCAGGGAATAAAATTGAATGTTTTATCATTTGTTCTGTCATTATCACCACCTTTCAATTGGCTGTTTATGCTTGTTTGGACGTTTTGGGCATGTTTAAAATCCCACTTGATTTCCAAAAGATTTGGTCATGTTCAATAATGGACATTTTTGTAAAGAAAGTACCGTCCGTCAGATAGAGTTATGGTGAGTTTGTGTTCTTGTCAAATGAAAAGAGACAATACTTAAGTGTTCTTTCTTTCTTCAAGCTCTCCGTGGAGTGGAAAAGGAGCAGTGTGTTTTCTATTCATCAATGCAATGTTGAGAGAATGGTGTTGTTATGGACATTGAAAACACTATAGTATTTTTAATTTTTTTTCCAAGAAGTGGCTCTAATTTTTTGAAATGGTAATAAAATAATTTTATAAGGGAACGCTTGCATACTGTACTTGGTCTATTTCTATGTCAAGAAATATGAAAAGTATATGATCGGAGTGGGGTTTTTTTGGACTCATGGAAGCTTGCATACTTGGTCTTTTTCTATGTAGATGGTCATGAAAAGTATATGAACTGTATGTTTTCTTTGTAATTTGGACTCTAAGCCATTCTGAAATGGTCTAAATGACATTTAGACAAACTTGGGATTCATTCAAATGCTTGCAAGCGATCTTTGAGTGGACACTAAAACTAAACAATCAAACAGCATCATGAGTGCCTACCTACAATAAATATATTATCTCTTATTTACTATATCTTGCATTAAAACTCAAATATTAACACATAACATAATCGTGATACTGCTGAGTATTCGTATGCAAAAGTGATTTTAAGGTAATTCTTGCATATTAAACATTAACAAATCGGTTAGTTATTATTAAACACTCAATGTATCGTCCCCTCTGGTGATAATTCAATTTAAATGGGGAACTTTTGTTAGAAGCAGCACAGGTTTTGGGGTGTTTGGTATCCTGCGGATTAGGTTTGAATTTTGAGTTTCCAAATCCATTCAGCTGAGTAAGTGTGTCTGAGTGCTGTCTGTATCTTGACTATGTTCCCCCTAATCTATAAAGGGAGAGGCTATGTTGCAGTATTTCTGAGAGTGGTTGCTGTGTGCCAACCAACTCATTTTTTTTTCTTGTTAGTACTGACTGAGCACAGAAATCCAGGATGATTTTCATAAAGTGCTGTAAGAGTTGTGCAGATTTGTTTGCGACACAGTATAGGTATTTACACACATACCATATTACTAAATATATTTATAGGTATGTACACAATGGGTTAGATAAATTAAGTACCCTACATTAGGTTTCCCAAGGGCTTTGTTGGATTACAAGCTAGATTGACAAGAACACTATTAAGTTCCCTAACAATGTTCAAGTATCTGATGGTCATGTTCTTGTTATGTATTGCTGTTGTGGCTGTTGTTGTTGTTGTTGTTTTTTAAGTTACACTTCAGTTTGGCCTCAGGTAAAGGAGTCAATCAATGTTAGCTGGGCTTCTTAAGGGGTAAGTGTAAAGGGGGTGTTTAGTGGTGCTGCGGACACTTGCGTCTAGACAATGTCAGACTCGACGACGCACTGCTCTGTATATTCTTTCACCAGCTCCACACCGAGCGTGTTGCGGCAGAATTCGGATACTGGCTTCCACATCGGGGGATCCAGGAACACCTGGCACATGACGTGGCCTTTCAGTGTGCTTGTGTGTCGCCTCAGGTGGCTAAGGAATTGCTGCACGGCCAGCGACAGATCCTTGCCGAACACATCGATGTTGAGGTAATACCAGTCGTCACCGATGGGCACCCGGAAGGGGAAGGTGCAGAGACTGGCAACAGTGGGACTGTTGGCATCATCCACCATCCAATCGATGTCTTTCTTCAGTAGGATGGCCATGTTGCTTGGCAATGGCTTGAAGGGCTGCCAGTCCTGGACAATGGTGGCATTGGGGAGGACGTCACGCATCAGACCCGAGTTCAGGAAGAGCTGGCATACCTCAGATGGGTCCAGACGAACCGGGGCACGGGGAGGGGTGAGACCATCTGCTGGGAGACCCACATTGGGGCCCAGCTCAGCCAAACGCAACTTGAGGTCTTCAGCTCGGAAGCGAACCAGAAGGATTCCCTTTTGAAGTGAGGAGAGTTTGAACGATAGAACATTAGTGTTGAACCTATGATTTAAAATTCATATCCTTTCAAATATAATTAGTGTCCTCACTGAGGAATAAAAAAAACTTTATCAGTGTAAGCTGCCATCAGGCCGAGCAGTTGAAAAGGGGTATCAGCAATTGTTCTGCCATCTCCCTTACCTGTTTGGTGATTAAACGGTACTTCTGAAAGTCTTTTGGGCCAAGCTGGTCATCGCGGGTCAGGCGGCTAACTTTAACATCTGGGTACTTGGCTTTAACCATCTGCGAGCAGAATCTAAGCAGTACACCGGCCACACCCTTCCCTCTCTCCTGAGGTGCCACACGCAGGCCTTCCACTAGCATTGTGTCCCCATCATCAATGAGAAACACTGACTCGAGAGCAATCTAAGAGAACGACAGAGAGAGAGAGAGAGAGAGAGAGAGAGAGAGAGAGTAAGAGAGTGAGAGAGAGAGAGAGGGAGAGTGAAAGAGAGAGGAAGGGAAGTGTAAAAGTTGTAGATTGATTTTTTTTTTATATGGTGTGGTATTGATGTTGTTTTGCTTTTCAAAATGTATGAACTTTTTGTACTATTTCAGGGTGAGGAGCCACAAACTACAAATAACCTAACTGCTTTTAGATAAGCCTTTTGTTTCTAGTTCTATTTCTATTTCTATGTTTCTATGCTTGTACCTTGCAGAATTATATATGTTTATGGGGTTTGTATGGGCTTTTTTCCCCCCAAAGCAACGAACAGCAAAAAAGGCAAAAACATCAGATTGTAAACAAGAATACTTTGCTACAAATGTAAATATATTTATATAATTTGAACATATTTGTGTAATAAGTGATGTCAATGACAGCAAAGATAACATATATAAGATAACATATACAGTATATGTTTAGTGTTTTTTGAGCTGTAACAGTAATTGCACTGGGCTATCCTTCAAGCCATTTCCCTTTATTGCATATGGGCCGAATGAACTCAACAGCAACTGTTGTGTTTCACAGTTAGTCAGTTACTAGAAGTGCAGAAGTGCATGCTGTACTGTGAAGGACAGACTTCACGGATCCCAGCAAGTGTTGCGGTTGTCAACAGCCAGTGGTGTTGTTTTGCACTGCTACTGTCAACTGCTGTTGTATAATTAATTAGTCTTGGTTGTCAGCCACTGTGAGAAGTCTCCAGCAAATAGCACAAGGAATTTAACCTAACTTTTTTTTCCTGAGTATGACTTAAATTTGGAATTCTTTCCAGGTTTGGATGACATATTACTGATAGTTTCAAATGCAAACTGAGAAAAGATGAGAAAACTGAAAGTTTGCCACTTGTGGCGTAAAAGTAGGCAAAGCATTAAATTTTTTTAATATACTGTATATGCTTATTAGGGCTGGGGCTCGAACCCATGCCTCAGGGTTGATAAGTTGGTTTCCTCTCGTATAATGAAATATAAATAAAGATGTATTGTAAATTCAAATGCAGACATGGAGCAGTAAAACAGCTTGGCGAAAATCAGTTGACCAATGACCATGTTTGTCAGAATTGTCAGAATTTTTTTTATGAAGCTGTAGGCTTGTTTGAAAACTGGGGACAAAACTATGCTTCAAGTGCCATTGCCAAACACTACCTTTCAAAGTTTCAAAATAGATTGTTAACTTTGTAATGGGGTTGCTTTCTTCTTCTACCTAATAGTATCTGTCACCTTGTCAGATGTAGTTGAGGAGGCAACACATTCCTATAGGCAAAGCTTAGTGAAATGGTGGACTGGTACCCTTGTGTAGGTGAAAATGAAGAGGGTAGGCCAGCTGAATTTTTAAATTTGTAAATATCTTTTCTTTGTGACTCCATGCCTTCTTGTGCAGTGAAAAGGTGGGAAGTATTGTCTTAGGTGGTTAAGTTTGAGACATTTACATATTATTTGTGGACATGTGGATTTACCTGGGTGACGTGAAGAAGCCTGCAGTAGCGAGATGTTTTGGAAAGTGGCCTACTAGCCTAAGTCTGATACTGTATATGTTATATAAAATATTTTCGCTCATCAGTGGAGAATGGGTATGAGGCCATACTCTGCGTACTGCAAAGGTCTACTGTATGTGGTATGTCTACATAACTACAGCCAAATAAATGTTCCTAAAGCCACATTCAGATCAAACTCGGTTTTCACCTCCAAAAACGCAAGTATAAGATGAGATAAGGTAAGATACACTTTATTTTCCCCATGAGGTAAATTTGCCTTGAACTTCAAAGCGGCTAATATGAACAAGATTGAAACTGATTGTGTACAACTTGCTTCTGTATAACTTAATAGATTTGGCTAAACAACTCATTCCTTTAGTTAGCTGTGATTGACAGCTAATTAAGCAACGACCCATTATTGAAAAAATTCAGCCCCAAAAGTTGAACTATTTTTAACTTTGAGCAGCAAGCCTTTTTAGGGGCCTCGCTTTTTAAAAAAAATTTTTAACTTGCACCTCCCTCATATTGAACATGTGGCACATAGGACATGTCGCCATCGTTCCAAAAGAAAAACAACTGAATTTGACCATCTGGAGGTGAAAAACGCATGCCAGTCTGAATGGCCACTGAGGCTATCTCAAGAATTTAGTTGAACTAGCATTCAGTTGTGGTTGTTTTGGGGGATATCTCTCAGTAATGTGATATTGCATGTCAAGGTGTTTCCACTGTGTTTTCTTGTATTGACATTTTTCCGTCCTTCGTGAATTTGTTATTGAAGAGGAATTTCCACATCATAGTCTTCTATAGATAAGAGAAAATGGGTAACACGGCATTTAAGTAACAAAAAATAATGTACATTCAAAATGGAAGACTAATGGTTCCAGGCAAAGTAAAGCATTATTTTCAAAGCATTATCAAAACAAGGCATTATTTTCTGCTACCCAAATATTGTCCATTATCTCTTACCTACAGTCGTTACAAATTCCCAAATTCAGTGATTACAGTCATTTGTGAGCATTTCAAGAGAATTTCAAAATCATTTTGAGGATTTAAGCCCTTCACCATGACAAGAGATGTCTTACCACTTTGCCCTGCTTGCGTGCCAGAATGATGGTGCGGTTGGCATCCTGGAGCCAGGATTGGTAGCGGGTTGGCAGGTAGTCCAACCCACCATAGATATCCTGACTCATTGCCATGATGTCATCAAAATCATCTTCTGTTGCCACGGTGAACTGGAGTTCAGTCTGAGGTGGTGCCTCAGGGAGCTGGGTGAGTGGGAGGCTCTTCTCAATCTTCATCTTCACACAGAAAAAAAGAAATAAAAAGATGACGTTACACGAAAATGTAATAAATTATGAAATGAGTTTGATCAAAATATATATGTAGAATCAATACTCGATACACTACCTGTGTTCTATTCTATTGTACTCTACGGCAATCAGTGCGACACAACAGATAGATTGAAGATAAGTTATGGGAAAGTATAGTCAAGTATATTCTGGCAGATTGGCAATGTGTGGCACTGACGGCTGTGAGCCGCTGGAGTGCCCCCCCATGTTGGTGCCAGCCCCTAATCCCTACAGAACATTAGAACAGGCTGAGATAGGCGTGAGGGGGGTAATTTGCTGTTGCCAGCCCCTAATCTCTATAGAAAATGACCCACCCCCCCTCCACCTCATCTCAGCACGCTCAGCACAGGCTTCCCTTTGGAAAACAAACACATTTTTGCCGGGTGGGAAAAGAATGGGGGGGGGGGGACGGGGCGAGGGGTATTGGGCTGGATCTGGGAAGGTGGTGAATCACTGATGTGAGCAAGCACGCATGCCATAATCTGTCCCAAGTGAAGCATCACCAGCCTTACTAGAGAAAACACTGTCTGCACGTTCTCTCGGCGTGAAATATAACACGTACCCCAGTAGTTTTCCATTAGTGGGCTCCTCCACAAACACTTTCAGCATGACAGTACTTTTGTCTTTACTTGTGAAACAACATCAAATAACAACACAAATAACAATTATATGCATGGAGCCTTGCAAACATGAACAATGTTGTTTTATTCACATACATGTTGGATAAGAATGCAGGATAGTAACATGGTGAAAACCATGACCGTAATGCATGTGAGATGTTTATCACATTATATAAAGGTAACATCATTTTCAACGTGACGTTTTTTTTTTTATATCAAGCCTGGAAAAAAAGAGTCAGCTGCATCTATCAGACTATAAGCCTCCCAAAATAGCATCCTTCCACTTTTTCAATCTATATCGACTCCCAAAATAGCTTTAAGCCCATAGCTGGGTTTTGATTCAAACTAGGGCATCAAAGCTGATGCTGATATGGACAGTCTCCTCATTACTCTGATGTGCTTCCATTAGAGCACAGACTTTCAGACAAGTCCAAATTGTGACCTTTCCATTGAGCGGGATCAATGGCTGTCTGTTTCCCATGTTAATTGATGTAGTTGTCTTTCCAGCTGTCTGTAACTTGTGTCTGCTCTCCTGTCCAGTGTGACGCAGCCGTCTACCACTTTTAAACATAAACACACAAATCATAACTGCAAGCATCTATTTCTTGAAGATAATATAGTGCAAGTAAAAAAACACGTTTTAGTGTTAGGTTTTACAGCAGATTTTGTAAGATATGGAAAAAGGATTACAAAACGCGGAAGAATATATTACATAAGCACATAATGTATGATCTAACAACTCTTGACATGTTAACTTTGACCAATTAACTCGAATAACAAAAGTGTGAAGTTTGGGTGCGTTCACTGCATTAAACCATAAATAAAAGTCATCACTGAGAGCACTAAATGAAAATGTACAGCTTTACCTGTAACTAATTGAGTTGCCTATTATGAGCTAGAAACAATTTGACATATTACCTGAATGATGTGCCTTAGTGGACATAATATTTAAAACTCAAAAGAACTTTAATTTTCAAGGTACACTGAAAACAATTGAATCACAGTAATAAATGGGGGTGAATTGAGAGCAAATTGGTGAATTGGAGTGATATGATTGATGTGTTCATTTCATTTGAATTTTATTCATACATTCGGAAGTCATAGGGGTCATTAGGGATGAATTTAGAACAAGGCTGCTTTTAGAGTCATTGTTCTGAGTCCGTATTCATACATGACATGCAGAACAAGTCATACAGGTCATTAGTGATGTTGGTAAACAGGGAGTGAATTCCGAACACTGGACATTCTCCCTCTCTCTCTCTCTCTGTCACTCTGTCTCTCTCTCTCTCTCTGTCAAAGCAGGGATTATGCAGTCTTTGATCCGTTTTATATAATTCAGGAGACTTTATGACAGATGTGTAATGGATGGAAGGGATATTTGCAGGGCCGTTTACAAGTCCAAAACTGTTTCAGAAATGTGATGTGCGTAATGGCAATGAGAAAAACCTTGCTGCTATCGCTGCTTTTATGTGTTTTGTTTATCGCAAACAACCTTAAAACCACTCTGTTTTCTTAATCCTATGAAAACACCATTAACAGGATAAAATGCAGTATGATAAGACTGCTAATATTACTTTTTTATTGTGGGTTTTAAATCTCACAGATTGACAGGAGCCAGAATGCTGAGTGTCTATATAAACATGTCCCACTGGAAGGCCAAATTGGAAGCAATCGCATGATCATTGACGTTTGGTTAAAAAGCTGGTTCAGTGGTTTATATTAAAATTATGGGTAACACTTTAGATTTTTGACATTAGAGTGACATGAGCCTGTCATAAACATGTGTCATGAACAGGAATAACACTTTTTTTTAATATTTAGGACTGTTGTCATTGAGTGTCATTCGGTTTTTGTAAAGTAAATTTGACACTGTCATGTCCTGTTTATGACAGGTGTCACTCTAAAGTCAAAAAAACTCAAGTAAAGTGTTACCAAACTATGTTTTTGGTCCATTAGGATGGAATAACTGAGACAGCCCAAAATGGATTGTGTGAATTTTGATGCTAAGCCAAGGCAGACCTGTAAATAAAACAGAATCCGGCATGGAGTCCATCAGAAAAGACATCAGGGAAGATTCCAGTTTCGGTTTCATCAGATGTAGTAAAAATATCTGAAAAATGCTTCAGTTTAAACCATGACTCATCATATGCAGGGTCAAATAAAGCGCATTGGGTACTCAACGTTTTTTTTAAAACAAGGTTTACACACAGTGCTCATCCCTTTTTAATCAACATCTGTTTAAATCAACACCAGGTCATATTCACTATCACATTGCCACATATTGATATCTCCCTACAGTATCTCGGTCCTGTTGATTATGTCCTGTCCTGATGATGTCCTGTTTTACTTTGTTATACTGTCTATCATTTTACAGTGGTACATGTTCTGTAAAGGTTATAATATCAGTTGCCAATGTGATGAAAATGTATTACAAATGGCATTACCGGGTCCCAAAGTTTCAACCCTATTCCATGCTTTCCCTGTATAGGCATAGGACACAGGGCAACTAGGCTATTGCCTAGGTCCACAATGGTTACAGCAATGTGCAGCTGACTTTTTTTTGGCATAGGGAGAATAGGCTATTGCCTAGGTTTACAATGGTTACAGTAATGTACAACTGACTTCTACCCAAGCACATCCCTGTGTTTGATAGCACAGCAATGGAACTGCATCTAGTGCACACCCTGTGGTCAGACAGGTCTTGGTGTCTTAAATGATTTTGTTCAAACAGCATGCAAATTCTGCCTATTGATTTTGTGTGTGTGTGTGTGTGTGTGTGTGTGTGTGT
>JASCIP010000069.1:272906-287301 GCA_034783695.1 Sardinella gibbosa | reverse complement strand
ACTGTCATTTCAGTGACTGTGTATGTCAAGTACATATGGTATTGACATAGCTGACTTTGACCTTTGACCTATAGAAATATTATAGTACCCATGTAATAGTGCAGCCCCTCCTAAGAAAGCGCCTGAGCTTGACAAACCTGAGCAATAATTGTAGACCTATTACCATTTCTTTCTAAAATTCTTCAAAAGACACTCCTATCACATCTAGCTGAAAATGAAATGTTATACATCTTCCACTCTGGATTCTGGTCCAAGCATAGACTGGAATCTGACTTGTTGCTTTCAGTGGATGCAGGACTGTGAAATACCAGTACTTCAAATTACACAGTAGAGTATTACATTCTCTTGGGAGTGCTTCGAGCAGTGCTTTGGAATTTCAGGTACTGCTCTGAAATACTTGCCAACTTTTAATTATGCTTCATCTGTGCCTGCCGTCTTATCACATGGGGTTTCACAAGGATCAGTGCTGAGTTGTATTTTATTCTCACTGTCGCTACCCAGCCAAATTATGAAAAGCACAGCGTATCCCATCAGTGCTGTGCAGGTGATGCAGTACCTTTCACTCAAATGTGGAGCCTCTTTCGCTCTCCATCTATTGACTGCTTAAAAGAAAACTTACATACAATACAAGACATTAATTTTAATTTTTGGTCACAAATAGTGTAATTAATAATTGGGGCCATTTGCAAGCAAAAAAAAAATGCCATTCTATTTGACCCTGATTTAAAATTTGATAAACAGATCAATGCTATGGTTTGAGTAAACCTTTTGCCACCTTAGAATCTTAAGAAAAGCAAATATTTGAGATACTAATCCATGCATTTTTCTCCTCTTGCCTTGATAAGTGTAACACTGTATTTTGGTGTCACTCAGTCCACTCTACTCTGACTTCAGATGATGCAAAATGCAGCTGCACGGTTGCTCTCCAAATCTAAAGAGTCACAGCATACCAGTAAAATTTACAGTTCATGTGAAGTCATTCAAGATGACAGAATGATGGCAGATGAGCTGTCATGATGAGTTCAGGATGACAGAATGTCACAAACGTCACCTTCAGGAATGAATGGTTCTTTACTCCTCCATCCCTTGTCATGAGATAACCACTCCCTTCCTCCATGAGGAAGTGTACTGTGCAGGGGCATTGATCTTGACACAGGCAATGCAGACATCTTGAGAAGGCATCCCCAAAAGTCCTGATTTTGCCAGCATTGTTTTTTTTTTTAACTGTCTGTCCTGAAAAATGTATCATCTTTCCCGGCATGCCAAAAGTTAAGTTTTTTTTTCATGAAATTTGACTTCCATGCTCAAATTCAAAGTTTGACTAAACCTGCTCTCATGCTGCACAGCTATTTTTCTCCCATTATCTTAATACATTGCATTAAGAAGGTTAGCGAATCCTGTAGGCTAATGGATACATGTGAAATGGAAGTTTACTGAAACCTAGGCCTCTTTATAGCCTATCTAGGCTATCATCTATTCTGCCGGACACTCACAACCACATGCAATGTTGAGAATATAGCCAAGCCTATTAAATAACGTAGAGATTTGCAATCAGACAAAATTCAGGTAAACTCAGATTTATTTTTTTATTATTACTGTCCTGCATGGAGTTGTAGTCTATTAGGAAAAGTCAGCAACAGAAAATACTTGTGAGGTGTGAGCGTAAAAATCACTTGTCATGTTCAGTGTGGTCGACCTAACAAAAAAATGGACCTAAAAAAAAAAATGGACAGGAAAGGAGGGTGAAGAAATGCGCCGGAGAGACGGGCGTAGTTACACTGAGGTGTACAGCACACACACTGAGATACTATACATACACGGAGGTCTTTTTAGTGCTCACTCACCTACGCCATCTGTCTGTGAAATCAAGATCGCATTCAGCTCCTTTTGGCACTGTTATTTTTTAGAATGTGCTATATAAATAAACTAACTATGGATGACACCTAAATGTGATCTGACCTTCAAGGTCACCAGTATACAAAACACAATGTGCTGGATCTTAATTGCCATAGTGATTACTGCAAAAGGTTCACCTATGTTTTGCACACAGCTTTTGGGGATATTTCATGGAAGTTTTCAATATAGACGTGAAATACAATAATTTCACATTTTGTTTTGTCATACTGGTGAGTTACATGAAGATCAGAACACATTGACCAACATGTAGAAAACCAGATCATTTTGCTGGATTCACAAACCTTTAGTAGGCCATTGTAGTATAGAAGTATGCATACAAATGTCAGCCACATCTTCTTTAGTTTCCACAATTAACAACATAAAAACTTTCCAACATAGAAAGAATAAGCCTAAAAGAATAATAGCAAAAAAACAATCCATCTTTTTTTGTGAATTCTACTGTTTCTTGTTGATTCTAACGAAACGAAACCTCCATTTCCACCTGTTTAGGAGCCTGTTGTTCTTACGGATACCAACTTGGTGTATCCTGCGCTGAAGTGGGATGTGAACTATCTGCAGGACAACATTGGGAATGGAGATTTCTCTGTCTATATCGCTGAAAACCATAAATTCCTGTATTATGATGAAAAGAAAATGGCTAATTTTGAGAACTTTGTACCCAAGTCCCAACGAGTTGACATGAAATTTTCTGAATTTGTTGACAAAATGCAACAGACTGAACAACATGGAGGAGAGGAAAGGTATGAGATAAAACAAATATTTTCATGTCATGATTATCAAGTGTACTTCGTCATATACTGTCTCTCAGAGTATGATGTGGTCCATTTATTTAAGTAATTATAATACAGTATTATCAGCAATTAGTTATTGGACAATCAGAAAGATGGACTTTTATGTTGTTGTTCTAATGTTCTGTTACTGTATACAGCAACTCATTGGAATTTTCAGTAATTATTTGCTGTTCCAAAGAATATTATTTTGCTCTTGTAATATATTCCAATTCTTTTGTGATGCTTTTATGCAATATGAGACCTTTTTATAAGCACATATTATACAAAAATGTTTGACAATACATTTCCTTTTTGAATGGGTCAAGTACATGAATTTCCCATACATTGGCCATGTTTTGTGTTTTTGTTTGTAGAGTTTACTTGCAGCAGACCTTAAATGACACAGTTGGAAGAAATATTGTAGTAGATTTCTTAGGATTCAATTGGAATTGGATCAATAAGCAGCAGGCCAAGCGGAGTTGGGGACAGTTAACTTCCAACCTTTTGCTCATAGGCATGGAAGGTACTTTTCCCTGAGTTTAATATCATGTTTTATGTGGCCTAAATTGTCATCAACAACCGGTGTTGACTTAACACTATGACTGTGCTGTACTGTGTATTTGTCTCACCTGGGCTATGTTCTAAAAAAATCTCATACCTTAATATTGATTGTACAATTGTGTACACATTTTTGTATGACTGTGCACAACTTGCATGGTTTTCCATAATCAGTAAGGTGTCCTTACATGTCATATATGTTTAGAGCTCTAAGTGTAATTTCCTTTCTTGGACATTTGACACATTCCAAAAATTGTTAGCTATGTATGGGAATTTTGGAAATCAAGGTTTCCAAATAAAAAACAAAACAAAACATTGCAGTCTCCTTCAACACCATTGAAAATTTCAACTAATAATCCTGTTTTTTTTTCTTCCATAGGCAATGTTACACCAGCACATTATGATGAGCAGCAAAACTTCTTTGCACAAATTAGAGGTCATAAGAGGTGTATCTTATTTCCACCTGACCAGTTTGAAAGTCTTTATCCCTTTCCTGTTCATCATCCCTGTGACCGACAGAGCCAGGTAAGACGTGTGTGACTGTGTCTGTACTTGTGGTATTAGTAGGTATTTTGAACTATTCTTTCTTATAAAATGTTTCCAATTCTGACTGTGGACAATCGACTAAATTCTTATCTGAAGAATGATAAATAATAGACTGTCAAGTCTTACACTAAGGCTACATTGGATGTGTTAAGTTACGCTAAGTCAAGCTATGTCAAAAATACATTAAAAAGAATGGGCTATTTTTTATAATGTTCGCTGCATTGCCGCGTCTGGTTTAGCCAGTTCCATTGATTATAGTGGAAGCTAATTGTTACGACAGATTCTTTGGCTTAATGCACCCATTGTAGCCTTCCTGTTTGACCTGCAAGGTCCGTTAGGTGGGTCTGTGTATCTGCATAAATTCCTTCAATTTTGAATAATGCTGTCGGCACAGACATAATGGTTTAACTGCCATATCAGTCGTCATCATTTCATCATTCCAAATCATTGTCAAAATATTTTGGGCTAATATGAATTGAACTAGTCATGCTGAGCAGCGATCTCATTGACATGACTGACCTGGATATATTTTGTATAGGATGGTCTAGAATTAAGGAATTTATCAGTGATTATACAAAGCATCTACAGGAGGGGTCTCCTACCTTTTTGCCTCTGAGAGCTGCTCTAGCTACTGTAAATCAGTGTGGCTGAGAGCTACTCTACTATTTTACATCAGTATAACTGATACGCCTGGTAAAAAATCTTAAAATCCTTTACCAGTACACAGGTACCAGTGCACACAGTGACATGAAGTTTACATTTTTGGTGCCTCTATTTCCTGGCCAAATCTGGTGTGAGCTAGCAGCACCAGTTCTCTTAAGCAGGTGGCTAACTACTGATAGCTCCCAAGTTGCTGTACCTGTTGGAGACCCCTGATTTACAGTCTGTTAGTAGGAAAGCTCAGCTTAGTATTCACAGTTATACTATTTGGGTCCCCAAACTTTTGCACCTGCATGTTGTTGTTAGAATGCACATTGCACTGTTTCTGTTGATTCAGTAAATGGTATTTCACAGTTGAACTGTTAGACTTGCTATACAAGTTTGACAACATATGCCAAAATGAAGTTGCTATTTTAAAAGCTGAACAAATTGAAGCAATGTTTTTTTTTTCCTGGGGTGCCCACATTATACCAAGCTCTATACTACATAATGAGGGTTTGGAATTTAGGAAATGATTTTGTGAACCTAGAACTTCTTTGTGCATCAATCTGGTTCTTGCAAGCAGCTTTGTATTGAATGCTATTAGGCCTAAATTAGTGAATCAATGTGTTTCGCCCAGTCAATCAAATTGGTTAATCATTCTGTGTTAATTAATGCACATGTTGTGCAGGTCATCGGTTTGACAGATTAAACGAAATGGTGATGTAACATTATCTGTTGTGAGAAGCATACAAAAAAGCTCCTGAAAAATCGTCAGATTTAATGTAATCTTCTTGCCATTGTAGGTTGACTTTGAAAACCCTGACTATGAAAAATTCCCAAATTTCAAAAATGTTATTGGACATGAAGCTGTTGTGGGCCCTGGAGATGTCCTGTACATCCCAATGTATTGGTAAGATTTGCTTGTTTGATTAAAGCAATACAGTGTAGTTATTTACCTTAAAGGATAAGTGCCGTTTTCACAATTTGAACCTTATTTCAGAGACAAAATGACGTTACTTCCTCATCCATTTCACTTTCTCGAGATATTGCATTCGTTAGAATTCAAGTAACGGAGTGGTTAGGGCACCGAAATGCAGGCAGTAAATGCATCTGAATTTCTCAGATTTTTGTTATGATACGGTAGTGCTATTCCCATTTCAGTTGGAAGTACTTTGTTATTGCCTGTCTAATAGCTAAACAAGCCATTTGAGTGTCAAGAATCAGGAAGTAACGTGCTGGGCAGCACTACGTTATGACATCATCACTTGTCGTTTCGGCCAGTTTCATCAACATACAGACCCTGGATGGTGATATCAAAAGTGCCTCTGACTGAAATGAGATTAAGGAATTATCAGATTTGTTGTACAACATGAGCCCTATTCTTAAGATATCACCATACAGTACCTGACTTTTTGTATACTACTTGTGTACTAATTCACAATTGGAGAACTTGAGGTGGTTGCTAGACCATTGGTATGCTAGTTATTGAAGAAATCAGGTTAGTTGCCATGGTGGTTTCTAGATCGTCATTTTTGAAATGGCTGCGAGGAAGTTGATAGGGCACTTAAGATGGTTGCTAGGCTGTTGCGAGGGGAAGTTGATTATCATAATTTGGACAGTTTGTTGATTGTATTGAAAGGCTGATTCACCGTGTAAAAACAGTTTGCGCACCTCTTTTAGCTGTCAGGTGCAATGACAATGACCAAGTTCAGCCACAGATCAGAATCATAGAAAAAATCCAGCACATTGACCATTTCGCAAATCATTTATTTATTTACAATGTTTCGGTCTTAAACCTTCATCAGGTACATTTAATGATAAAACGATTATAACTTACAAAAAAGTTTCAGCAGTTGATTTGTTTGATAAACCCCTCTGGCACACAGACATCTCTGAATCCAGCATTTTTCACTAATTGTTTTTTCACTAATGTTTTTTGTTGCTGTTGTTTTTTAATTATTATTTCCTTTTATGTAGGTGGCACCATATTGAGTCCCTTCTAAGTGGAGGAGTCACAATTACAGTTAACTTCTGGTACAAGGTACAACTCCTTTCCTGCTTGTGATAGACCATAGTATAGAATCCTCTCCTGCATGCAATTTTAGTAAAACACTAAATAAAATTGGGTCTAGGGTCAGGGGTAGTAACTCAGGATGTTTTTACAGGGTGCTCCGACCCCAAGGAGGATAGAGTACCCTCTAAAGGCTCACCAGAAAGTAGCTATCATGAGGAACATTGAGAAGATGCTGGGAGAAGCTTTGGGAGACCCCCATGAGGTAGGACCATAACTGTACAATTTTTAGTTCAGTCGATGCCACAGATAATAGTAAAGTCCTTGGCATTTTGCTGTATGCGTAAACACAGATCATTTGAGTATTTCTGGACAAAGGGTGACAAAAGCCCTGATGAAGATGACCACACCACTGGGTCTAGTCTCTTCTAAATGCAAAGGCTGCAGTTTAGCTTGCAGCCTAATAATGCAAACCCTGTGGCTAATTTTCTATACACTTTGACATTTTTACGTCATGCTGCTTATGAAACACAGTGAAGCACATCAATCAGGAGTACTGTATTTATCATACTGTATTTATCATTCAGTTTGGTGTGCTCATCAATCGGAAGATGCAGACATGCTGATCACTGTCATTTGAATCTTTCATCATTCAAATATGATCACAATCACAATATCTTTGAGAAAAATAGCAATTAGACATTCATCTATAAATGCAGGGAAGGTTTGTCTGTCTTTTACACTCATAACTCTTAAACCATTCACCTGACTGATAACAAATTTGGTAGGTGTCAGGCTATTGGCACTAATAGTACTGTACATGCAGCGCCAAGTTTGGTGTTAGAAGTAGCAAACATTTCCTTCTGCCACACTGTCCCCCACAGCTTTCACGTTTCTCGTTCGTGCAGTACTGATATACAGGTCACCTGTGCTCTACAGTATCATGCTATGGTGTCAGATGGAATTACCATGTATAATCTCAGAGATCTACAGATTTACATACATTGAATTTTGCTGATCTTGCAACAGCATACAGACATATAAATCCATTGTTTGGATGTGGACTACAACAGATAACCTCTGAGCTCTAAAACACAGGCATGAGCCCTGGTGTATGACAAGTTGCAGTTTCTAACAGCACAGGCCTGGATCTGTATAATCACAGATTCAATGATGAACAGTCTGCACACATGTAACGGGCTACCTGTTTCTTGGAACACACATGGGCACTGCACACGTTTCCCGCAAATCGTGCTGCAGGCATAGCAGGGCCTCATCCAGCTAACAGGCCAAGCATGGATATTATGACACAAATTCTCCACAAATCGTCCAGGATTTTGACATGAAGTCTTTATAGTCTGGTGGGGAGTGGATTTTATTGTGGTGTTGTCTATGCAATGTTAATTTTTTACTCTCTCTCCGCCAGGTTGGGCCATTATTGAATATGATGATCAAAGGGCGTTATGATCAAGGTCTCAGTTAGTTTACTGTGCACTTAACTGGATGCTGCTGGATGTCTTTGGTTGCGAGGTGTGACTGCAGAGCTGCCGGTGCATAGCAGGCCCCAAGTACCTCAAGCAACCTGTGCCTGCTTACGGCCTTTCTATTCTCTCGGGCTTAAAGCAACACTCCGCCATTTGTGGAAATATGTTTATTTTCCATCTCCCCTCGAGTTAATTAATTGAGCCATACCTTTCTCCTGTTCATCCAGTCCTTCTCTGAGTCTGGCAATACCAATTTTAGCTCAAAATTAGCATTTATCATTGAATCGAATTGGACCGTTAGCATCTCGCCTGGTCTAATCCGCTTCAATGATAAATGTTAGCTTTGAGCTTAAATAGGTATAGCCAGACTGAGAGAAGGACTAGATGAATAGGAGAAAGGTATGGCTCAATTAATTAACTCGAGGGGAGGTGAAAAATGAACATATTTCCACAAATGGTGGCGTGTTGCTTTAAGCTCCCTTAAGCACAGGTTTCATCTACAGGTGCTAATCCATGTTGAAAAATCAGCCTCCCTGGCAATTTCCGCAGGCACTTCCCTCTGCTGTAGTCTGATATATGACCTAGTGTACCAGCTCTAGCTGACCATCGGAAAATGGCAGCACCCCGCTCACATAATAAGCAATGCCCAGGGAGAGCAGTGCAATCACCACTAGAAGGACAAAGACCCTCCAGAAGCCGAGATCCTCCACAAATTCCTGCCAAGTGGTGCGGAAGCTGGACAGAACCCCTTCGCTGTTCTGAAGGTTCGGGTTGAGGAGAGAATGGCTTTCCATGGCACTGCACCAAATAATAATAATAATAATAAAAAAAAAAAACGTTATGCATTTATTTATTTTAATCTTTTTATTATCAACTTTACTGTATCTATAATTTATATACTGTACATATAGACTTTTCATCCCAAGAGGGAAACTCTGTGTTTATCCCATCCATCAATTAGTGACAGCAGTACACAGCAAACAGAGTAAGTGATGAGCATTCTTCACATCAGCACATCCAGTCATCTAAATCTGAACAGAAATTCTTTCACAGATCTACAGCATCAAGGATACTCAGAAATGACTGACCTCTCATTCTCGGCCATGTGCATGGTCTCCAGTTTTGAGTGAGCTCCTCTGTTAAAGCCCTTCATCTCTTGCTCCTCCAGACCTTCCAGGAGGCGGATGGCATCCTTATTCACTCCTCTTCTTTTAGCCAGAACCAAAGGTGTGGACCCATTATGATTGCTTGGAGAAGAAACCAAAAGAAAGAAGAAAGAGATCAAAATTACATAGAGACGGACAAGGAAAGGTGATTTTATTTATGAAGTGCACTTCCTTTATAGGCAACTCAATGTGCTTTACAATATTTAGAAGTAGACTGTTAAAAAGGGGGGATATGAGAAGTATTTAAGGTTAAATGATAAAGGTTAAATGATAAACCTGGGTAGGTACAAGACAGTATACCACCCACCGCAATCACAGGGAGTTTACTCACTACAGCAAACCAGCCTACATTATTGCCACATGCCAAGGTGCAAAAACTCACCAAATGTCAATCTTCAAGCCATTGGACACCAGGAACTGGATAGTATCCACATGCCCACAGAGGTGCAGTGCTGTGTTCCCCTGGTAGTCGGTGGCCAAGAGGTCAGCGCCGAACTTGTGAAGGAAGCGGCATATCTCCACATTCCCCCGTGCAGCGGCTAGGTGCAAGCCAGTGCGGCCTCGGCTATCCCGAATGTTGGGGTCACAGCCTGTCTCCAAAAGACGCTTAGCAAAGGCCAGATCTCCATCAATACATGCTTGCAGCAGCGGTACGCTGCTTTGCGATGAGTCATTGATGAAGACATATGACATGTCCGAGTGGGTGTCGGAAAATTCCAGCGTACCTGCAAAATAGACAGTGGCATTTTTGTGTGTTGCAAATACATGTGTACAATAAATTAATTTCTAAATTAAGGGAATAAATTAATTAAGGGAATTGTGAGTGATTGAGTATTACAACCATCTCCAGCTAGCAGGGTAATAGATGCCACAAACCAGACAGTATAATGTAGCCTATAATTTAGCAAGTAGTACTGTATTTCATCCGAGTAGATTATTTGTCCAGTCTCCTATATGTTCATCTAGATACAGGCAAACTGCTAAGGCATAATTTGCTGTTATTTTTTAATTGTTTTATTTTTATTTTTGACTAGCCTACTGTACATTAGTCATGTAGCTGAGTCATGTACAGTAGGCTTCTTTAGTCATGTAACTGACCATTGGTACTAAACCTTCAAAGAAAACCGAGACATATGGTGTATAACTTTTTAAAGACCTCAAAGCATGAACACCAACCAATTGGGTTTAGCAACTCCAAGCCTGGGTGCCCAGACCGCATTTTAGAGAATGGAAGACAGAGGGGACCAAGGGGGTATATGGCAGTATGACAAAAAGTTCAATCAAAGCATTCAACTCCAACATTCCAGATATGCAATGTTGTAAATGCAAAATTATTACTTTACATCCTTAGTTTATGGTTTCTACGGTTTGGACGAATAGGATGAAAGGCTTCAATGGACTGTCTGAGTGATCACTGCACTCTGAATAGGCGACGACGGCCCACTGCCAAATGAAGCAATTTTTGTTGTCGCTTATGATGAACGTGGTAACGTTAAGTTATTTTTGTATCACTAGCCTACTATTAGGAATGTAAAGCTAACTTTATATTGTGAACTTTACCTGTCAAAAGCATTCTGTAACGGGAACACATAGGCTACCCCACCACCAGCTGAGGAGGAGGAGGTGGTGTCCACTTCGAACACTGCTATGTTTACATGACCCTGCCTCAGACTGTAACGTTTAACGTCATTTCATAAGAAACTGCAAATGTCCACACAAAACTCTTTAAATAACTCAACGTTGCATACACATTAAGATGCAAACACTAGCCTATATGGTGTAACGTTAGGCCTTCCAAGTTAGGCTAACGTTACCACCGAGTAGATTATTAGATCATCATCCTCTTCTGCAGGGAAGAATATTATTGTGGTGCGTGGGAATAGTATTGATGTATGTGGACGACCTGAATTGGTTGTTTGAACGCTTAGCGTCAGGTATAAAATATGCATTTACCTGTTTATCGGTATCCTACTAAGAGAGAAATAATATAATCCGTTGTTATGTGAAGCTGATGTCAGTAGACTTCACGTTAGCAAAGCAAGGAATTTCTGCTCGGGATAAACTTCCGGCCAATAAAGCTAAATGCCTACGTACCAAAATAAAAGCACAATTGCTGTTGGGTTGCAACAAAGTAACCCAGAGCAAACTGACGTAGACCTATCGTTGTACAAAGTGAGTGAATGGTTACTTGTTTGAAAAATCTGATTTGACTTGAGTAAAATGTAGCCTTGTCTTATCATTTAGGTTATTCTGTTATGATGAGCTGGTCAGTTGGAAGCTGCAAAACATCCAGCTTATGCCAAATGCCAAAATGTTCAGTCAATATAGAATGAACACTAGAGAACTATAAAATTTAATTTCACATAGAGGCCGCAGTCCAGTTGTAGACTACATTATAGGCATAAATCAGCTGGTGAGATCTTCAGGAAAGATCACAATTTTGTTTTTGTTGAAATAACTTTTCATTAAAAAGACTGATGCTGACACTGTAGGCTTACTGACTGATGTTTTTACTAGGTGGGTACAGTCACCATACACTGCAAATTTTCAAAGATGGTATAGCCTAGGCCCTAGGCTACTACTATGTGTGAACATCTACCAAACTCCTCTCATTACAATTTAGGCCCTACATTTTTTCTCTTCAAAAGAGACATAGAGTCAAAAAATATTTTTTATTTGGCTTTGTTGAATTAAAGAGAAGATTGCCAAGGGGCTGTCATGAATGTGAGGTGTGGTTGTTCCCTCCATAAGTAAATCTTGAACTCAGAAATTATGTCACAGTAGGGAAATTAAGTTAAGTTAGTCTTTGGTTGCTTTAAATGGGCGCCTTTTAGCCAGAACATCTCAATCCCCAGCCGAAATATAAGGTTGTAATTATAAACCTATACACTTGTAAAATTACATTTTAAATTATTTCTGATATCAGAGTTGAATACCCCCACAACTGTTAGCAGGTAGCCTGGGCTTGCCCATACTTCACGCTGCACAAAATTTCGCGGCCAAGCCAGTATGGCCAACCTGCCTATTTACTGCTTTTCCAATGCCACAAATCCCAGGCACCAATGAGAAGCCAGCTTTCACTGCACAGTGAAGGAGGCGGGCTTAACAAGTTTACATTTGATTCTGCCTCTCAGAAGGCGGTTAGTACATGAGATTGGCCAGACTAAACTCGTATGAGCTTTTGTCACGAAAGCCGGGCTAGTTAGCAGGTACAGGCTATTAACAAATATCCAAGTAGAATGCTTTGAAATAGGATCAGGCCTTCTGAACAGTTCTTCCAACTTACAATAGCTGACAATGTTTGTAATACTTTATTTCATAGTGAGCACAGAAATTACAGTTTTAAGACCCATTTGTAGTGTCCTCCAGTAAAACATTTTTATTACCACATGATAATAATAGGAATAGTAACATCCCCTGTGTAACTTGTATGTATGCAAAACATATTCATCTATATCAAAGCCAAATCTTTCAAATTATGCATAGCAATAGCGCTGAAACAGCAACAGTACAGAAGCAATCTGTGTTATTAAAATATTTGCACATGTGTATTTTTATTAACAATGAATTAACATAAATTGCAATCTTATATAAAAAAAAAACCTAAACTTTTTCCACCTAAAAATGTACATCACCCTATGTCTTTTCTTGTTATCAAATCTCAAGCAGAGGGTTCAATTAAGTAAACTACTATACAGTATGACCGTATACATATACAAATGTAACGCATGGAAAGAAATGGAAAAGATGTACTCATGGCTACCAGTGAGAGACTGAGAGGCATAGTGGTTACCCATCACCCATACCCTCTTCAACAGAGGAGAGTACACATGACACAGAGAGTCCCAGCCCATAGAGGAAACAACAGATGTAAAGCAATGAAAATGATTTCAAATGAAGCTTAATGTCTCATGCAAGTAACACATTAATTTCATTTAGACAGATAATTAGTCTCTGAGTTGATGTGGCTGTTTTTTTCTTCGTTCATCTCATTAACTAAAAATAAAATAAAATAATACATTTGGTCATGTGAATAAAGAAAACAGAGAAAAATGATTTCATAGTGGCATTGTTGTTTTCTGAGTGAAGAGGTATTCTATTCCACAAACCCCATCTATCTTCCTAGTCAATAAAAGAGGCTCATTTCAGCATAACAACTTTTTTGATGAAATTTGAGAGTCAATGATGGAACGTTGCAATATCCACATAGTAATATAAGTGATGTTATGCTATGGTGTCACAATGTTGAGCTTTGATCCTGCTTTGGACATATTAAACAGTGCCTAAGGCTATGTTGATTTCAACTCATTCAAAACATTCTCATCAGTGCAATACATTTAAGAGATATATGGGAATTTGTTTACTAAACTTTTCAGGTGATCACAGGGTGCCATAATTTTCATCTGCGTGAACTACAAAGTGCTTGAGTTTCATCATGATATAGGAGAGAGAATTAATTTCAAGAAATGAAGTTTAGAGAAGCACCACTTTCAGTAAACTAACATAATTAACTCAAACATATATATATTTTTTAAAACTCCTCTTGACAAGTGTATATGATTTGTCTGTGTTATGGCTGTACTGTAATCAGTAAGAGGTGTATTGGCAATTCAGTGCTATCCAAGGGCTTTTGGTGCACTCTCCGAGGTAGCCGTGAATATCTTAGACAAACAACTAGAAAATGAAAACGAAGAAGACAATTATACAATTAGCACCACTGTTGATAAACTATTGTAGAGCAGTGATAAAATCCTCTCACCACCCTATGACACTCTATAAAAGAGCATCCGATGTCCCCATCGCTCCTCAAATCCAACCTCAAATCCTATTAAGATCAGAGAGAGGGGTTGAGGAATTTACATATGGAGATGTTATCAGTCAAGTTCATTTTTTTTTCAGTATTTTCTTGCACCTCTGGTTCATCAACGACTCCTTTTTTTCTTCCATGTCTATCCTCATACGGTTAACTCGTTTCTTCAAGCAGCATGGCTACAAATTCTTGGTGCACACTTGGCATCGGCTAACACGGGTACGCATCTGTTCGCCCTTGAGTGTGTCAGGAGGGGGACCGCTGAGGAACTGCCTGTTGTTCTCCACAGTGGTTAGCCAGAAACTGTACTTGTTGGCAAAGTAGTGGCAGGTGCCACGAGCTCCATTGCACTCGATGAAAGGTGTAGCCCTGAAGTCTTCCAAGCAGGAACCTGGTGACACCAGCGACTGGCCACCACCCTCAGCGCCCGCAGCAGTGTGCTGAAAACACACACACACACACACACACACACACACACACACACACACACA
>JASCIP010000061.1:16545603-16558951 GCA_034783695.1 Sardinella gibbosa | reverse complement strand
GCACTGTCCCCCTGCAGGATATGATAGTTGTACTCACCTCTGCACACACACACACACACACAGACACACACACACACACACACACACACACACACACCAAGGGATGCATGCCTCCTATGTTAGTCCCTGTCCCAGCCCTCCTTCAGCAGTCCCTTAAGACCCCTCTCCCTCTGCCCCTGCTTTTGTCCCCTACGAGCACACACATATGCCACACAAACACACTCGCACACTCGCACACACACACACACTCTCAAAGTGTTCTTGTCTCTGTGTCACTCATTTTGTGTTATTTGTGTTTCTTATTGGTGTCATTTGACAGGCTAACTGTCACTGTCACATGTCTTCTAAGCAGAGATTCTATTGGGTAGTGCAGACAAGCTCATTTGGCTGGTTTCTGTCAGGTGATGATGTCGTCTCTGGTGTCTGTGTTTGTGCGGTGGGTGTGTGTGTGTGTGCGGGTGTGTGTGTGTGAGATCATTTCTGTCCGTCTCAGTGGCATGAAATTCCAAATGAGCTTTGGTTTCAAATAAGAGAACACATGGTCCAAAATATAATGGGCTTGCACCCTTTGAGACTACTTACATTACTGATCCATTGCTACTGTATAAATGTAGCCTACTAAATCTGTCATGACATGATGACAGGACCCCTAAGGTATTAATAAGATATGATGCAGAGTGTAGATTTTGTGTTCAAATGTGTAACAAATACATTATGTGATTCTGAGGGTATGACAAATGGCATTGCAACCTCCTTGTTTCTTCAATTCAGGCAAAATATACATTTATTTACATTTTGAGGAACAACAAAAATGTAAAGAAATGTGTATAGAAGAGCCCAAAGAAACAAGTTGTATAGGATGAAGTGCAGGAGTATTAAAGAAGATTCATTTTTCATTATGCCTTAGTCACGTCATTATAGTCTGTCTAATGCTGCCTCAGAAGATTATCTCAGAACTACACACTGCATCTTTAAATGGTGATTAACACTTATTGTACACTTGTAGCAACCAGATTAATGGCTAAATACACTACAAGTTTCATGAATCATGAATCGTATTTTTTGTTTAACCAGCAGAACACTATAATGACCTGTTCTCTATTTAATATGTATTTGTTTCCATCTTTGTCCATTGAGAAATGTGACTGTTTTCTGTTTTTCTTTTTCAAATATTCTGAGGCTTTACCATGTAGGCAATTCTTTTTGCCTCTGACACAAATGCCATGCCCTCCAATGCCCCTGCCCCACAAAAGCCAAAGTCAGAATTCATTCCATCCATATTTGAGCCTTTACCACTGGCCAACTATATTATCAAAATGAAGTCAAATTTGTAATGTGGTTCCAAATAACAAAAAGCCTGTTATGTCCTTGTAGCTCTTAAAACATCATCTTGACATTTCCACAAAAGGTCTCAATGGCTTCCTACCTGGGCATCTCTCTTCGTGAATGACCCGTTTGGTCTTTAACTCTCTAGCCACGTTCCTGTCATCTAACAAAACCTGCAGTAGACCCTTTCAATCCCATTGACCTCGAAAGCCTGGATGAAGGAATCAGGGATCAGCCAAGAGTGAATCCCATACTGTTTGTGTGGCTCAGAAACTGCTGCAATAATTGCCTCCTGATAAAGTGGATCTGCTTTGGGCAGCTGCCCGTTGGCATTGGGCATTGCGGGCTGCTGGTCCGAGCGTTGGGGGGGGGGGCGCTGTTGGCAAGTCAGAAGTCGTTGAACCAAGGGGGGGGGTTGTTGACAGTCGTGCGACAGACGTTTCTTCTTGTGAGAGTCAGCACTCTCCTGTCATGTTCTATCTTTTGTCCTCTCTCCTCCTCCCCTCCCCTCCCCTTCCCTCTCTCCCCCCACCCCCCTGTTGTCCCACGCAGCCTACATCCACTCCAACCAGATCATGGGATGGGGAGAGAAAGCCATTGAGATCCGCTCCGTGGAGACGGGACACCTCGACGGAGTTTTCATGCACAAGCGAGCTCAGCGACTGAAGTTCCTCTCCGAGAGGAATGACAAGGCAAGTTGACATATGCTTTCCCTGGCGGATGCCAGCTGGCCTGTGCATGTGGAACATCTAGTAAACTTCCCTCCTGACATCTCAAGAGACTGCTAGTCAGTTGACTGGCAGCCTGGGCTTTTCTGTCAGTTGTCTGACTTTTGATCCAGTTACTTGACTTTTGATCCAGAGTTGCTGTGAGGTCTGTGAGGGTTTGAGTCTGTGGCTACACGTACACTACACACATAATAGGCCATTGGTAACATTTTCTCTTCTTTTTCTTTTCTTCAGGTCTTCTTTGCCTCCGTTCGTTCAGGAGGCAGCAGCCAAGTTTTCTTTATGACCCTGAACAGAAACTCCATGATGAACTGGTAAATTGCCATCAGCCATCTATCTCCCCATCACCATTACCAGTTGTTGACGAAAGGCAGTTTGAGAAAACCTGAAGGAGAACAGAAAGATAAGGGGGAAAAAA
This sequence comes from Sardinella gibbosa, assembly GCA_034783695.1. Lineage (NCBI taxonomy): Eukaryota > Metazoa > Chordata > Actinopteri > Clupeiformes > Clupeidae > Sardinella > Sardinella gibbosa. The sequence continues at coordinate 16,556,479 of JASCIP010000061.1, read as the reverse complement.
CAATGGGGTTTATAAAGAACAATCTAAAGAATAACACGAGGAGGATGACTCTGCAGTCCACATTGAGTACCATACCCTTCCAGAAAACACATCAGGAGAGCATGTTATGGGTCAGAAAATCAGTTGGAAGGAGATTCAAGTCACCATCTGTCATGAAGAAAGGCCCTTCTCGAACTACAAAAAAAAAAACTAATTCGGCCTCTCGGAGGTCGTCTTGTGTTTTCCAAACAGATATTTCTTTGGGTTTCTTTGGACTTGCAAGAGAACAATATCCCCATGTTTCAAATTAAGAGTCTGCTGCAGCGGTATTCTGCAGTAGGGTTGTACAGTTACACCTGGATGATAGAAAAGATATGTGTACAGGGTGGTATGTGTATTAAAACTTCAAACTGTCTGAACCTTGTCTGTTGTGAAACACATCACCACCACCATTTTGTTGTAAGGCTTTCCTGAAGCCCTTCACAGTTGCTGTGCTGGAGTGTGTCTGTGAATGTGCATGTTAGAGTGTTTGGATGAGGGCTTTCTATCAGAAAAGCAATGCCACATCACTGGAAAACAAAGATTTTGGAGAGAAAAACACACCGTCGTGCGACGGCAGGAGATGTATTTATCATAATAGTTAAATGGTAACTGTCATCCACTGATTCTGGCCTTTCCTTTGTCAAAGATTTTTTTTTCCTATTGATGTACAGTAATCCCACAAAGACCTGATGATGTAACAGACATGTACAGTAACAGCCAAAAGGGTTTGGTAGAGTCACGTAAAAAGTGAGAAACATTCTCAGTTCTCCAGTAGATGTGCACATCTCACCGAGCCTCTTCCCTTAAACCTTTCCATAGCTAATGTTCATTGGTGTGTTGGACACAGACGACCCTGTTACCAAAATAAACCTTCAGTGCAACTGTGACTAAATAGGAGAACTGCTTATGGTCTAGTAAGTCCACCAGAACTGGCATTAAAAACAGCAGTGTCTTTAGTATGTATGAAAAAAGTCAGAGAATTGAGTGGTCGTTTGTAGAGCTTCCTCCTAACCTACCTCGTTTGTTCATTTCTGTTCTCCTGTGTTTAATGCTACATGAGACTGCTTCTCCAGTCCAGAGGAATAAAATTTGTGTTCTTTCAATTTAGAGGATCATGCAATAGTGCTCTTGGGGGATAAAAAAAACCTGAATCCAACCGAAGTTGGATTTGTGTCATTAATATTTACCCAAGAGAAGCAGAAAAGCGACAATATGTGCATCATATTTCTTAATTCCCTGTTGCCATTAAGTTAATCCTTTTGACAAGAGGAAATGTTGAATTGTAAATTGTAAAATCAGAGAATAGAATATGTCGGGTGAACATCATGAGACAGGAAAACCTCTGTGCCAAAAATAATTCTCCATCCAAGGGCCAAAAATACTTTTTACAAAGTAATCTTTCCTGATGAGGCACGAGTCTGATCTTTACCTACTCAGAATGAGAAATTATCAGTTTTTCATCTCATGATAGGGATCAAATATTTGAATCATTTCAAAGTCATTGTAATCCAATGTAAATTTTGTTTATTTTTTGTAAGTACAAAACTGTGAATGTGTGTGTGTGTTTGTGTGAAAGAGAGAGAGAGTTTGTCTACAGCTGCATTTAAGCATGGGTTGAAGTTCACTTTTTCCCTGCCAACACAGGGATTCAACAAGTCACAAAAATTAGTGGTATGAGGATTTGTCATTTTCATTCATGCACGGTTGGCTATTTAAATTCTCCAGTTATACACTCATTTATTCGGAGTTTTATTGTTTTAATTGCTCTTTCTTTAATTAAATATGGGTTATAAATAACAATATGTCAAATGTATGTTTTTGTAAGTTTAGATAATTACAAAATTTGTAAACAATCCAAATATTAATGATTGGAATAATTAGATTATCTTTCCTCAGTGACTGATTTTAGATGCACATAACTGTTGTAAGTCAAGAAGTCTTTTGAGTAACTTATTAAATGACTTCAGTATGGTTAATTCACATGGTGCCACACTGAAATACTCTTTTAGGAAGTTATACTGTAGGCTTACCTGTTCATATACAAGATGGATGATGTGAATGGCGGAAATATTGTCACGCACAAGAATACTGCCTTATGTCAGCATTAAAAAACTTAAAATGTCTGTCACCAGAGACTTGATATAGCGTGAAAACTTATGTCTGGATCTGTAGTCCAACAGGAATTGCATTTGTCCGGTGACATTCTCCAAAGTTGCACAAAACGGAGCTCTTTCACCAAGTCACATTTACCTTTGGAGGCTGGAAATGATTTTTTTTTCTCATCCATACCCTCTCCATTCCACACATTTTTCCTTTCCATGTCAGTGCAGTGATAGGGTGTATACTTTGTTAACTGAACACACTCTCACTGTAAAAATCTATATATACTTGTGATGGGAAAACTCACACATTGAGGTTTCCCCCTTTTTGGTCTGTATTCATTCAAACTGGTATAGTAGCCTATAAAATGTTCATGAAGATGATCCACTGTGTAGAATATTGGTCAAGTTTTGCTTTTCCATCTTAGTTATTGTTCAGTATATCATCTTATCTGGAATATTTTTTCCCAACAAACTACAGTGTTACTTTTTTTTCTAGACAGGTTATTTTGTATAATTTTCTGAGAATAGTTAGTGTGTCTGAAAGTGCTATAAAATCTCTATTAGAATGTCAGAGATTATTAAATATCAGTGCTTTACGTAAGGACAATTTATCTGGTTACAAAGGTTTCACCAGTACTGTAAAATGCTTACTTCATAATCTCTTTTTATGTCTGCTTCTCTGAGTTAGAAAAAAAAGAAACTTAATTGACCATCTTTTTCTTTTTTGTGGTGATGTTACCTTGGTCTTTGGTTTATTTTGCACATAATTAATATTTATGTTTGAGGGAGGAAGACATTGATAATAAATGGACAACAGATAATGACATAATCTGGGTCCTGCAAAGGTTGGCGTGAACTCTGCATCAAACATTATCATTTAGCAATAAAGTGCACAACTGTTTTACGCAAGTGTTTTTCACTTTCAATTATTTCCCTTTATCCAGATATAAGGGATCATTGTCAAAGCAGCAGCTTCTCGATAGTGGTTCCGTCATTATCTCAACACCTGTCCATATTTTCCCTCTCACACTTTATTTTCAAAAGAAATTGATAAGACATAGCAATGTTTTTAAATAAATTACATTTGAATAAATACATTTTGCCACGTGTTTGTGCTTTGCTTCTGTGCTGCTTAAGTTCTTCAATGAGACTAAAGTTTGGGCCTTGCTCTAAAAGCCTGTTTGCATTTTCCTGGATTGCAAAGGTCAGTCAATAGGCTAAAGCAAACAGGCAAAAGCATACCAAAATGCACATTTTTGTTTTTCATTTAAAAGTTAACTTCAATTTACAAAAACGACATATATTAATCTAATTCATATGAATCAATGATGACAGGCTTTGATTTTCTTAAGAGGAGCCTTTGGCCACCAAAAGCGACTTGAACAATTCCAAGGCAGCTATGTATGAAGACCTATTTCATAATACGAAATACGTAGCCTACTTGAAGGTAAATGTTGCTGATCTAAATTTTAATTATGAATAGCAACCATTTCTATGGTTTGTCAATGTGAACACTTACTGAACTTACTGAACACTTACTTTATTTTGAAGCACAGCGGAACTCTTCAATTTAGTGCGGAAACTGAAAGGGAGTTGGCCCTCCCACTGCACGGGTTTTGCAGTAAAATTGGGCGCGCTTGCGCATTTACGCTCCTTTTCTCTTGTGCGGTAAGTGTTGCATGGCGCATGCTTCTCTCATCTGAAAAATACTTTCTAATCTTTGTGCTTTTTCTGTGAGTAAACTTTGAGTTACGGTTCTATTTCCTTCTCCCAGAGATGGGACATGGTAAAGTTTACTTTGATGTGGTGATTTTGCCCATGTCTTCTGAGAAGGCGGTTGGGTGTTGGTCCATTTTTAATATCGGTAGCAGGCTACTACCTCTGCGATTGATAAATGAAAAGCAGGCATGAGGCCTTCCGCGCGCTAGCTCTACTGACTTGTCATGCTAGCGGGTTAGCAAATTAGTTAAAGCTAACCAAGCTAAGTTAGCGAAATGTGGATGTTCTTTGTTGATGTAACAAACTTTTACGCATAACATGTAATACTCTGTTGTCGGGTTTTATGTGTCGTCGGATACCTACGCGTGTAATACTTCAAATAACGATTCCTTAGTTTCGCCGTGCGTTGACTGGAACACTCTTTGAGTATGGACTTGAGAAGCGCATGTTCAAGCCCCGTAAACTAACATTAGCCTCGATGGCTAACACTTGCTAGCTTCATGTAGCCGACCATGTCACGATGGTTTAGTGACCTAGCCCGCCAGCTACCACAGTAATCGTAAAATCAGTCTAATGACAAATTGGTGAATTAATTGGTAGGAACATTATCAGTTTAAGGCCATTTAAGGGGTGTTCTGTTATGTAAGTGTAGTCGCCCCAATCGAAAACTGAGGAGCCAGATCTTAGTGCTTGCGAAGAGCCGAACTCTCTGGTTAGCAGCCTTGAATTGATAGCCACCTAATGTTGGCTGCTTCATCCTAACTCAAAGCATTTAGCTTCTGGTGCTGTGAGCAATTTGTAGTGATTTAACATGTTTAGTCGTTAATGTAGTGTGGTTCGTCGCATGTCGACCAATAACTGCTCAATATATTTTGAAGGTGGTTCCCATTTAGTAAGCAACTTTAACGGAACCATTGCCACAGCCGCTCTTGGCCTAGCTTGTCCAGCCAAATGTAATCTTTGAGGATGCGCTAAAATTTAGAATCACTCCGAGTTTACGAGCGATGTAGTGTGTGTGGTTGTTTTCATCTGTACGCCAAAACAATAACCTATTACTGGCTGATGTTTTTGAGGTCAAGATTTTGGTTTCTGTTGACATATGTCGTCTAGCATGCGGATCCTGAGTAAATTTGTCATGATGCGGCAGGTTAGGCAGTAGGACAAGTTTCCGCTTCCCGACCAAAAAGTTGGGGCAAAACAGGGACACGTGGACAAAATGTGTTGTGATTTAAAAAGAATTGTTTTGACTTATTTATATTTTAAATAGTTTTATGTTGCCATTTCTGAATGCTTATGTGCTTCTCTTCTGCAAAATCATTCTGGTCTTGGCAATATGTTAGTAATTTATGACCTGTTTACCCTGTTTTCTGAGAACCTAGGTTGTGAAGACTACAGATTTTAGGTTTAATTACTTGCCAGATTGTCTTGATGGATCACAACCATGGCAACATTGCTGTACACAGTAATACAAATTGTGCTTTTACTTGTATTACTCAAATGTGCTTTTACACAGTGGCAATTGTGCTGGAAAAAAGCATATCCATCACTTCTCATAATATTCCCATTTTTTTTTCTCTCTCAGTTCCTCAAAACAACCCCATAATGGCAGATCCAGATCTTGATTTCACAACTGGCGATGCTGGGGCCTCTGCCACCTACCCCCAGCAGTGCAGCGCTCTGCGTAAAAACGGCTTTGTGGTGCTAAAGGGACGCCCTTGCAAGATTGTTGAGATGTCCACCTCCAAAACTGGCAAGCACGGTCACGCTAAGGTAAGTGCTTATCTGGGGTGTGAGGAGGGGTTTAGTGTATTTTGAATTTAAACTTGTTATGAATGTTGACTAAATGGATTGCCTATCCTATGTTGATAGGTTCACTTGGTCGGTATTGATATTTTCACCGGTAAAAAATATGAAGATATTTGCCCCTCCACTCACAACATGGATGTCCCCAACATCAAGAGATGTGACTTCCAGGTCGGTCCTTCTGTCTACTTTTATTCCCTTCGTTTCTTTCCTGATTAATGATTTTTTTTCTGTTAGAAAATGACAGTTTCTGCTTGCTTCTGTAGCAGAATGGCATCTTATTCGGGACTCTGCTTAAGTTTTAATTTCTCTATTTCCATAATGAATGCAACTCTTGGACACCTGTAAAAACGTAACCCTTTTGCATTTTGATAGTCCTTAACTTCTCAGAAGAAAACTGCTTGTTTTGATATCTGACTCTCTGCTCCCGTGCAGTTGCTCTCCATCAACGACGGCTTTCTGTCTCTGCTGATGGACAGCGGAGAGGTGCGTGAGGACCTGCGTCTGCCTGAGGGTGATCTGGGCAAGGAAATTGAAACCAAATGCGATAATGGTGAAGAGATTCTGGTAAGTTTTAGATGCGTTGCTCTTAAATAATTGTGTTTTTGATTTGGTCTTATTACAAATGTCTTCATGTCAAATTTGTCTGGGTTGCATTTCTAACTTTGTTCTAGGCAGGCATGGCTTTAACCGGTATTTTCTGGGAGAACTGTGCAAATAGTATGGAATTGTGCCTCTTTTTAACAGGGCCTTAGTTATGTGGATGGGGGACAAGCTCGAAATTCCCAGTTAGGCATTTTGTCATTTAGGGCAATCCAGTGCGCTATGGCATTTATTTTGTACAATGTTTACATGGCTGGAAGGCCTGAAAGCCTCTCCCATCTGTATATCCTGTCATGTGACGACAGCTGGCAGAGGTGGAGTCCAGTAAACATTCCTGGTGTTTATATATTTTAATAATGCCCACAACTAAGAATGAGACTTTGAGCAGTGCAAACTTTCTGTGTCTAATGGTAAATGAGCATGTGTATATGGTCTACTTGGTAATTGGTCATGACATTTAGGGTGAAGGGGTGGAATGTCCCTGTTAGACTGTGGTCTTGTATGATAAGCCTGTGGATTGTCCCACTTTGTGCTGACTTGCTGATCTACATGGGATGTTGGAAAACAGTAAGGCAGAAATACAGTTTTATTAGTCCTAAGTTGTTAGAATATTAGTTCTCTTTCCTTGGGGAAATGGTCACTAACATTAGTTTGTAGAACATTAGTCCTGCCATGCAATGACAAAATGTGTGCTTTTATTATGAAGTGTGCAGCTGTGCAAGTAGTGCTTGATTCCACATATTAGATTTGTACCATATCTCAAGGTGCTATGCTCAATTTTGACTTTTGCTTGTCTTATGCTGTCGTAAGACTCCCTGCGTTAGCTAAAAACCAATAGTTGCACTTAGACTGGGGTTATAATTCCAAATGGCATCCATAAATATGCATCCAGCTTAGTTTTTTTTTTTTTTTTTTTTTTGGTTTGTTTTTTTATTGTTTTTTCACAATACACCAACATTGTGATGAATGCATCTCTGTAAATTGGTGAAGGCTAATCCTGCGCTGCCTCTCTCTCTCCTCAGGTCAGCGTGCTTGCAGCCATGGGGGAGGAGGCTGCGGTGGCCATCAAAGCTATGACCAGCAAATAAGAAGAGGGACTGGGCTGCTCGGGCTGCAACATGCTCCACTATAACAAATCTCTTGCATTGGTTTTATTCTAATTGTCACCAAAGCTATGGCCTTCACCAACAACCTCAAATCATTTTCTTGTGATTTACTCCTCTTTTTCTTCTCCTTCCAATACTGTGCTGGACTTTTTAACAACTTTTCTCATCGGATTGGTTGGCATTATGCCGAATCACTGAGGTTTCGTTTTTATTATTTTTATTCTAGTTTTTATTTCACATTTTCTTTGGTCATTCCTCTTTGTTTTGCCTTTGAGATGTTCTTGCCACTTACATTCCTGAATGTTCAGAAAATAATGGGATCCAGTTTTTGTATGATTATTTTTTTATATTACTTAGAATGAAGAGAGCAGAATCTATGCCTTTTGGAGGGCAATATGAATTTGGGTCGGAGAGAAAGAGTTGAGGTGACCGCCTAAACTTCATATTCCCTTCTCTGGGTGCCATACTGTTTCCTAACATGGTTTTTTGCCGTGTAGGCGCTGAGGTCATTTGCCCTAGATCAATGCCTTTTCCCAAAGTAACATGCTGGGGTGTGGAAGTTAGCACTTAAGAACAGGCTTTGAGTACCACCAGAAACATTTCAGATTACTAAAGAATAAACTTAAAGAAAAAAAAGGAAACTTCAGTGATTTCTCTTCTAAATGCCAGTCTGTGTTGTGTGGAAGTTGAAGAGATGTGATGGCCATGCCCGAATACCTCTGTACCACAATAGCCGCCAACTTGTTTGGCTGTCATTGGCAACCTACAATAAAGTGTTGAAGCCTGTATCTGTCTTCAATAATAGGTAGGCTTCTCTGTTGTGTAAGCAACTTTTTTTTCAGTAAGGTTCTTTCAGGGGACTCGGATCTAAGGGGTGGTGTGGTTTAAGTTGCAAATTTATTTTGTTCACTCGAGGCCTTTGTTACCTGACTGGAGATGGCAAAAAAATAAAGAAACTAGAAATAATTGAATTCTCGTGTATTTGTGTAGTGGTATGATGCAGTTAGTTACGCAGTTTATTAACCGTTAATGCATTTAAATGTAAAGACCCCACCGTAACTTACAAAGTTGCCTTGAGTACTTTGGGTTGCTTGTATGGAGTCTTTATCAGAGGTTTCTCTTTATTGTATTAGGACAATAGGTTTGGCCGTTAACTTCAGCATCAACTGGCATTTTTGTAAGTGCGTAGTATGGGGCTTTTGGTATAAAATGTGCTATTTAAGTAAGACTGCCTTGCCTTTACATTCTGCCTAAAGTTGAGGTGACTGTCCCAGTTTTCGGTCGACTTGAACCTAATAAAGCCAGTTCCTGCTTTTGTAGCTAGAATCGGTATTTTGTTTATTAACCTTGAATTCCACTGTAAACCATTATACCTGTTAGGCCCTTGAAATCCATCTGGTTTAATTATCATTTTCCTCCTGACCATTTCAGTTAAATGTACCTGTGCTTCTGTGGATGGTGCAAAAACTGTAGCCATGTGACAAGGGCAATAATTGCATATTCAGTGGTCAAGGGTGAAGTTAATTACCGACAGGTCACCATTTAATGAATCAAATGTTGGTTAATCAAGAGAAAAATGCACAAAATCCTTGACAAAGTTATTCTGGTAATGTGGCCATTTAATTACAGGGGTGCCTTATTTCACTTGGACATTCAAGTATAATTTAAGTAGTCCTATTGTGTGTATTGTTTAACATGATTTACCCTTAAAAAGATGTGAGAGGGCCCTAGAACACATAGACAAAGAAACTAGATAGTCCTGTAACGTGTGGACACATTGTTTTATCCCATCAGAGATGGTTTTAAAATAACTCCATTCAGTTGTCAGCTCCCATTCCAGCTGAGTGTGTAGCTGTGAGGGAGGAAAACCAGCTCGGTGCAGTGCTGTCAGCTCTGCTGAAGCCTGGATGCCAAGTTGAGCCCCACCCTGCATTGCCTTACTCAGGCTTGCCGACACAGTGGTGTAAAGATGAGTCATGAATCTGGCTGTCTCTACCCTGCCCCATTCTTCACAGCAGTGTCTGCATAATTACAATGGATTCCTTACGCGTGCTGAGAATAAACTGCTGTTAAGACGTCTATCCTAGACGGAAAGAATAACTGCACAAACAATCTGCTTAGATTGATAATCTGAAAAGCGTTAGTTTAAAAAAAAAAAAAAGGTTGGCTACTAGGCACCACACCTCTTCTTTATAACAGGTTAGTCCTGAGTTGCTGTACAGTGACTACAAAAACGCAAAGGTCAAAGTTCAGACAAGGGTAAGTAACAGACATAGTTTTAAAGCTACATCATGACAACGAGGCATTATCAGACCATTTGTTTTGGTATCTTTTTTTTAAATTAATTTAGATGGCCATGAAGTTAATCACCTTACTACAACCATCTAGCCTGGGCTCACCCTTCCTATGATGCTGCATAACATTTTGCTATCAAGTCAGTATGGCCAAGCAGCTTATTTACTGCATTTCCTGTCCCAGAATTTCAAGCACCAATGAGAAGCAGGCTTTCACTCCAGGGTAAAGAAGAGGCTCAACAAGTTTACATTTAATTCTGCCTCTCAGAAAGTGGTTAGTACATGAGATTGGCCAGACTAAGCTCGTATGAGCTTTTTGTCGCGAAAGCCAGGCTTACAACCATCCAGAATATGCCCTACAATTTTGGGTGCAGCCACCAGGGTAGGGTAGGGTAAGAAACCACCACAAAATGTCACCTTTACAGCTGACTGTATTGCCAACATCAGTGAGGTTCTGGTAAGTGATTAGAATAATGGCCTTCTATCAACTTCATTTTCATCACTTTTACACTGAAAAGAGACGCTGTGAAAAGGGACTGCGCTGGACGGCGTAACACGCATTCGTTCAGGCCGCCTGGTCCATTGAGAAGGTGGTTTCTCTGGTTAGGGCTTGGTCACATAGCTTGGTCATGAGGATTGGTCAGGAGCCCTGCCAAAGCACCTCCTCTGAAAACGTAACTTCCTTTTCCTCTCCCCTCTCGCTGAGATGGCGCCGGTAAGGTTTTCTTGTTGCAGTTTTGTCACATATTAAGTCAATTTAAACGTGAGATTAATTGCTATATGTTAAGAAATAACATGTGTAGTTGTTGTACATGTTTGCATATGTATGGATGTTGTAGTATCATCCACCGGTTTATGTGTGAACAGTAACGTTAGTCTACTATGAACAGTCCTATTCGACACGTGTGACGTCTGCCCAGCTTTTAGGCAATCTGCTAAACCTGGCTGGCTTTTTCAATTTTGACTTTGTCAAATTTCATCAATTTCAGGATGTACGCTAACCTTAACGCACTGGTTTACATAACGTTACCACATCGCCGTTGTAGGAAATACATTTAGAAGAGACTTTTTTTATTTACAGTAAATTGATGAGGCATAATGAAACAATGTGGCCATATCTGTAAGATCGTGAAAAGGCTACATAGTAACGTTAGCTCGAATTACTAAGGCCAGTGGATCCCAAACTTTACATTGTCGCTTAACTTACCCTTCCCAGGGGTAACGTTAG